>CM076985.1:11583060-11910560 GCA_039105355.1 Benthosema pterotum
TTGTGGAACTTCGAACGTGATAAGCAAGCAATTTGTGAGCACATTTGTTCACCCTTTCTTCCTAACGTGGTCATATATATGCTATACTGCAGGGGTTTTCAACCTTTTTGACTCCAGGGACCACCACTTATTCCGCATTTGGGCCACGTACCACCATTTGATTACATTTTCACACCAAATACCCAAAAATAAAGATTTGTTTTTGTTTTGTTCACAATTCCAGGCTGGATTTTGCCGACAAAACAGTGTAAATTTCTTAATTAAGTGGTGCTAATTCAGATGATGAATATTTTAACTCTTGAGAGTGTAAAAATGAAACCAAATGGACCCGCAAGGGTCCATTTGGTTTCATTTTTACACTCTCAAGAGTTACATCTGGTTAACCAACTTTCCATCATTTAGCCTGGGGACCACCTGGAACCCTCTCAGGGACCACTGGTGGTCCCTGGACCACCTGTTGAAAACCCCTGCTATACTGAGACCGCCGTGTCTATGTGGATGTGTTGTAGCATTGTGCAATCCGTCGGATCATAGTTTTGTATTCAGGCTACATTTTAAAAACGATAGGAAAAAAAAAGACTCGCGACTCGACTAGCGAGTCGAGGTCAGAGACTCGCGACTCGACTCGGACTCCGAAGCCAAAGACTCGGACTCGACTCGGACTCCGAAGCCAAAGACTCGGACTTGACTCGGACTCGACCGACGAGACTCGTGCCCATCTCTGGTGCTGTCGCCTCACAGCTAGAAGGTCCTGGGTTCGATTCCCGCTAGGGGTGCTGCTGTGGGTGCTGGCGGCGTGTCTGCTCCTCCACGTCATCAGTGCCCATACCCGAGGCGGGGTTGGCAAAAGGGCCTTTCTGTGTGGAGTTTGCATGTTCTCCCCGTGTCCCCTAGGGTAGATACCCTCACAAAAACATGCTGTAATCCTGGACTCTAAACTACCTCCCCCTGGCCAGCCGGGGAGCCTGATGGAGGGGACAGGAACTGGTTGGAATAACGTGTTCCTTCCACGCGCTACGTCCAACCAGGGAAACTCCCCCCTGTCAGGTGAAAAGAAGGCAGCTTGGACTCCTCATGCATTGAAGGAAGCATGAGGCCAGTCCGCTGCCTCCCCAGGTTGGTGGAGGGTGTGGGGAATTGGCACTGGGTGAAAAAATGGGTTACAAAATCGTGGGATAAAAAAAATATTTAGGAAATGTTACATCCGCCCCTGGTGCTAACAATGTTAGCTGTCGGACAGAAACCTTGCGTATACTGTATCTCAGTATTTTGGCTTTTTTGCAACGCTCCTTTTTGTCTCCACACAGGGCCGAAGGCATGGGTACAAATAAAATGTATTAACATGAAATTGTGACTAAAATGATCCACTGGAACTTATTTTTAATCCCCACCGTTCCTGAACAGTAACAGATTTGGACATGGACAGGCCTTTTCCACTGTGACAGTGACATCCACACCAGTGGATCACCGGTGGAAAAAAAAAACTCCCACAAACTATATTTCAGATTTACTGTGGAACGGTAGACATACTAATCCCTAGCCGGGTCCACTGAAGGAAAAGGGAGACATGATGAAATCCAAACAGCATGTTCTCCTATTGTTATCCCATTTCTGGACGCAAACCCTATCTGGTGCTTCCAGCATTTTGTTCTACTTTAGCTGTTGAGACATATCAGATCTACAAGTTTGTAGTACCGCTCTATGACCACAAGGTCATAGAGCAAATCTGCTACAATGCGGGTGCAAATCGTTGAATACACAGTATATTCTTTCCAATCAAACATTTTCTAAACTAATATATTTGCTTCTGGGTGGTCCCCAGAACACCATATTTCAGATGGGGATCTGCAGCCAAATACAGATAAATCCGTAGGTCCTTGACATGGATATCGCTGAGGACCACATAGACATAGAAACATTTTTTTTCCCCTTTTCCTCTGAAAACTGTTGTGATGTAGAAGACATTCATTTTGCACAGAATCAGATGTCACCTCTAAAAGGACAGACAAATGGAATCCCTGACACATGCACTTCTCCAGGTTACACCTATAAGCCTATACCGCAGACTGTGGTTATTTAACTCTTAAATCATCCGGTGTCATTTAACCCTCAGTTGTAATTTAAGACCTTTAAGCCGCCGGTGCATCCGGCGTTGCAGAAAACAAGCATCGCCACTGTTTGGGAGTGCGGAGGAAATTAAAGGGGTTCATGAATTTTTCATTTTTCAAGATTGTTGGTGCTTTTACCATCCTCAGTGTTGCCAACTGCCAAAATCCAAAATGCACTAGTGGCACTTCCAAAATGCACTAGAATGCGCTAGAGCAGTGGTTTTCAACCATTTTCATACCAGGGCCCGCTATTTATTCTGCATTTTAGCCACGGACCACCATCTGATGTTGAGTTTAGCCTCTCGGACTAATTAGGAGAGATAACTGGAAGAGGCTGGTCAAAACAGAAATTATTCTTTAAATGGGTAGATTCTTGAAAATTAGGTAATTCAGATGTTTAAATGAAACATTTTATTTTCTTTTTCAGACTTTTATTGAGATATCTGTGATTTTCTGTGTGTGTCTGTGGGTGCATGAATGGACACTCTCAGATTCTCCTATTTAGTGACACTGAAAACACCAATTTTACAATTCTTTCCCCTTTAACTTTGCCTCCACACCTTAAGTCACTGCTATGCATGATATCCACACCCCCTCTCAAAGCAGACCACTGAAACCAGGCAGATCATGCATATTTTAATGAAACGGAATAACAATGAGGTGGGCAGGGGGGAAGCAGGGGGGTGGGGGCTGTTTTTGTGGACATTTCTGGTACTGCAGCCAAATAGCACACAGAGAAAATGTGTCCCAGCACCACCCAGGTTGAGTCTTTGAGGGAATTCACTTTTTTTTTTTATCATGTCATGTGAAAGCAGAGAATCATAGCTACAATTTGACATATTGGTTGTGCAGTTTGACCCACCAGTTTTTGAGATATGGTTTATAGAGTAATGTCTTGCAGAGAAACAGGGATTTGAGAATTTCGCTTTTAAAGATGCAGTTCTTGGTCTGGGCATTGAGGGGGGCGCTGTTTCCTCTTCTGTGCTGAACAGTCTGGGCATGAGAATACCTCCCCCATACTGGGTGGGGCAGTATTGAGTCAGGGTGTTAAACACCCTGACTCAATACTGCCCCACACAGTATGGGGGAGGTATTCTCATGCCCAAACTGTTAAGAAAAAAAAAGCCTTAAAGGCAACTTTAATTATTGCTTTATAGTGTGTTATGCAGAAATGCCTACTCGAGTTTGATTGTGAGTACATAGAGTACATTGGCCAATTTGCAGGTAGATTAGCATCCCCAAAGTCCATTGTTTGTATGCATGAATGCAACAGAAGCAGTAAGTGTGATAGATTTATCTTATTATACAGCATTGTTATTATTATTATTATTATTATTATTATTACTACCCTTATTATTGTTATTATTATTACCCTTATTATTAGTAGTACCTTTATTTATTCAATCAGACAGTAATCACCAGAATAAGGATGAGCATAATATCAAATACATGATAACTAATCGTATCCCTAAACAAACATGGCAACCCTCTCTCTGTATGAGGAAGTAAGAAGTTGCATACTTCCGCTGTATTCCCCCAGAGAGACGTAGAAGAAGAATTGACTCTGAATTTACACCACCGAAGAAGAGTATGTTTTACTGTTTTACACACCGATTTAATAACATAGCGTGGCTACTAGTAGTTCATGTGGAATACAACGGGGCTGTTATTTAAAGTCACATTGACGTGACTGCCGCGTTCTGTTCATGACGACGGGGATCGTGTATTTACCATACTAGAGGCACTTCATCAGATTACAACCGTTAGCATTTTAAGCTAATGAAGCTAACGGCCCGGAAGACTCAGGTAATAATGGTCAGAATTGTCATTACAGTTCAAATTAATTCAATTATAACATGTTTACACGGCGTTTTAAGGTCTAACATTCATCTCATGTATGCTTTAGCATGAAACAACTAATAAACTTGCTTCAGGTCATTTTTCACAGATAACAAAAAATCGGAGAAAAAAAAGTTTTATAGCCCTATACTGGAAAGTTCATTTCCCCGAGATGACTCAACGTGGGTGGAGTTTAGTCACACGGAGAAAATATGAAAAATAATTCTCTGAGAGGTTGTTGAGGCTACAGTGTGTATAAAAAGTCATTAACCCATTCAGGCCGGGAATCCATTTTTGGATTCTGTACTGTATGTACATTATTCAAGGATTAAATTGTTTTGCTGCTGCTATATTAATATTTGAAGTTTTTCATAAATCTTATACCAGGCCTAAATGGGAAGGTACCATTTATATGATACATTTTAAAATCATGGTGGAGCCCCTTTAAGGTGGGGAAAGAGTTAGCTCCGTCGCGGCCAATGACTTATTTGGTCGTATTCTGATGTTTTTAACTGATTAACTGATTTATTTGGAGATTTTTACTCGTACGAGCAGAAAGTGGAAAAAGAGATCCTGAGCAGATGAATGTAAACAAACAAGACGGAATCATAAGGAGGAGAGCAGGAGAGGGAAGACAGATGACTATATACAGTACATGTCACTGAATGCATTTGCCACCTTCTATGTAAATTCCTGCCAGCAATTATTTGCATGTGGTAACTGTAGAGACCAAAAGAACCCGGGAGACGAGACACGAGGAGGCGGTGTGAGGAGAGAATATGCTATGAGATGACCCCACGGTTTGACCTGTGAATGTTGACTGAATGCATTACCAAACACTGTGCAAAAGTAAATGCATAAAACACTCTTTTAAAGAGTCAGCATTGGAACAATAAAAAGGGCTATAGTAAGGAAATGAGCCACTTTAAAAGGTAGTATAAGGCAACGTTGGAGTGGTTTTGCTCCAATGCTTGTTGACGTCCAACACAAAAAGTGATCCGTTAAAGGGGAATTCCACTCATTTTCAACATTTTTTCTGAGAGCGTACAAATGCAACCAAATGAACCCGTATAGGGTTCATTTGCTTCCATTTGTACGCTCTCAGAAAAAAAAGAAGCGTCTAAAGAAATCCATTAACATGGTGAAAATACATCTTGATGATGTTAGTGGTTTTCTTCAGACCTCCATTTCTTGGGAACACAGAATGGGGGAACTTTTTTATCATGTCCACCCAACACCTCGAAGGTACATCAATGACATAGTAAAATGTTGAAAATGGGTGGCATTCCCCTTTAAGAGCTTGTGTTGAGCTGAATTAATCATATACTTGTATTTTTTTTTTTAACTTAGGCTTAAGTTGCTATGCTACGTTTAACCTTTAATTAACTAAACAAACTAAACCTATTTTATACTACACAAAATTAATTCCAATCATGAATTTGGTCTCTACAAAATATTTTTCACAATCACAAAAGAAAAAAAATCAGATAGAGTAGTGCTGTTATGAGGGTACAGAACTGGCCTTGGCTCTCTCATCCATGTATTTGTTTTGTATAATTGGTTGAGCGACGACAAGACGTCTCTCTGTTTTGGTCTTGAGTTAATCCAGTTAATCCTGATCCTTCCCCTTCTATCCTCGGCCAGATGAAGACGGGTCACAAGAAGGCCATATGTATACGTTCAAATGGTCAAGGTTAGTGACCACACCACATTAACCCTAAAGCACCAACTGCTCATTTTTTGGGGATAGTATAACTATTTTTTTTGGGGGGGGGAGGGATGGTATGGGGGCGGCTTCGCGCCACGGGCGATGAAGCCGCCCCCATACCATTTTTGGTTACTGGACTTTCATCAGGCAATTAAGCATCGATAATAACATCAGTGTTGTTGTTGAAGTTGCAACAGACACGCAGCATGCATAAAGCTAAAGGTCTGACTTGTTTTGCATGCCATCATGTTTGGTGGGGCAGTCAGGGCATTTAGGGGGACATTGCCCCCCCCATGCCCTTGCCTATAGATCCACCCCTGTTTCAGAGTTATTCAGGCTTTTAATCAGCCGTTATAATGGAGGTGGACGGCAGTGCGCATGAGTGATACGGTGACAAACAGAACTATAGTCTGCTTAGATATATAGGCAAGGGAAGCTGAGGAGCAGGCAGTAATGTGTGGTCCAGTACAGAGATGCCATTAGCATGCAGGTCAATGAGGACGGCAGCAATCTGATCTGTTAAAGCTCTGCGGTGAGACACCCTGGATTCAGATCAACATGACCCGACTCTCATTTAACTCAACCTAACTCCTTTAACCGACTTCTCATTTAACCCACATTAACTCGCTCCAGTCTGACTCTTATCTTACCTTAAAAGGTGCAGTGAAAATGGTTAATTTGGGCATTTAGTTTTCAACTTTCAACCTTTCAAACAGAATAATCTTAAGATTCAGAACCAATCAGAGCGTCCCTCGGCCCTCCAGGCTATGGGACCTCTGGGACAGGATGGCTCCGTCATGTCCGAACATGCATTTCGGTTTGTAAACAAAGTGACAGACAGACAGGGAACAACGCCAGGCCATTCTTTCTAACCTATACACAACTTATATGATAGATGTCATTGAAGGAGGTTTCCAAACGGACTGAAACGGCTTGACTCCAGTGTTGTTTTTGGCAGGTATTTTTTAGATTTAGTGAGCCTGAGCCTTTTTCCACAAAATGCTTATTTGTTTTAAAAAGCAGACAACTTTGTAAGTTTTAGTGTATAATGATACACTAAAGAAAAGTCTACCAAAAGTTACCTTCAAAGTCCAAACTAGGCTGTTCTTAAAAAAAAAAAAAAAAAAAAAAAACAGGTCAGGACACAGGTGTGTGTGTGTGTGTGTGTGTGTGTGTGTGTGTGTGTGTGTGTGTGTGTGTGTGTGTGTGTGTGTGTGGGGGGGGGGGGTGTGTGTGTGTGTGTGTGTACATGGGAGCTCAGCTCAATTCACTGCATCCATTAAGCTTTCTACTTCAGCTCCACAGTGACCCCTACTGGTGTCTACACAGCATTGCTGGAACAGCAGCAACCCACCATTTATCACCAAGACAAACGCGTCCACCACCTTTAATCACGAAGATCCGTGGTGCCCAAAACAGGGTAGAGCTTAAAATCTTGGCCCGAGACCGCGCCGACCCGACGGGCCGGGCCGGGTTCGGTCGGGCCGAGTCCAAATGGTTATGTATTTGTCGGGCTTAGGGCCGGGCCGGGCCCGTCAAATTATATAAGATATTTTTCATAAAATGATACATTTTGCGACGCCGCGCGGTGCGCGCAGCGGCGAGCTGCGCTGCACCACGTGTGTGCGTGTGTGTGTACCTAGACAGTTGGACATAGGCAGAATGACTGCTTTTCTTATAACAAATTAACGATTTATGAGAAAAAACGTCTGCCTGCAGCAATTAGCTCGTTTAGAAAGTGTCGGGCTGGTGGGCTCATGCTGTCAATCATGTATCGGGCTTCGGGCCGCACCGGGCTTAATTTCTTACCGGGCCGGGTCGAGCCGGGCTCAATATTTTAGACAATTTTTAAGCTCTAAAACAGGGTCCCCCCATCTGTCTTTAAAGGAGAATTCCACCCATTTTCAGGAATTTTCAACCCATTAGGGTTCATTTATGAGTGTACAAATGGAACCAAATAGATCCCAATGAGTCTATTTTAGAGATTGATATTACGAATTGATAGCGATTACGTATTGATTGATATTACATATTGATTAATATTATGTATTGGGGTGCCTGAGACATAAATGTCATTAAATAGGCGGCCTGTAGCCTAATTCAGGCCAGAAATCCTCCCTTGTGGGGGTCCCTAATATTGGCATGTATTTTCAGGATATAATTCTAAGGGTCATTGAGATGAAAACATTTGCGAACCCCCGCAAGATGACATTCTTAGGGGGTCTATGCTCACACAAAGAAAACATCTCATCCCGTGTTTGATAGACTATTATCATTAATAGTTCTACAGTAGTGTTACCTTTATGCTACAGGCCAGCTCCATCAGCTTCTTGGCGTTCTCCTCGGAGCGGTAGCGCTTGGGAACGGGAACCCGGAAGAACTTGAGCGCTCCTTCGAAGTCCGTCTGAATCAGGTCATCTTTTGATGTCTGGAAAACAGAAACAAACAAAATGAGAACATTGACGAGAGCTGGTCATTTCGAAAGTGCAGCTCTCAAGTCCTAAAAGTGTGGACAGTGGGCGCAGTATCATGCATGCAAGTATGATAAAATTATCAAAGTAGCGCTGGTTGGCCGTGCCACAAAGCCCAGCTCTTATGAGAGATGGTGCTTTAATATGAACGGAGGCGCGTCGTGTTCACTGGCCAGGGCGGCTAGTGAAGTCCGCGACCCAATGTATCTGCCCGCCCGCCCGTCCGTCCAGTCTGTGTGTGTGTGTGTGTGTGTGTGTGTGTGTGTGTGTGTGTGTGTGTGTGTGTGTGTGTGTGTGTGTGTGTGTGTGTGTGTGTCACAGTGCGAGTCAAGTTTTTATTTTGGGTTGACAGTGATTTTTCTATGGTTATTGTAAAAACCTGTAATAGAGTTTCTGGTGTGCGGTCACCATAGGCTTACATTTTATTGCAGCTGGACTGCTTGGCTCCAGAGCCAAGCAGTCCAGCGCCTTTCATGATGTCTCCTACAACCCAGAAATGAATTCAATATTTATTTTCCCCGCAAACTTTTCCAAAATGATTCGAATACAGATGATTACGCTGGGCCAAACCTTCATGCATTCCCTTGAAGTGCATCATTGTGCCAATAAAACCTAACATTGTTGTGTTGTCTAAGTAACGCATTACTTTGCAAGTAACGCCAAGTTACTTGTTCAAATTGAGCTTGTTGTTGCATGCAAAAATAGAACAGATTTACAAGCTATCGACAGGTACTGTAACAATAGAGATGTGCACTAGAATGTAGATTTTTTTTTTTTTTTTTTTAATCTAAAAAGACATTTACAATGTCGGATTTTGTTGGCTTTCTTTTCAGGTGTAGTTTGTGGGATTGGAGACTATTATTATTCCAATAAATTGGATTCAGTTCTAAAAAGAGCTCACTAAACAGTACTCTATTTTTTTCAAAAGTGCGACATAAGAACTTAGGAAAGTAATAAACGTAATATGTAATATATTACTCTTCGATTCCAGTAATAAGTAAAGTAATGATATTACTTTGTTTAAGGGGTAACGAGTAAAGTAAAGAAGTTACTTTCCTAAGTAATATAGACCAACACTGGTTGTCTGTGGGTGCGTGTGTTTGCGATGCACACTGACCCAATGAGCAGTGGAACGTCTTACCTTCAGGAGTGCCAGAGCTACATTGAAGATCACACTGATGCCCTGAGAAAAACAACAACAACAGCATCAACGTGTGATCTTTAAAAGGATGGAGGAAAGCCATAGCAGGAGTGGCTAGAATACAAATTAGACGTACCATCTGGAAAGAGACACTGTTATGAGTATGTACTAGGGCATTAACCAAACACATTTTTTGCTCGTCGAATCAAATACTTTGGTAGTCGAATAACTGTTGACTAGTCTATAGTGATATACAGTATATATTTGTTTTTTAGCCAATAAAATGTGTGATTCTGGACTTCCCTTTGAAACAATGCATGCCTATTACACTACTGTAACTCAGTTACATTATGACATGAAAAATAAGCAATCAACCAACAATCACTACCAACACCACAGCACACATCCACAATGCCTGCTGCAGAAAATTTAAAAATATATATCAAAAATTATTATTAGCGAATAACGAATAATGAATTAATAGTAGAATAGTGTTTTGCTAGTCGAATAATCGAATAGTCGAACATTTAGTTATTGCCCTAGTATGTACCCGGATCAACACAGCATGGAATTGTGGACAAAATTATCTCCAACATCAAAGAATATTCCTTAATTTTGAGTTTTATAATGCTGGTGGGCCTTGATACGAAAAGAGTTGAAAACCCGATGAAGTACAGGACCGCTTGTTTAGTAAGAAACACAGAAAAAGTCAGAACGTGGAGACAAGTGTTTCCCACCGGCAAGCAACTATATGCACACCTTTGTATGTGTGTATGTGTGTGTGTGAGTGTGAGTGTGAGTGTGAGTGTGTGTGTGTGTGTGTGTGCGTGTGTGTGAGTGTGTGGGTGTGTGTGGGTGATCTACCTCGCACAGTAGCAGGTCGATGATATGGAAGACCATATAGAGAGGGAACTTGGCCGTGAAGAGGGTCAGGAACCACTGTGAGGCGTACATGTGAGCCTCCAGACCGCCGTTCACAAAGTGGGAGTACAGGTCTGGGATGTACTCCTAGCAGAGAGAGAGACACACACACAGGAAAAATATGGAAATCATCAGGTATAACAGAGAGAGAAAGAAAAAAAACGTTTGTGACACTGAATTTTTCAAAATAATTTTCATCCCATGATTTTGTAACTCATTTTTTCACTCCATTTAGTTTCATGTTTACACTCACAAGAGTTAAAATATTCCTCATCTGAATTAGCCCCAAGTCTACACAACTAGATAATGTATGAGATTAATGGTCATTTTTTATCTATATTTGCCTTTTTTTGTTTCCGAAATCCAGCCTCGAATGGTGGACAAAAAAGATAAAATCTTTTGTTGTGTGTCCGTGGGGGTGAAAATGTCACCAAATGGTGGTCTGTGGCACAAATGCTGACTAAATAGTTGGGCCCTGGTATCAAAATGGTTGAAAACCCACTGGGACTACAGCACAGACCTGCATGAGTCTCTCCAGTTGGAAGAACTTGCAGTGCAGATCTTCAAAGTTCTGCTTGAAGAGGTCCCTGAGGCCGTAGTCGAACATGATCTTGACCAAGACGCTGAAGGCTTGCTCCTCAGGCATCTAGGGAATCAAACACACGACCGTCACAGTCAGTGCTGGTTAAATGCAAAGTAGAAACATCTCTCGACCACCTGAACCCTAACCATCCATTTTCCGAGATATTACATCTGCCCCATTTCCTGTTACAGGACTTTTATTAGGCAAGTATAAGCATCAATAATAATCAGTTGTTGTTGAAGTTGCAACAGACACGCAGCATGCATAAAGCTAAGAGAGTTTTCTGTTTTCAATGATGAAATGCTGTTGGTTTAGTGGTGCTACAAATGTAGTTAGTGGCAGTACTAGTGTTTCAAATCATTTTAAATATAAGCACTTTAATTTGAAATATCTTGGCTTGTTTTGCATGCCATCATGTTTGGTGGGGCAGCCTGGGCTTTTAGGGGGGCATTTCTCCGCCCATGCCCATGCCTAGATCCGTCCCTGACCAACAGAATGCCTCCAAAAAACCTGAAGGTTGATACAGTATTCGATCCTGCTGCAACACGCTGGTCCCTCCACTAGATGGAAGTGTTTTCACACAAGTCAACAGTCCAGGCATAGACTCAGGTCTTGTTCCATGGCAGGTTATTTATTTCATGCTTTGATACAGCATCATAATGCCTCAGGTTATGATGATAGTGTGGGTCCGATTGGTTACAGACCCTGTTATACAGGGATATTTCCGGTTACTCTTATCATTCGTTCATTTTGTACGTCCGCGGCAAGAACAAATAAATACGCGGGCGAAAAATGTTTGATCACAAACCAACATGGCAGTGTCCAATAATAATGTTAAGGTTATATGGGGGAGGGAAGGCGCAGATGCAGGGCGGATGTAACATTTCCCAATTGGGGGGGGGGGGGGGGGGGGAAAGGGGGGGGGGGGGGGGGGGGGGGGGGGAGTAGAAAATGGTACGGGTAAATGGTATGGGTGAAGCCGCACCATTTTATCATTTTCAGTTACCGGGCTTTTATTAGGCAGGTAAAGCATCAATAATAACGTCAGTTGTTAAAGTTGCACACAGCATGTATAAAGCATCATGTTTGGTGGGGCAGTCAGGGCATTTAGGGGGGCATTGCCCCCCCCCCCCCCCCCCCCGCCCATGCCTAGATCCGCCCCTGCGCAGATGTCCTTCCCCCAGGAGAAGGTTTCAGGAGGTTCAACTCACGTGTAGCAGCAACACGGCGGCCAAGAAGGACTGTCCTTGGCAATATCCGATCTCCTCATCATATACAGAGTAAGCCTGGGGGGAAACACACACGCGCACACACACACACACACACACACACATACACGCACATTATTTTTTCATCCTTGCCTGTCCTTAAAAAAAGAGGTATTTTAATACTGTAGCTATTGAAAAATAACTGATCTACAGTTTGAGCACCTGTTTAACACTAGAAAGACTGAGAGGTCATTTTGACCGTTTTTTGGATATTTTAAAGTTGTTTATCTTTGCCCACATGAAGCTTTCAGAAGGTTCTCCTTCCACGACCATCATCATCCAGAACAACAGAAATTTTGGTCACCTGAAAAAAAATCTAAATATTTAAGCAAATGCTAATTCTGGCCACTTTTTTCAGTCTTTAAAAGTGAAAATCTGGCACAAATCTTGAACCTTTTTAACACAAGTCCATGCTACGGAGACTAGTTTTGTTACAGTCCCATTTTGGTCCCAAAACTAAGCATATAGCTGGAGGAGGGGTAAGGTAAGGGGACCCCCCTGGAACTCCCCTGAAGGGGAAATCTTCTGGACTGGGTGAAGAAGATTTGCTGCAGCGAAGCCACATTTATATAAGAGCAGAAGAACTTCAAAACGCCACGGAAGGAAGATCAATCCGTTCCACATGCAGATTAATTATTGAAAAACACCAGCACCTGAGGACGTGGGCTGCCACCCTCTCTCTCTCTCTCTCTCATACATAGTTGATGTGATGAAAATTAAAACAACTCTGAGCTACGCCACTGCCAAAGATTGATGAAGGATTACAGAATGAGTGCTGGAGCCTGTGGCATGGGTGTGTGTGTGTGTGTGTGTGTGTGTGTGTGTGTGTGTGTGTGTGTGTGTGTGTGTGTGTGTGTGTGTGTGTGTGTGTGTGTGTGTGTGTGTGTGTGTGTGTGCGTGTGTGTGTGTGATTGATTGCTCGCAAGAGAACAACAGTGATTGCTATGAACTCATTGCACCTGCTCAGAGGCACAGTCAGTTCAGTTTCGCTAAACCCGACCATAGCACATCAAGTTAACCTAAAACCCTCTCTCCGCATTAATAAAACCCAACTGGCATTGCAGCTTAACACTGCTAAACGTGTGGTGTGAGTAACACTACTAAACGTGTGGGGTTGCACCGGCAAAAAACGAACGTTGCCAAAATGGTAAATTCAAGCTTGCTTTGAGGCAGATTCTGTAGATATGGGGTCATAGACAGCATAAATAAAGTCAAGAAAGTGACAGGATTTATGCTTATGTGCCTGGCACACACCTGTGACTAGAGTGGCACACACCTGTGACTATCACACACCTGCCAGCATTTGAAGTTCAATACAATTGTGCAGGGGTTTTCAACAGGTGGTCCGGGGAACACCAGTGGTCCTTGAGAGGGTTCTAGGTGGTCCTCAGCTAAATTGTTTAACCAGATGTAACTCTTGAGAACGTAAAAATGAAACCAAATGGACCCTTGCGGGTCCATTTGGTTTCATTTTTACACTCTCAAGAGTCAAAATATTCATCATCTTAATTAGCCCCAAGTCTACTCAACTTGAAGATTAATGGTCATTTTGGTCTGTATGTTTTGTTTCCTCAAAACCAGACAGGAATTGTGGACAAAAGCAAAATGAAATCTTTAGTTTTGGGGTCTAAAACTTTGAATAAATGGTGGGCCCTGGTGTGAGAAAGGTTGAAAACCACTGCAATAGTGAATGCCAACAGAACATTTTTTTTGCGGGTGCAGCCCCACACGTATAGCAGTGATACTCATTCCAGGAATGTCCGATCTCTACAGACCATACCTTGTTGTAAAGGTGACTAATCAATGATTACAACCGCATAAGATACCAATTAGTATTATTAAGCTAGAGAAAATAATTCCCAAAGTGCATGTATAGTGGTTAAATAGATAAGATGATATTTCTACACATGCAATGTCTGACTACATAAAGGGGAATTCCACCCATTTTCAACATTTTCCTGGGAGCATACAAATGTGAAAAATGTGGAAAAAAGGTCCTAAAAACAGAAAAGGCATTAGCATGATGAAACACAACTTGATGATGTCATCAAGCTGTGTTTGAACTTTTTAATGTTTTTTTTTTTTTTTTTTTCAGACCTGAAATGGGTGGAATTCCTTTTACAGTAGGTGGGACTGCAATTTGAGCCAATTGGATGGAATGGGCCGTACACGAAACATTCCACAGGGGTGTGTGTGTGTGTGTGTGTGTGTGTGTGTGTGTGTGTGTGTGTGTCACCTTGCAGATCTTATAGAGGGAGTCCTGTCCATCTCCTCCAGTGTCCTTGAAGTAGTCGTGTGCAGGGAATGTCCTGTTGATGTCCCTCGTAATGGCACTGTCCTGGGGGGACTCCTGGCCACAGACAGACAGAGGGACGGACAAGGGGGACAGAGGGACGGGGGAAGAGAGGATTCAAGATCAACGCTCAATGTCGGTTGCTTTTCAAGTAAAAAAAAGTGTTGCAATGGATCTTATTAACCCATTTTGTCCTGACCCTCGATTCGACTTTCTGAGACCAGATTATACAGTAGTTCCTGACACCAGATTATAGCTGCAGCAACATTCTAGCTTTTGACGCTAGATTCTACAATAGTTTCCGACACTAGATTTTAGTTATTGACACTAAATGATAGTTTCTGATGCTAGGATCTACTTTTTGACACTAGAATCTAGTTTCTGATGCTAGAATCAATTTTTGACGCTAGATTCTATAATTCCTGACACTAGATTCTAGTTTTTCAGAAAAATCTGTGCTCCTGTGTCAGTGATGCTAACATATTTCAAGCCAAGGACCACCAGAATTATCCATATTTGGCTGCAGACCCCCATCTGAAAACATGTTGTTCTAGGGATCCCCCAGAAGCAAAAAATTGAGTTAAAAATGTTTGCTTCCAAATTAATGTATTCAGAGATTTGCAGCATATTTTCACATTTTTTTTAAAAAAATAGCAGAACTATAAGCCCATTTTCTGCTGGAACTTTTGCACAGAACAGCAGATCGCAACACGTTGTGAGTTTGTAGATACGTGGGTGTACACACACGCAGGCAGGCAGACACGTACACACATATGCACATGTCAGTAAATACCGCAGATTAGAATTTTGGCAAGCCTTGCCATTCAAAGATTAATCACCCTTTGCTACATTATTGATACCCTGTTTATGTGGAACAGAACAGCTTCTAAATAAGTAATGTGTGCGCGCACGCATTACACACACACACACACACACACACACACACACACGCACGCGCGCACGCACGCGCACACGCACACGTACACACACACGCACAGTGCCAGTGAGTTAGGTTACCTAGACAGGATTCAACTCCAGCATTGTTTCCAATTAACCACATACAGCTAATAACACTGTCCTGATTAAGGATCTCATAAGGGCTGTGTGTGTGTAATGCATCCAAGGTGCATTACATTCAACCTTTCAGTCACACATTTTATTATTATGATTATTATTTAGAAGGTTGCACATTAAGTTGGGATATATATTTATATTATGTAGTGTTGATGTAGTAAGCTACATCAAGCTACTTTTGTCGTGTAGCTTGTAGTGTAGCTTGCTACAATTTTCTGAAGATAGCTTGTAGTGTAGCTTAGCTACATTTTTTTGAGAGTAGCATGTAGTGTAGCTTACTACATTTTCCTAGTAACTTGCCCATCACTGGAATCAAAGAAACACAAAACAAACCTAAGTAAAGGTACATAAACTAGTATGGCAGGTGAAGTCTAACTACCTTGTTGACCCGACCGGGAAAAAGGTCCACATTTTTAATTGTGGGTCCACACAGAGCTTTATACACACACATGGAGTGGAGTGGCTGCTGCATAGCCCTCTGGCAAAAAAAAAACAGCTGATCTACAATCTCACATCAACACCAGGTTGGTTCAACATGGCAACCAATTTGGTTGCAAATGCACCTGAAAATTTCATCTGTGCAACTTAAAAAAGGTATGTTAGGGAACGCCTTCTTACGGCTATCTAGCTTCCCAAAATGTTTGGGTACTTGCCTTGAAATGGTTTACCTAGCGTGCATTGGACTATACTTTCATGTTATAGTGCTGTTTTTATTCATTAAAAAAACACAAAACCCTCATATTACACAATGAATGGTCATTTATTAAAGGGGAACTCCACCCATTTTCAACATTTTTTTCTGAAAGCGTACAAATGGAACCAAATGAACGGGTTCATTTGGTTCCATTTGTACGCTCTCAGAAAAAAGAAGCGTCTAAAGAAATCCATTAACATGGTGAAAATACATCTTGATGATGTCATCAAGACGTTTCACCATGTTAGTGGTTTTCTTCAGACCTCCATTTCTTGGGAACACAGAATGGGGGGAACTTTTTTTATCATGTCCACCCAGCACCTCTAAGGTATTACTAATGACATATTAGAATGTTGAAAATGGGTGGACTTCCCCTTTACAAACAATTTGGGGGGCAAGTGGCCATGATGACTATTGCCTCTAAAATCCTTAGTGTTCAGACCCCTGCAACATTTGCGCTAGTGTACAAATGGGACAAAATGGACCACTTGGAAGCTCTCCATTAAAGGTAGTTTGCTGTACAACAGTAGGTCCTTTCCAATAGAACTCCAAAAGGATGCTGATGTGAAACTTTGTCATTGTGCATTAACCTGATTTCTTTTTTTTAAGGATCGCAGCTTTCCTCTGAAAGGAAGAGAGATTGTGGAACCAAAATAAAAGCAGGAGAAGAAACACGGGAAGTGAGGAAGGCTAAAACAAAGGCCGCGCGCACGCACGCGCACACACACACACACACACACACACACACACACACACACACACACACACACACACACACCACACACACACACACACACACACACACACACACACACACACACACACACACACACACACCCCCACACAGGCTTTATTATAAACCAACACCACCACTCCCTACAGTGGAAGTCTGTGTGCATTGTGTGTGTGACATGTTTTGCCTTCTATAGGTTGTGACTAGTACCATGACTTTGACCGTTTTTTATGAGATGATAAAATGCCTTAACTATAATGATTCACACGCAGATTTGTGTGTGTTTGTGTATGTGTGCGTTGGGGCCAGGGCGGATGTAACAATTTCCAATTGGGGGGGGGGGGGGCAGTTGAAAATGGTATGGGGTCTGACTCAGAGAGTTTTCCATTTTCAATGATGAAATGCTGTTGGTAGTGGTGACACAACTGTAGTTAGTTAGTAGCAGTCGTAGTAGTGTTTCAAATCATTTTAAATATAAGCACTTTAATTTGAAATATCTTGGGTTGTTTTGCATGCCATCGTGTTTGGTGGGGCAGTCTGGGCATTTAGGTGGGACATTGACCCCCCCCCCCCCATGCCCATGCCTAGATCCGCCCCTGGGGTTGCATGTTCAAATATCAGCATACAAAACGTTTTTATTATTATTGTTTCTGTGCTCTCTCCCTGGTATTGCACCCGAGCGACATTCCCTAAGCGGGAATGATAAGGATCCATGTTTATACAAGCACCACTTAGGGCCGTACTTATCTGGAGTGGTGAGAGCTGGCACAAAGAACCCGCTAACATAACGGCCAATTAGCTGCCGGTAGCGGGGGTCTGGGGCGAGTGGAGGGAAGTGGGTGTCGCGTGACAATTGAGTAGAAACATTGAGAGGTGTGTGTGTGTGTGTGTGTGTGTGTGTGTGTGTGTGTGTGTGTGTGTGTGTGTGTGTGTGTGTGTGTGTGTGTGTGTGAGCAACAAAAGAAAAGAGACACAGAGTTACAGTAGCTAGAACACACTGTAACCGTAACCCTTTGGTTATTTTTAACATGTTTGTCGTTAAAACTGCGCGGGCCCTTTCACAGTCGAAACCCTTATTTTGAAGGCGCCAAATCTCTGAAACCGGATGTAAGATTAAGTAATCATGTTTCGCGTGTCCTGATCCTTCTGCCCTCTAAAGCTAAAAAAAAAAAAAACATCTGGGTTGCGAATCCTGGGAGTTTGAATGAGTGGGAGTTTCCCACTCATTCCCATTAAAATCATCTGGATGGCGAAAAAGTGTACATTGAGGGGTAGAATCTGACCCATTCTATCCCATTCGAATGCATGGGATAGAATGGGTGTGGGTGCATTTTTTTCTAATATGGTCACGCCCATTTTGGCCCAAATGAAATGCCACAAAACAGCGATCGGCAAGCAATACGTTCTGATGAAATAATGGATCAAATAATGTAATTAATGAATGTGCGGGTTCATTGTGCGAGACGCAGAGGACAGGTAATTATTTAGCTTGGCGTGGCCTGTGTAACAAACAGTAGAAATGCATTAGTCGTCATGATGGGGTTATTAAAAGGGGAATTCCACTCATTTTCAACATCCTAATATGTCATTAATATACCTTAGGGGTGTTCGGTGGACATTCTGTGTTTCCAAGAAATGGAGGTCTGAAGAAAATCACTAACATGGTGAAACATCTTGATGGCCTCATCAAGATGTATTTCACCATGTTAATGGATTTCTTTAGATGCTTCTTTTTTCTGAGAGCGTACAAGTGGAACCAAATGGACCCGTTAGGGTCCATTTTGTGCCATTGTACGCTCTCAGAAAAAATGTTGAAAATGGGTGGAATTCCCCTTTAAGGCCAGGGCAGTGTTCACTCTAATGGCGGTTATTTCACCATCTTCTTTGCAGTTCTCCACTGAACCTGAACATGGCAATGGGAAAGAGAATGGATTTTGGGGGGGGAATTAAGAGGAAATGTTATTGTGCCAAAGTTAATGGACTTGGGCAACACAGGATAGGATGCCATTACTTTAAAACGTTGTGAGAACTAATTCTAGCCCTCTACTCTGTACTAAGTACTAGCCAAGCATTTATTATAATTTAATTACCGTATACATCAAATCCATAACCAGAGAACTGTCCCCCTAAAAGAATATCCTGGCATGGCACCAGTGTTGCCAACTTGGCGCATTTGTCACTATATTTAGCTTTTTTTCAGACCCCCCCCCCCCCCCCCCAGCGCCAAAATTAGTGAAAAACTCCTGGCGGAAAATCTAGTGCTTTTTTACTGGTGAGTTGGGGTGAAATTGATTGACATGCGCCAGAGATAAAACCCTCATTTTTTCACCATTTTTTATGACAGTGCTTTTAAAGCAGTGGTCCCCAGGCTAAATGATGGACAGCTGGTTAATCAGATGTAACTCTTTGGGAGCGTAAAAATGAAACCAAATGGACCCTTGCGGGTCCATTTGGTTTCAAATTTTTTTACACCCTCAAGAGTTAAAATATTCATTCACAGCCCAACTTAGTCTACACAACTAGAGAATGTAGAAGATTAATGGTCATTTGGATCTGTATGTTCCAGGAGAGCATCTAGCGCATTCTAGTGCATTTTGGAAGTGCCACTAGTGCATTTTGGATTTTGGCAGTTGGCAACACTGCATGGCACTGTTCCACTGTGCTGTCAACACCACCGTGAGCATGGCTCTCTGGGGACACGCTAAACGTTTTCCCACAAGAAACACACCACAGTAACTGCTGTGTGTGTGTGTGTGTGTGTGTGTGTGTGTGTGTGTGTGTGTGTGTGTGTGTGTGTGTGTGTGTGTGTGTGTGTGTGTGTGTGTGTGTGTGTGTGTGCGTGTGTGCCTGTGTACATGGGTGAGAGATTGTGATGAAATTAGAATGCATTTTACATTGCAACATGGGGTGACGGAACTCAGCCGTTATTGATAAACCATTAAGTCACACATTAAGTCACAGTGTTGTATGTATTCATGCCATCATGAAAATCAATAAAACAATAGACACAATGTTATAGGATGCCTTCCGTTTTTTTTTTTTTTTTTTTTTTTTTCAACGTTTTAGTTTGTTAGAGAAATTAAAAGATGAGTTTTTCCCCCGCTACTTTTTGGTTTGTTTAGTTTAAAAGATTTTAGCTGTTTTCATCAGGGGGGCAGGGGCATTCCAACTTCATTACTTACCATAGTCCTATTCGTTCCCAATACATTTCCATCTGTCCCCAAAAGATCGCACAATCTACTGAATGTGTTAAACCAGTGGTTTTCAACCTTTTTCATTATCAGGGCCCACTATTTATTCTGCATTTCCCCACTAAAAAGTGTGTGTGTGTGTGTGTGTGTGTGTGTGTGTGTGTGTGTGTGTGTGTGTGTGTGTGTGTACGTGCACAGAACACGGCCGCGGGGAGAGGAGAGAGGAGAGAGGAGGGAGGGTTTTGCAGGAGGCAGAACTCGTGGCCCTTTTCAAGCTAGCTGCTCATTGGCTGCAGCTGGGGGAGGAGGGGCGGGGCCGTCTAATAGGCCACCGGTCAGTAAGGAGATGCAGAGAAAACACAGTGGGGGAGAGAGAGACAGAGACAGAGAGAGAGAGATAGAGAGAGAGATAGAGAGAGGCAGGCAAATGAACATCAAGGGGAGGGTTCCTTTCCCCACTGCCGGAATGCCTCATTTCCACAGCTGCTGCTACTCTGGATAAGACACACATACACACGGACACAGGCTGAGGTCAGTGTGCAGGGTGGGCGTGTGTGTGTGTGTGTGTGTGGCTGCACGTGTGGCTGCCCCGTAACAATCATCAGCCTGGTCGGTCGGTCGGTCACCTTTGCATCCTCTCAGTTTGGTCTCCTCCACAGGATCCAAGAGACGCGGGGGAGCGGGACACGGCAGGTGAAAAGGACAACGGCGAGAGAGAAGAGAACGAAGGAAGAAGCAGAGGACAGGAATCTGGACGATTGAGGAATTAAAAAAACAGAATGACACAAGTCCGGGTGTTTCCCTATAAACGCATGCCGGGGGGTGGATGACGCAATGTTTCGCCGGAGCCACACGCGGCGGCGGTGGTGGTACTGCTGAAGGCACGCACGCGAGACACGCGCAGAGATGCACAGATGGCTCTCGAGCCAAAGGGAACGGCAGACGCCAGGCGTATGCGGTTTCTTCACGTTCTAAGAGGCTAAAAAAATGGACAGAGGGCTACATTAAAAGCACATCTTGGGACTAGTGGGGTTTTTGTGAGTTTTTTTAATTTTAATTTCACAACAGCGCTCCGTTATGGCAAGAAAGAGAAAGAGGAGCGGCGTCGCTCATCCGCGTCCTTACACGTATCTACGTTTACGATTGCGATGACACTGATGTTTGTGTGAAAGGAGAGCGGTGTCCACCTTGCACCGAGGACCTTACCCAGGTGGGCTGGGTTATATGTAGCACCGGAGAGGCCTCAACGTCGCAAATAAAGGCTTTACGGACCTTACAGCGACACCGTATGCAGACGACTCGATAGTCTATCTTTTAGGGTCTAAAAAAAAATCTTTTGGATTGTGAAACTAACGTGAAACAAACTTGTTTTTGCAAAAAATATGATGAACTCCTCCCTCGACCCCTCGTTGTCATCGTCGAACCAGAGCTGGTGGGGGTGGTCCGCCGGGGACCCGTCTGCTCCCTTCTGCCTGCTGGAGGCGACGGCCGGCAGCGGGAACGCCTGCCTGCTGGAGATCTCCGTCATCTTCATCCTGGCCGTGCTGATCATCTCTGGCAACCTGGTGGTGATCGTGGTCTTCCACTGCGTGCCGTCGGCCGCGCTGGGCCAGGGGGGCCAGCAGGGGGGTCCGGAGCAGCAGCACGCCACCAGCACCGCTTTCATCCGGACCATGGCGTACGCAGACCTCCTGGTGGGCATCAGCTGCCTCTTCCCGCCGCTGTCGCTCCTCCGGCAGCGGGGCGACGACGCCGGCGGCGGGCTTGTCCCCTTCCTCGACCCCGGCACCACTTGCCGGGCCTTCGCGTACCTCGTCTCCGTGCTCAAGGCCGTGTCCATGGTGTCGCTGGCGTGCGTGAGCGCCGACCGCTACGTGGCCGTCACGCGGCCGCTGGCATACGCGCGGCTGGCCACGCCCGGCCGCGTGCGCGGCGCCGTGGCGGCGGCCTGGCTCTACTCGGCCGCCGTCTTCGCGCCGTGCTTCGCTCCCGGCTGGGGCGGCAAGCCGGGCTACCACGGCGACGTGGCGCGGCCCTGCGCCGCCGGCTGGAGCACGCGGCCCGCCTTCACGGCGCTCGTGGTGGCGGCGCTGTACGCGCCCGCCGCGCTCACCGTCTGCTTCGCCTACGGAAGCATCTTCCGGATATGCCGGCGGCACACGCGGGAGATGAGCGAGCGGCGCGCGCGCTACGGCCCGCAGAGGGACGCGGCGGGAGACGTCGCGGCAGCGGTGGAACGAGGCGAGGCGAGTCCGCCGGTCGACGCCAAAGCCCGGCAGACCCCGCCGCCCCCGTGTCCGGACAAGCGCTACGCCATGGTGCTCTTCCGCATCACCAGCGTCTTCTACGCGCTGTGGCTGCCCTATATCCTCTACTTCCTGCTGGAGAGCGGCGGTGTCTACCGCCACCACGCCGCCTCCTTCCTCACCACCTGGCTGGCCATCAGCAACAGCTTCTGCAACTGTCTCATCTACAGCCTGTCCAACTCCGCCTTCCGCGAGGGCCTCAAGCGCCTCTGCTCCTTCTTCTGCCTGCGCCGTGGCCATCGGAGGAGTGCGGGAGGAGGAGGAGGTCTGGCGCTCGACGCGAGCGCCAAAACGAAGAAGGAGGCCGCCTTCGTCATCGAACGAGACTTTAGAGAATCCGGAGGATGCAGCCACCGGGAACTTGAGGGTGGAATAACGTGTGGCGTGTAACATATACAGTGGTGAGCACTTTGTGGTACCACTTTTTCTGGTGCTACCAGATACCTGCCACAGTGGTACCACCAGTGACAATACTGTATCAAGTGCTAACCACTGTATTTATATACGTATACACGAGCGTATATATACTGTATACGAGTGCCGTGGGGACAATGGCGGCCATTGAGGCATGTGAAACCCTTTTTGAAGTTGGGCAGGAGCGTTTGTTTAGGCCCCCGGCGAAAAAATGATTATAATCGTCGAGTGAGAGACGGATGTATACCGCCGTTCTCTTTCTGCCCTGGTTTGGAGAGGGTGTGCGGAGCTTTAATGCTCTACACGGGCCACGGCTGGGAGTCAGAGACAGAAAGAGAGATTGAGAAGGAGGGAGAAAGACCTGGGAGAGGGACTGGGAGCTTGAAATGAGAACAAAATCAGTCCCCGCAGGAACTATTACGACTTGTAAACATCATCTGACATGCACACACACATGGGCCCCGATGTGTGTGTGTGTGTGTGTAATAATCAGCGCGAGGAGTGATAGCCTTCTAGGAAATGTTGACATTTATCTCTCGAGGCGTTCGGCAGCCGTTAATTTATTTATTTTATTATTTGTTTCTGCCAAAGAGGCCGAGAGCGAGAACAACGCGAAGAATGGTTGTTCTTAAAGAAGCAGTGTGAATACAATGTAACCTTTCATACGTTGCCAGACAGACAGCCGTCGTCATACTATGTCGCAAGAAGGAAAAGACGGACAAATGGATGGAGAACATTTAAATATTTAGGAAAAGAAAAGAAAAAAAAAGACTGCTATTTTAGTACAAAACAGTCTGAGGTGAGCACTCAGTACTGGCCTTTTTTCCCATTCTTCTTTTTTATTAAATGTAAAGTAATATATCCACCCGTTTTTTTGATGTACATACTCAAGGTGATGTGACAGAGTGTGTTGTTGTCCAAGTTTATATTTAGTCTGATTGATTGAGTGATTGCTTAATGATTGACTGATTGATTGGCAGATCCCATTAAAATAAAGTACACAGGACTGTAGTTCCAGTTAGCGCCTCACCTTCACTATCTGTGAGATATTTCGTGTTAAAAGTAAAGACAAATCCATGCCACAAGTCAGTATTATGAATGCATAATAATAAGGTTTGTTTCAAGACCACTTTAACCTGGATGTTTTAGATTATTTATTGAGCAATCTTGTACAGTATGAAAAGTAATATTTTAACTTAACAATCTGTGGTGTTTTGATTCCCACTAGATGCTGTTTTTTTTTCTTGTTGTATGACTGTGAAGGCTGTCCGTGTTCATTGTTATTTAGATTTTTTTGCCTCCTTTTTCTTCCGTTTTTACCCAACTGTGATATTTATGGTTGCGTAACAGCAACGTCCAAGACCTTGGATGCACAAACTGTTTTGCTTCGAGTACACACCTCCCACATGTCTCCACATATTTCATTATATCTTGTCACGGGAGAACACTGACGAAATTAAACTTTTATACAACATGAAGTTGTATAAAGTGTACCCCTAAAAATAACTAAAACACAGCCAATAACGTCTAAACTGCAGGCAACAAAAGTGAGTACACGCCTGACTGAAAATGCCCAACTGAATGACAACTGAAAGTGTTTGCCCAAAAACCCTGAAATCTTCACAATTCGTATGTGGTGCGAAGCGACACAGGCGATGAAGCCGCCCTCATGCCATTTCCCACACCATTTTCATTTAAATTCTTTTGTTCTGTGACCCACAGAGTTTATATCTTGCACAGGACTAATATTAGGCAAGATAGCTTCAAGACATCCATTCAATAACATCAGTTGTTGTTGAACTTTCAACAGAAGCTAAAGGTGCCACATTAGCAGTCAGCCCCCCATGCCTAGATCCGGCCCTGCTTGTGGCTACATTATACACCACATTAGTGGCATTTTTTCCCCGAACAGCGACAGTTTTCGTTGAGTTGGCGCGTACAAAGGCGGCGTGAACGTCTGACCCTGGGGCCCACTCTACATTTTCTTGTTCTTCTTAATTATCTTCTCGCTATAGCCCTGCAACGCTAAGTGGTTGCGTAACTGTGCGCATGCAGTCAGGGAGGGTGTATGCACATGCATGTGTGCACACAGACACAGGGAGGAGCACATGGGACAGAGCGGAAGGAGACAGAACGCTCCCGTTCTCACGGCGACTCCTCGCTGACCCTCTGCCGGTGTCACAAAGACCGGCACGGCCGGTTCACCGGTTGGGCACGGGCAAACAAAGAGAGACAGAGGCGTACTAAACTGGCATAAGTTCGGAAATCTAACTATATGGGAATTGTTTTCTCCACCTTCTATCCATCCATCTTCATCCACTTATCCGAGGTCGGGTCACGGGGGCAACAGCTCCACCAGAGAGCTCCAGACTTCCCTGTTCCCGAGCAACATTAGCAACCTCCTCCTGGGGGATCCCGAGGCAATACAAGGCCAAAGAGTCAATGTAGTCCCTACATTTGGTCCTTGGTCTGCCCCGGGGTCTCCTCCCAGTGGGACGTGCCTCGAGGACCTCCCTAGGGAGATGCTCGAGAGGCATCCTAACCAGATGCCCGAACCACCTCAGCTGGCTCCTTTCCAGGCGAAGGGCCAGATGAACCCGTTAGGGTTCATTTGGTCCATGTTAGAGGTTTTCTTCAAACCTCCATTTCTTGGGAACACAGAATGGGGAACTTTTTATCATCTTTTTATCATGTCCACATAACATCTCTAAGGTATATTAATGACATATTAAAATGTTGAAAATTGGTGGAGTTCCCCTTTAAAGCCATCATTAAGACAAGGATTCACTGTCCCATATGTCACATGGTCTCCATACATTGCTGACACTCTTTATTTAGGCGCAGCTTTGCTTCTACTGGCTACCAAAGAAAAATCTGATTGTGGTGGCCATGGTGATTTATGACTGTTTCTCTACTTAAAGACTGTTATATTCTTATGATGTGCACAAAGGTATCGCTCTTTTTCTATTCATAGAATTATATTGGGTGCAATTCCCAATCGCTGTGGTGTAGCCAGGTATGGTGTAAGTCCTCTCATTGGCTGCATGACAGCAAATCAGGTTTGGGGCCGTGCTCATTGGCTGCATGGCAGCGAATCAGGTCTGGTAGGCCCAAAAGCCTATACCACCAGGCCTGGGCCTGGGCCTACCAAATAATTATCCATAATAATTAAAACCAGTCATCAAGAGCTTCAACTCATGATGAACAAAGCAGGGGAGTACAGTAACATTTTTAATTGGGGGGTCAGGTGATTTCTGGACCTTTTGACTTGCAGGTTTTAATTATTCTGGGTAATTATTTGGTAAGCTCAGGCCCAGGGCTGGTGGTATAGGCTTTCGGCCTACCCCAAGGCCCCAGACCTGATTTGCTGCCATGCAGCCAATGAGAAGACTTACACCATACCTGCTACACCACAGCGATTGGGAATTGCACCCATTGTCTGTTTTTACTGGGATTTGTGAGATTTCCGAACTCAAAAACTGCAATGTTGATTTGACTGTAAGAGTGTGAATCAGGGGATTTCAACAGGTGGTCCGGGGACCACCAGTGGTCCTTGAGAAGGTTCCAGGTGGTCCCCAGCAAAGTTGTTTAACCAGATGTGAGAGTGTAAAAATGAAACCAAATGGATCCTTGCGCGTCCATTTGGTTTCATTTTTACACTCTCAAGAGTTAAAATATTCATCATGTGAATTAGCTCTAATCTACACAACTAGAAGATTAATGGTCATGGACAGAAGCAAAAGAAATCTTTAGTTTTGGGCTCTGTGGGTCTAAAAATATCCTCAATTGGTGGTCCTTGGCTCAAATGCTGAATAAATGGTGGTCCCTGGAGTCAAAAAGGTTGAAAACCCCTAGTATAAATGAAGGCTGGATCTTACTTTAGAGTAGTCTGTCCAAATTGTGGGATGATTATGCATGACTCTGAGACTGTTAGTGCGCGTGTGCGTGTGTGTGTGTGTGCACATGCAAAGTTTATTGATGTTCCGAGGACCAAAGCAATCGTGCAACCAGCAGCTTGGTGTTTTTTCAACCTAGTGTTACTGTTATCTGGCTTGTTTGGTTCTTGGTTCTGATGCTTAGATTAGACATGGCGTGAATAAAATGGAAACGCACTGATCTTGCGGAATTTCATTCCGCAATCGATCTAATGTGACATGTAAGCGCAGAGTCTGTTGTCGAAATGCAGACAGCACAGACTCGTCGCATCTGTGAAAATATTTTATTTGATTTTAATCATTTCAAAGGTAAAACAAAAAACACTTTTTATGTAGTTACCTTGGACAAGAAAAAAATGTTCGAGTGATTAGAAAATTATATTTCATAAGACCCTATAGAGCAGGGGTATTCAACACGTGGTCCAGGAACCACCAGTGGTCCTCTGAGGGTTCCAGGTGGTCCCCAGCTAAATGATAGAAATTTGGTTAAAAAAAATTGTGGACAAAAGTAAAAGAAATATTTAGCATAGAGTCTGTGGGGCTAAAAAAAAAAAAGTTGAATACCACTGCCATGAATAATCACCATATCTCATGTGGTTTTATTTTTTTCATAAAAATGTTAACTCCCTGTTTATTTCAGCATTTTTATTAAAGAGAAATCCCGGACTGTGTTGTCCAACCAGATAAAAAGTTTGTTAACCAGATGTAACTGTTGAGAGCTCAAGAGTTATAATATTCATCATCTGAATTAGCCTACACAACTAGAAGATTAATGGTAATTTTGATCGGTTTTGTTTCCCAAATCCAGCCTGAAATCGTGGACAAAAAGCAAAAGAAATCTGTAATTTTGGGGGGGTTAAATGTCCTCAAAAAGGATGGGCCGTGGCTCAAATGCTGAATAAATAGTGGGCCCTGGTGTCAACAAAGTTGAAAACCCCTGGATTAATGGGATCATAGACAGATCTGGTGCTGTGAATGTTTTCTCCAAGATGAGTGCAGCGCAGCAAAGAGGAGGAGGCTCAGAAAGCATCATGAATTATTAGCTAGTCGTGACCACGTTGTGTCCAGTGAATTCCAGTGAGTGTCCTGGTGATGTAATCACCACTGAAGGCCTGGTGTTATAATGTGGCCCCTCAGGAGGACAAAATTGCTGCACTAAGTCCATCATTCCTAAAGACTAACAGGCTATTAAAAGGAGCATTCCGTGATTTGGGTGATTCGGGGAAACCCTCCAGTCCTACATGTAGGGTGTATGTGCATGTGCACACCCTCAGAGGAGGCGTAGGGGCAGTGCAACAGGCCTGTGGTTAATGTTAATTCTTCCTCTAGGCCTTCTTGGCCTAAATGACAGTGTTTTATATTTTTAATGCTGCTTGTTGTTCCTCTGCATTGACGTTACAGAATGTATGTTGATGTCTGATATAATACCTTGGCCTGTGAGTCTTTGGTGTGTGTGTGTGTGTGACGGTGTGCGTACGTGTGTGTGTTGCGACTAGTTAAGTTGCAAATGATGAAGGCCCCAGGACTTCTGTTTTACCATCCTTTATAAAAACCCACAGCATGCCAGGGTAACAGTAACAGTATGGAGAATGTGCCATTATCAAGTCATCTATTTTGTACAGGTTCACGTGTCTCTGGACTGCTATGGATTTAGCACTATGAGGCATCGGTCTACTTTTTGGAAGCACTGGTATGACGGTTTACTGTAAAAAATTATGTTTTTATGGGGTAGCGTGTTTATTTTCGATGCAGTAGTGTCTGTACAGTATGTTGATTTTTTAAATTGAACCCTGAGTCTGAACAAATAAAAGTGATCGTCTGATTGATTGTATTTATTCATTTTAGCCCATTTGTCCTGACACTATATTCTAGTTTCTTACACTTGTTTTTAATTTCTGGCACCAGATTATAGTTTCTGATCTACAAGCTCATAACACGCCACACCGTGGCACGCTATGAGCTTGTAGTTCTGATGTTTTTCAATAGCTAAAGTAATGCCAATAATGCTAAGAAATGCTAAATAACGCTAATAATGCCAAGTAATGCTAATGCTATGCATTGTGCAATACTTGCTCTGTAAGTATTGTTAATAATGCTAATGCTATGCATTGTTAATAATGCTAATAATGCTAACTGATGCTAATAATCGCTAATGCTAAGTAAGTAAGGCAAATAATGCTAAGTAATGCTAATGCTGATTTGTTATTGCTAATAATGCTAAGTAATGCTCATAATGCTCAAGATGTATTTCACCATGTTAATGGATTTCTTTAGACGCTTCTATTTTCTGAGAGTGTACAAATGGAACCAAATGGACCTGCTAGGGTCCATTTGGTTGACATTTGTGCGCTCTCAGGATTTTTTTGAAAATGGAATTAAAATGGTGGAATCATCCTTTAGCAAGCTATCACACTGCTCACGGTGAGCCATTATGTGGTTCAGCACAGCCACATTGGGACACTTCGGCAAGAGAGACAGAGAACTGCTGATTTCAGAAGGCGTTCTGATGAGGGAACTGGAACGGGTTAAAATGCTTGTTCTCAAAAAAAAACACAAGAGCCTTTAGGCGAGGCTAATTGGACCTGCCGTGGAGGGAGAGCAGAGCTTTACCGACAACGTGCTAGACTCGTTTTCTTTCTCGGCTCTATTTCAGGTTTATAGGGTTAACTATTTATAGGTGCATCACGCAAGTTAACGCAATGTTCTTAGAATTCAGCGAAAAGCACACGGCTGCTGCTGCTGCTGGTGGTGGTGGTGCTAATTATGTGAAGCTGTCGGGTTCTCCCAGTTCGTTTGTCTGTCTGTCTATCTGTGTTTGTTGCTGGGTAGCCTTGACACCCAGGTTTTCATTCTCATCCGAGTTGCGTGAAAACGGAAACCCTGGACTCATTTTGTTAGGCACGGTGGCCTAGAAGTGGGAGTCAACCTCTCCGGGACGGTGTCACTCCAAATAAACATAAAATCATCAATATCAAGTATTAACTTGTATAATATTAGTGTTTTGTCTGAGTGTGTAAATGGCCTTTTTGCAATAGCAATACATAGCAACGTGATTCGATCCGGAAAATTCGCTAAGTCCACTGACGGGACATGCTCATGGCAGGCCCCAAAAATATTTGCTTCGATTGTGTTTTGTGATGATGGAGTCGGACATCTCAACCCCTTCTGTACGGGATACCCCTTTTGGTGTTTTAATCATTAACTAGCATTAGCTTTAGCTATTCTACAAGCTCATAGCTACAAGCTTGTATTTTAGACCAAATTGTGAAAATGTGTTGATTTTTGGAGGTCACTTGACAGGGAGATATTGAGGACCAACTGACTTACAATACTGTTGGGAATTTAAGACATTTTGTAGCATCGGTTAATAATCGCGACAACATGATCAGGTGAGCATTGGTAAAGTCCTACTGAATGGGGGTCGGTCTTAGAAACAGGGGCGGATGTAACATTTTCCAATGGGGGGCAGAAGAAAATGGTAAGGGGGCAGCTTCATCGCCCGTGTCGCTTCGCGCCACGGGCGATGAAGCCGCACCCATACCATTTTCAGTAGTGTGTGTTTCAAATACTTTTACTGTAAATATAAGCACTGAAATATCTGGACATTTAGGGTGGCATTGCCCCCCCCCATGCCTATGCCTAGATCCGCCCCTGCTTAGAAAACTGACTTATTGGAGACTGCAGAGCACATTCCTCGTGCCAGGCAACGGCCCGCCGGTCTGGTGATTGGACAGAGGACCAGAACACACACACACACACACACACACACACACACACACACACAAACACAAACACAAACACAAACACACACACACACACACACACACACACACACACAACACACACACACACACACACACACACCTTTCTTTCCCCCTCCCTGCAACCCAGACACCCGTGTATCCTCTCGCACACCTCCTCGGCGCACGAGGAGCTAAAAATAGACGTCGGGAAGATGAAAGTGGCGAAGAAAGGAGGAGGAGATGAGGGCGAGGGGGGAGTCATGGATGGAGGGCCAGGGGTGGATTGGCCATCTGGAGTACAGGGAGTTTTCCCGTTGGCCTGCGCCACCTAGTGGCCTGGACAAGATCCAAAATGCACTAGTGGCACTAGATGCTCGCCTGGAACATACAGGTCAAAATGACGTCATTGGCGATAGGCGTAAGTATAAATCATAATACAGTCGAATGACTTAGATCTACTGCAATGGCAATTAAACTGTTAATCTTCTACATTCTCTAGTTCTGTAGACTAAGTTGGGCTAATTTGGTTTCATTTTTACGCTCTCAAAGAGTTACCTCTGGTTAACCAGCTGCCCCCACCAGGGTGGCCTGGCAAAGGCAAAATTGTCCCAGTGGGAAAATACAGTATGTGCCAATCCGTGTGTGTGTGTGTGTGTGTGTGTGTGTGTGTGTGTGTGTGTGTGTGTGTGTGTGTGTGTGTGTGTGTGTGTGTGTGTGTGTGTAACGCGGGTACAGCAGGTACACATCAGCAGAGCTGCCCCCCCCCCCCCCCCCCCCCCCCCCCACCTTTTACAAAAATGACGTTAATTCGACTAAAACATTTCCTCATCTACAGACAAAACATTGCATTTTACCCTGGAAGGGTGAATATTCAGTGATTCAGTGAGCAGCAGCATTCAGTGATTTGGGTAATTTGGGGGAAACCCTCCGACACGATATGCACATGCACACACTCTACAGCGGACCTTACACCAACTCAAATCCTTTGTTCAGATGGGGGTCCACGGCCAAATAACTATGAGGGGTCCTTGATGTGAAAAAGGTCGAGCACCACTGTGTGACATAGAAACATACAGTATATATTTCTTATAGAAAACTGTTTAATTTACGAGACATTTAGTAGAATCTGATGTCAGATAAATAGAAAATGAAGCCAGAGGTGCAGTCTGGCTTAATGAATGGCCACCATTTAAATCCAATGCATGAAGCAGAGGTTCCCATATCTTTTATGATGCAGCTCTAAACAGAAGGCGCCCAGGAGATGGTTCAGATAAGAGCGACCAAAGTGCAGTAGGGGTTACTTCAAAGGAGGACGGACCACAATCGACTTCGTTGTGCCTCGGAAAGGCATCGTAAAAACACTAGGACCCCGAGGCCCGTTCTATAAATGCCTTATGAACCTTGTGGTTCCCACGCTTTTTTAATGTCAAGGATCCCCTAAATCGAGTTAGGCCATGGACTAACTAATTCACTGAGATGGACCTGTAGAAGACTCGGAGTGAAGTCTCACACCCTGATCCACAAAAACAAGCGACAGGCATTAAGTATGAATGATCGCCGGGATCGGGAGTCGAACCTGCAGCATACAGTCGAGTGACTCTGACTTTGTCCCTTTTTTCCCCCGTTTTCCTGAACATCAGGGGCGGATCTAGGCAGGGGCATGGGGGGGGGGGCAATGCCCCTTAAATTTAAAATGATTTGAAACACTACTATTGCTACTAACTAACTACAGCTGTGTCACCACTAAACCAACAGCATTTCATCATTGAAAACAGAAAGCTTTATGCATGCTGCGTGTCCGTTGCAACTTCAACAACAACTGATGTTATATTATTGATGCTTTACTTGCCCAATAAAAGTCCTGTAACCAAAATTGGTATGGGTGCGGCTTGATCGCCTGTGGCGCAATTGGGAAATGTTACATCCGCCCCTGCTAAACATCAGCAAATCCCACCAAAAAGGAAAAAGGCCCTCGACCACAGGTTGCTTTTTTTACACTAGTTCACTAACCAATTCTACGAAGTCCGCGCGGCGAGGAGTACATTACCCATTAGGCCTTGTCCCGTACCGAGACGACCAACGTTAAGACATCCAAGCGAGCTCATTACTTATAAGTAGCCTGGGCCAGACTAACAGACTGACAGATGTAATGGTCATTGCATTAGTAGACTTAGTTAACCAGATGTAACTCTGTAACTCTTTGCTTTTCATGTTTACACTCTCAAGAGTTAAAATATTAATCATGCGAATTAGACCCAAGTCTACACAACTAGAGAATATAGAAGATTAATGGTCATTTTTTTTCTATCTGTTTGACTGTTTTGTTTCCTCAAATCCACCCTGTATTATACTGATACTGGTAGTAGTATAATACCAGATGTAACTCTTGAGAACGTAAAAATGAAACCAAATGGACCCTTGCGGGTCCATTTGGTTTCATTTGTACGCTCTCAAGAGTTAGAAAATTCATCATCTTGACACAACTAGAAGATTAATGGTCATTTAGGTCTGCATGTTTGCCTGTTTTGTTTCCCAGGCCAAAAACAAAAGAAATCTTTAGTTGTGGGGTCTGTGGGGGCCAAAATGTCCTCAAATTGTGGTCCGTGGCTCAAATGTTGAAGAAATAGTGGGCCTTAGTGCAAAAAAAAAAGGTTGAAACCAGTGCTGCAGAAGGGTCAGGGGAACTGGAGAAATAGCCTAAAACGGACAGGTATAGTTTGGGATTTGGGTTGTCCCCGCGTCTAGCAGGGCCCCGCCTGATCCCTCTGTGTCAATAAACACATCTGTGCACAACTGTGTGTGCGGAAGCGTCCATCTATGTTAACATGGAGCGCATCTGGTTACTGTATATTATGTGGCTGGTGTTCTCCAACAGCCTAAACCGTGGCACACCAGGGGGGGGGGGGGGGGGCTGTTTTTCTGTACGAACGAGAAACACACCGATAGATCACTTTGACAGAGTTCAAAATAAACTTTCACCTGAGAGACAAGAGTAGTCAGAGATGGGTAACTGTAACTAGTAACTAGTGTTGGGCAATATTACTTAGGAGAGTAATAACTTTACTTAGTTCTAGTTCCTGGCGCGAGATTCTAGTTTTTCCTGGAAAAAAATCTCTTTCTGTGTCAGTGATGCTTAACATAATTTCATAGGAAGGATCCCGAGAAATATCTATTATTTAGCTGCAGAACCTCATCTAAAAACAAGTTGTTCTGGGGATCCCCCAGATGCAAATATTTGAGTTAAAAATGTTTGCTTCACGAAATAATGTATTCAAAGATTTGCACCACATTTTCACTTTTTTTTTTTTTCAAAAATAGCAGACCTACCAGCTCATATCGCGCCACTCGGTGGTGCCATATGAGCTTGTAGATCTGCTATTTTTCAACAGCCAAAACACAAAAACTCGTTCAGTACAGAAAGGGTTAACTTATCAGCCCTTGGAAAAATTAATACTATTACATTACTTATTACTTGAATTAAACAATATATTATATATTACTTTATTACTTTCCCAAGTTCCCTCCTCCCATCCGCAAAGGAATAGAGATGTGGATCTCTGTTGTCATCTGTTGATAGCTTGTAAATTTGTTCTATTTTCCCCTGCAACAACAAGCTAAAAAGTAATGAGGCAAGTTTTGGCAGAGTAACATGTTACTAATTGCACCTTTTGGCAGAGTAATATCCTTACTTTTGCTGAAAGTAACATTATTACTTTTATCTGTAATGAGTACTACTGTATAACAAGATTATATAATATATGCTGTTCGTTTAGTGGTGCCACAACTGTAGTTAGTCAGTAGCAGTAGTAGTAGTAAATCATTTGAAATATAAGCACTTTAATTCGAAATATCTTGGGTTGTTTTGCATGCCATCGTGTTAGGTGGGGCAGTCAGGGCATTTAGGGGGGCATTGCCCCTCCATGCCTAGATCCGCCCCTGATGTCATCTCTCGTGACAGCTGCCGTACGCAACAAACAGATGAAAGACACAAGGTGTTACTAATGGCTTTTAGCCGTCAATACATCAAACCTGGCAAGCACACTTAGAGTGACCAGTGAGATCGATGCAGTCCCAGACTACCAGCACAATGTACAATACATCTAATTAGGCCTAATAAGGCCTAAACAGGGGCGGATCTAGGCATAGGCATGGGGGGGCAATGCCCCCCTAAATATAGATAGATATTTCAGTTCTTATATTTAAACGTATTTGACGCTTTTGTGAGTGCAGGGTTGGACTTTTTACTGACAGTTAAATCTGACAGCACTTCAACAATAGGCTCTCTCTGTTCATTTGTTTATGTTAGACATTAACCACCCCAACCCCGCAAGTGGAATGATAAAAAAACGAGTACAAAAAAAAAACAAAAAAACGACATTCGACTGTGAGGTTGTCAGTCGACAGCGCCTCCTACCGACTGACTAGTCGACTAGTTGGGGTCAGGCCTACTAATAAACACACATTATTTATAATTTAGGCGCAGGTACTTTGGGATTCGTTAAAGGTTCCCTCCGATAATTATATTGTCTCTTTTTTTTTTGAGACAATATAATTGTTGAATTTTTCCCTTCTTCCCGTTACCCTGGTGAATGTAAACACCAGAGTGTGAGGAAGAAAAAAGGGAAACAATTTACAACCAAGTTGACCGGCTTGGTCTTTCCTAGTTACACCATATGTAATACGATATTTTGCAACATTCCAACGCCTGGTCTGTCAACAAGATTGCGAATGTCTTGTTTTCTTGTAGCAATTCGCCTGTCCATCTTGCTCAATCGCTTCTTGTCTAGTTAGACCGGTCAACTAAGACCATAGACGCAGGGGTGTTTTTGCCATTAGACAGACTAGGCAGTTGCCTGAGGCGCCATGAGACATGGTTTAAAAGGATCCCAGGCTAGTAAGCCACATATGGATAAATACATTCCTCTATAATTATAATTGAACACACGTAAAATATGTTCTTTAGTTTAAAAATAGGTCACAATTTTATCCCATGGGCTATGACGTCACAGGAGATTTTCCAAGTGATTTTCCAGGGAAAATCTTGCCTGGGACTGCAAACTGCTTAGAAACGCCACTGCATAGACAGGAGGGGGGGCTTGATGGTGCACCACAAAGGGGTTTGAATCCTCATGAGCAGCATCTTGCTTGGCCGGGGCATCCTGACCAAATGGGCCGATACATTTGACGGGAGCCTGAGAGAGTTCAGGAGAAAAAAAAGGCGTCACGTGTCTCCTCTACTGTCTGGTTGAAAAGAATGTCACGTGCATCAGAGGAGAGAGTGAAGGAGACACATGATCACCTTCTTAACCCCGTTCCCGACACTTGATTCTAGTCCATGACACTAAATTCTAGTTTGTGACACTAAATTCTAGTCCCTGGCGCGAGGTTCTAGTTTTTCTGGAAAAATCTCTTTCAGTGTCAGTGATGCTTAACATATTTCATAAGGAGGACACCCAGAAATATCTATTATTTAGCTGCATAACATCATCTAAAAACATGTTCTAGGGATTTGCCTGAAGCAAAGATTTGAGTTAAAAGTTTTTGCTTCCGAAATAATGGATTCAAAATGTACTTGCACCACATTTTCACATTTTTTTCAAAAATAGCAGAAATACAAGCTCATATCGCGCCACTCGGTGGCGCGATATGAGCTTGTTGATCTGCTATTTTTCAACAGCTAAAACACCAAAACGCGTTCATTTCAAAAAGGGTTAGACAAGTCCCTCGACCAAAGAGCTAACCAGTAGGGGGGTAGTGAGCAGCAGTGACCAGGTCCTACAGCTAGAAGGGTACTTAGAAGAACTAAAATGGGACACATTATAGGGCTTTCTCCTAACCTTGTCCCTGACTAAATAAAACATAAATCATCCTTTATTGCAGGAGCTTGTCGCACGGGGCGCTCCATAATCTGGCCCAGGGGCGGATATAACATTTCCCAATTGGGGGGGCAGGAGAAAATGGTATGGGTGCGGCTTCATCGCCTGTGTCGCTGCACGCCATGGGCGATAAATTTGCACCCATACCATTTTCTGTTAAAGGACTTTTATTTGGCAAGTAAAGCATCAATAATAACATCAGTTGAAGTTACAGACACGCAGCATGCATAAAGCTAAAGGTCTGACTCAAAGAGTTTTCCGTTTTCAATGATGAAATGCTGTTGGTTTAGTGGTGACACAGCTGTAGTTAGTTAGTAGCAGTAGTAGTGTTTCAAATCATTTTAAATATAAGCACTTTAATTTGAAATATCTTGGGTTGTTTTGCATGCCATCGTGTTTGGTGGGGCAGACTGGGCATTTAGGGGGGCATTTCCCCCTTATGCCCATGCCTAGATCTCCGCCCCTGATCTGGCCTGGCACGGAATATGGAAACAAGCCTGGTTTTATCTAGCAACAAGGTAAAAAAATTAAAGAATCTACATATGAGCGCCCTCATCACCTCAGGTACACTGTGGTAGTGCAGCAAGACATGCTCATGCAGAGAGAAATGAGGAGGACTGGATATATTAGAGTGGTGATTGAGGCTTGGGGGATGCAGTGGGGGGTGAAGGCCAAACGATTGCAAAAGCCGGTCAGAATAAAACAGGGAGAGGGTCCAGGGAATGTTTGTGGAGGTTAGAGGGGAGGGGGTGAACCCATGCAGAGAGGGAGCGTGTAGAGGAGAGGAAAAGGGGCGAGGAGGAGGAGGGTAACATCTTGTCACCACCTGGGAGCCCCTGAGGACGTTGCTGTTACATAATGACAATGGACATGGCTGGTGGTGGTGGTGGTCTGGGGGCAGGGCCGGATTTAGCCAGCCCTACTAGGGTGGGCTGGAAGAACAGCAGGGTGGGCAACTCCAAAGTGGTTTTCAACCTTTTTTGACACCAGGGCCCCACTATTTATTCGGCATTTGAGACACTGAGCACCATTTGAGGACATAGTTAGTCTCACAGACCCCAAAACCCCAGGCTGGATTTGGGGGGAAAAACAGGCAAACATTCAGATGAAAATTACCATTCACTTCTACCATTCTCCAGTTGCGTAGACTTGGGGGTAATTCACATGATGAATATTTTAACTCTTGAGAGTGTAAAAATGAAAACAAATGGACCCGCATGCTCATGCCCAGGCCTAGATCGGCCCCTGTAGAGGTTCCCCCTACCTTGGTGATGAGGGTGCGGTACTCCTCCACCTGGTGGTCGTTGTTATGGCAGCCGGCCAGGAGCTGCCACACCTCTCCGCGCAGCGCCTCGGGGACGCCGCTGCGCACCAGCGCCGGGAGCTGCTTGGGACGCACCGACAGGTTGAGATGCCTGGAGGGAGGGAGGAGGAGGACAGCGTTGGTTTACTTCACTGTTCTGCCCTTTAAAGGGTGAACTCCAGCCATTTTCAACATTCTAATATGTCATTAGTATACCCTAGAGGTGCTGGGTGGACATGATAAAAAAAGTTCCCCTATTCTGTGTTCCCAAGAAATGGAGGTCTGAAGAAAACCACTAACATGGTGAAACATCTTGATGACATCATCAAGATGTATTTTCACCATGTTAATGGATTTCTTTAGACACTTCTTTTTTGATTAACCCATTTCAGACGGGAGTCCAAATGTGGATCTTTACCTTTAAGAACGGGAGGCCATTTTGGGACTTTTACCTTTCATGCCGGGAGTCCAAATCTGGACTCTGGGTAGATTCCGCCCATTTCCGGTCTCATAGCCAATCAAATGTGTCATAAGTCGATGACGTATGTATTCTAGGGTGTCGCAATGCATTGTGGGAATTTTTTTTTTCCTCTTAAGGCAACTTTATTGGTCGGCAAAGTGTTTTTTTTTTTTTTTTTTTACTGCGTCACCGCTATTCCAATCATCACCATGGCAGCAGCAGCAGCGTTGAAGAAAACAACAACAACGACTCCACGTGAAATGGAATATGTTTTGAGCGACGGCAGCGACATTGTCGATGAGTATAGCAGTAGAGACGAGGACGATGTTACTGATCCAGATTATATTCCCTCTTCGGAGCCGCTGGACAGAGCGCAATGGATGCGTGATCGCCTGATGACGATGATGATCAAGCCGAGTTCCGTGTTTTTTTGCCGACAGACAAAGACTTTGTTCCAGACCACTTATAACAAAGTGATGGCCCGGGACAGATTCAGCGCTATTTGGAGGTAATAATAACACTAATACAAACCGCTATGATGATAATTATAATGATAAAACAGTATGATAGCAGTGCTATTGTTATTATAGAGTTGTACTATTGTGTGACCATAGAAGCCTATAATAGCGCAACAACAAAAGTCGTCGCGAGGTTTTCTGAAGGTAATAGCAATAATACAAATTGTATAGTAGGCCTATGATAATAATAGCGCTGCAAATAGATAATGTTGAGTGATCTTGCTGATAATAACGGTAATAATTGATGTCGGCGCTGCGATGGAAAACTTTTTAGGCGCACCCTTTCATCATTTATCATCGCACCGCTACGTCTATGATGATAATACAGCCATGTTATGATACAGCATACAGCGCTACATGATGCTTATAATGGCAAATGACCTGGAGTATTGTAGTGTATACTGCATTACTGAACAATGTGCATGTATAATGCTATAATATAAACACACACGCTGTGTGTGTGTGTGTGTGTGTGTGTGTGTGTGTGTGTGTGTGTGTGTGTGTGTGTGTGTGTGTGTGTGTGTGTGTGTGTGTGTGTGTGTGTGTGTGTGTATATATTATAAACACCACAAAGAAGTATAAAAATGACTAACACCTATGTGCATTTTCAGGTTTCTACACCTCCAGGACAACAAGGCAGATGTAGACCGGACTGACAAGATGTGGAAGCTGAGATGGTTCCTGGACTTCCTTGTTGCTCGATTCCACCCCCGTGGTTGTCAGTGATGCTGAACTGACACTGAACTGTGACTTGTTGCAATAACAGACACTTTATTTTTTATTTTTTCATTTTAAAAATATTGCTGCTTGTAGACAGTTCCCAGAGAATGGTCACCTTTTTAGCTGCTTGTGAACTGTTTCCACAGAGAAATTTTCACCTTTTTATTGAACACATATCTTTTTGTCACTTTTTTTATTGAAAGGACACTTTATATTTTATTATTACTTTATTTAGTTTGATTTTCTGCTTTGTGTGCATTTTCAAAGTCTGCACAAATAAAAGTTATAGTTTTTGAAAGCCTACAGTGTGAGATCTCAAATACTTTTTACGTTTAGTTCCTACCTGCTATTGTAGGACCTAGTCTTGGTCCAAGGCAACTATCAGACTATCAAATAGTGTTGTAATTGTGTTTCTATGTGTCTCTATGTGTTTCAGAGTGTGCAAAAATGCAAAAATTGCTGTTTTTTAGTAGGCGTTTTACTAGTTTTATCATATTTTCTAGATTCCTAATTTTTTCTGATTTTTTGATAAAGGTTTGGACCAAGACAATTAATTTTCCATGAAAGCCAAAGGTGTAAGCTATCAAATGCTTTTGGAATTTTGTTTCTAGCTGCTACAGAGCCTGAGAAACAAATGTTTTAGTAAACGTTGACATCCCTGGTAAGTTTTCCAGAAAAAGTCAGGATTTGGGGGTATTTTCAAAACCGCCCATAGGTTTTAATGGCTTTTTTCTAGGCGGACTTAGGCCTGAATGGGTTAAAAGATTGATTTAGATGGATGATTTAAAGATTTGCGCCACATTTTTCAGCGTTTTTCAAAAATGTCAGATCTAGAAGCTGATAATGAAGCTTTGAGCTTCATTATGAACTATGACATCATTATGAGGCCAAAAATCATTCTGAGAGCAACTTACATTAAAGCTCCTGTAAGAAATGAAAGACTTGATTGTTCAACTGTTGGTTATTTGTGCGGACAGAAAACACACACAGGAGCACCAAAAAAAAGACACATTGAAGTATGCTCTGATTAACACTTGGGCACCCATAAATGAGTAAATGATAAATGACTTAAACAAGTTTGTTAGAATGTTTTTTTCTCCTAGTCAAACAAGATTTACACTTAAAAATGTAAAAGTTTTCTTTTATTTTTCCTTTTCTTTTCTTTTTTTTTTACCCCAAAATAACCAGAAACACTCCAGCCACCCCCTAGAGCCCACTGAACATATCATTTGCATTGGATTTTTTAATAGATGTGCGCCGGTGCGGCTTCGGCAATGAGGGGTCATAAGGGGGTCAATAAGGTCAATAAGGGGGTCAAAATCATGACAAGGCAATAATGTTAACAGTACGTCTTTGTGTGCACCGTTTTAAAATATATCAAAGGCCAAACGTTACAAGCTCCGTTTCAGAACATTGGCCTCAAGGTGATGATCTAAATAGGAGTGTCATGGGCCGCATGCATGGCCCCAGAGGACGGACAGGCATCATGAGAGAGGACTGCTAGAGAGATGTACTGCAGTGTGTATTGTGTTTTCAACAGGTGGTCCGGGGACCACCAGTGGTCCCTGAGAGGGTTCCAGGTGGTCCCCAGGCTAAATGATATAAAGTTGGAAACCAAATGGACCCTTGCGGGTCCATTTGGTTTCATTTTCACACTCTCAAGAGTTAAAATATTCATCATCTGAATTAGCACTGTTTAATTAAGAAGTCGACACTTGTTTTGTTTGCAAAAATCCAGCCTGGAATTGTGATCAAAACCAAAAAGAATTCTTTAGTTTTAACGTCTTTGGGGCTAAAATGTCCTCACATGGTGGTCCGTGGCTCAAAAGGCTGAATAAATGGTGGTCCCTGGAGTCAAAAAGGTTGAAAACCCCTGTTGTAAAGGACTCACCACTTGGACAGTAAATCTCCCCAGGTCTCCAGGATCTTCTCGGCGCATTCCTTGGAGACGTCACCTGACCCGCTCAGCAACGGTTCGTCGTTATCTGCAACACACGTGACACACAAGCACACACGCGCACACACACACAAATTGTTTCTGTTGGGTGAAAACGTCATAATATATCCAATATGTCCTGTCTAGATTTCTAGCTTTTGAATAACATAATATTCAAAGATTTGCACCACGTTTTCACGATTTTTCAAAAATAGCAGAGATACAAGCTCATAGCGCGCCACTCGGTGGCGCGCTATGAGCTTGTAGATCTGCTATTTTTCAATAGTTAAAACACAATGCTTAGAACACCAAAACGCGTTCAGTACACTAGGGTTAAAAAAAATATCTTGTGGTACACGCTGTCGAAATGGTAGTAACACATTATTACCACATTGGAACATACCAGTTCCCACTAATATCCAGCAACTTCACACCGCCATTGAAGAGGAGTGGACCAACATTCCACAGGCCACAATTGACAATCTGATAAACTCTAAGTGAAGAAGATGTGTTGCACTGCATGAGGCAAACGGTGGTCACACCAGATACTGACTGGTTCGGAGTCCCCAGACCCCCAATAAAGCAAAAAAAAAAAAACAAACACGCACATTTCAGGGTGGCCTTTTATTGTGGACAGTCTAAGGTACACCTGTGCACTAACCATGATGTCACATCTGCATCTTTATGTGGCACACCTCTGAGGTGGGATGGATTATCTCAGCAAAGCACACATTTAGACAGATTTGTGAACAGTGTTTGAGAGAAATGGTAATATTGTGTATGGAATGAATAGATTGGATAGATTAGAGCTTTAAGTCCATCTCATGAAAAATGCTAGCAAAACAAAAAAGTGTTGCATTTATATTTTGAGTGTAATAACAGGTGGTTCGGGTCCCAGAGAGGGTTCCAGGTTCCATTTAGCCTGGGGACCCCCAGGCTAAATGGTAGAAGTTGGTTAACCAGATGTAACTCCTGAGAATGTAAAAATGAAACCAAACGGACCCTTTCGGGTCCGTTTGGTTTCATTTTCACACTCTCAAGAGTTAAAATATTATTCATCTGAATTAGCACCACTTAATTAAGAAGTACTGTTTTGTTTCCCAGATACAGCCTGGAATTGTGGACAAAACCAAAAGAATTCGTAATTTTAGGTCTTTAGGGTGAAAATGTAATCAAATGGTGGTCCGTGGCTGAAATGCTGAATAAATGGTGGTCCATGGTGTCAAAAAGGTTGAAAACCACTGTAATAGGGAGATAGGGTGAAGGAAGGAGTCTGACAGCAGCAATACAACACAACACTGACTTGAGTGATCACCACTAGGCAAACAGTTCAGAGACTGAGACTAAACTCAACCCAAAAGGCTTCAGACCAAAGAACAAACACAGACGGATGAACACGGCAAGACTGCAGAGCGCACGCACACACGCACACGCGCGCACGCACACGCACACGCACACGCACACGCACACGCACACGCACACGCACACGCACACACACACACACACACACACACACACACACACACACACACACACACACACACACACACACACACACGGCTGCCATGCCTGAATTTGTTCTCATAAGCTTTAGGGTTGGGAGTTCCCGGAACTTCTACTTGCAACAGCACTGAATTTCTACACTGCAATATTGAGGCTTTCAAAAGATTTGCGCAACATTTTCACCATTTTATGAAAATATCAGACCTACAAGCTCATAGCGTGCCACCGAGTGGCACGCCACGAGCTTGTAGATCTGATATTTATCAATAATTAAGGATTAATTTCAATAAATAAGGATTTGTACATTATTTTTCATTTTTCTTCTAGGTTTTCTGATCTCAATCACGTCAAGAAAAACCTGAACTCTGAACATTCAGTGGGATTTCTGTGGTCTCTGGGGTTTTCTGTGGGCTTTGACAGGCTTTTTGAGCTGCAGGCAAAAGTGGAAACAGTGACATCTGCTGGCAAATCCCATTGGCATGTAGGGGATTTAGAGACAGGGAAATCCGAGCTTTGTTTTAGCCAGAAAACCTCCAGGTACAGAAAATCTATTAAATGTGAAAAGTTCAGTTTTTTGGGGATGCAATTGAGGTCAGATTTTTTTTTTTTTTTTTTTTTTTTTACAAATTTACAAGTCACAATCCCATTTACAATATGCCAGAAAGACATACAGACAATCTACTTTATTCTTCAAGTACAACAAAATGTAACCTGTGCTTAGGTGCTGGAGGTTTCAACCTAACCTACAGCACTAAGCAACCTGGCGGTCCCCCTGTGACCTCCTACCTTCCTCCTCGTCGTCCTCGGGCGGCGAGGGCGCCGTGGCCCCGGTGGTGGACCCCCCGGTGGGCAGGACGCCGCCGCCGGGGCTGGCGGTGGTCCTCCGCCGCTCCCGCTCCGTCTCGCTCTCCAGACTCAGCACTTCGTACAGCGTGTCCGAGGAGGGGCTCTTACGCTCCTTACGCTCCATCTGGGCGAGAAAAGAACCAGTGACGGTAGTGTGACTTTTACTGCGTTTGTTGTGTCAAAACTACTGTAATTTCCAGACTATAAGCAGCTACTTTTTTCACATGCTTTTGACCCTGCGGCTTATACAACGGTGCGGCCAATCTATGGGTTTTCCAGGTTCCAGGTGGGCTCCGCGGACTAAATGATAGAAAGTTGGTTAACCAGATGTAACTCTTTGAGATGTAACTCTCAAGAGTTATGCCTCTTTTGTTTGCGAAAATCCATCCTGGAATTGTGAAGAAAACCAAAAGAAATCTTTAGTTTTGGGGTCTGTGGGGTGAAAATGTTGTTAAATTGTGAAAAAGTTGAAAACCACTGCTCTAACATGAAGCACCTGACTATACAGTGTAAGCCTGGTGCGGCTTATAGTCAGGTGCGGCTTATACAAGGAAAAATCAGTATTTTGCCCCAAATTTAGCTGGTGCGGCTTACATTCAGGTGCGTCTTATAATCTGGAAATTACGGTAGTGTTGTATTTCTCAAGACATTGTCTTGTCAACTCAAGTTCTGCCTCGAGAACGTTTTTTTCCTGTTGTTCTCGTGTTGTTTTTGTCTCGCCCATGGGGTGTTTTTGCCATTAGGCAGACTAGGCAGTCGCCTGGGGCGCCATGGGGGGGGGGGGGGGGGGGGGGGGGGGGGGGGGGGGGGGGGGGGGGGGCTGGGGCAGGCAATTCTATAACTAGAATTGAACATTTAAAAACACATATATTATGTTCTTTAGTTTAAAAAATAGTTCATAATTTTATCCCTTGGGGAGTGCCATTTCACTGTGCCTGTCATAGGTATGACGACACAAGGTTTTCCCTGGAGCCCGACCTTATAAAAAAAAAAAATCTTTCCGGGCTCCAAATTGCTTAGAAGCGCCACTGGTCCTGCCCTCAAATTGTCTCGTCTCCAAGCCGGTCTTAGCCTCGGCCCCTCTGTGTCTTGGTTGTCTCGGTCGTGTTTTGGTATCGACCTCCCTAGGTCTTGTTCCTGGGTCTCGATTTTGGTGGCCTTGACTACAACACTAAACGTTGCCAGGTCTATGCAAATAAAATGGCGGCGGTGCTAACCTGTCGTAGTTTGAGATAGAAGGTCTCGGTGTAGCTGCGCTTGCTGAAGGGCCAGAAGAGCCGGTCGTTGGGGGAGCAGACCCTGACCCGCGTCTCCAGGAGGAAACGCACCGGCTCCTCCACCTCCGTGATCACCAGGTCCACCGCCGTCGTCATGTACATGAACTTATCTGTGGAGAAAGGATGGGGGAAAGGTACGACCATCAGTATCGCCTTATTCAGACTGTAGGGTTTTTCTTTTTTTGAAAAATCATGAAAAATGCGGCACAAATCCTCGGTCACGGTGAACATTTTTTGACTTGAATGTTTTAATTCTGGGGGTCCCTAGAAATGTATATTTTCAAATAGGGGGTCAGCGGCCTTATTGAGATGGTTTTGGGGGTCCTCCTTGACATGCTGAAGACCACCATCATTACAATCGGCGCGTCATTACGGCTTGATTTGACATATTTAAGATTACAAACATGATTGGGGAGGGAGTGGATTCGCCTCATGCTTCCTTCAATGCATGAGGAGTCCAAGCTGCATTCTTTTCACCTGACAGAGGGGAGTTTCCCTGGTTGGACGTAGCGCGTTGAAGGAACACGTTATTCCAACCAGTTCCTGTCCCCTCCATCAGGCGCCCCGGCTGGCCAGGGGGAGGATTACAGCATGTTTTTGTGAGGGTAGCTACCCTAGGGGACACGGGGAGAACATGCAAACTCCACACAGAAAGGCCCTTTCACCAACCCCACCTCGGGTATAGACTGCTGATGTATAGATTTCTACGGGATACATTTTATTCAGATATCTTTATTCGATTGCTGCCTGGTAGAAAAAATAAGCCTAGTTAAACGAGTAGGGAGCGGACAGCACATATTGTCACCTTTAGGCGTCTCCTCGTTGACGGCCTGGAACTGCGGCGTGTTGGGGTTCCAGCTTCCTGTGATGATGTAACACTTCCCGTCAGAGCTCTTCCCCATCGACTCCTGGAAGAGGAACGAATGGACACACAACGACAACCATCAACATCAGCTCCCACACAAACCACCGTACACTAACAAATAACACTGCTGTTTTCATCACTCCTGACTACAACTAAAATAACTTCGCCAGCACCTCTTTTTCAGAACTAAGACTAAAACTGGCAGGTTAAAATAGTCATGAGCCCGGTGAATGTTTTGACAACATGATTCGTTGACAAAAATAAAGTTCCGGGCCGTCTTCAGGGCAAAGCAAGTGTCTGTCTACAGGGAAACAGCTGCAGCATCAGCCTAGAAGCGACATAAAGCTGATTTTTGGCTAAAAAGTTGCCCATAATAACTTTAAGCCACGGAATATTCAACAGAACACACACACACGCGCACACACACGCGCACACACACACACACACACACACACACACACACACACACACACAGACACACACACACACACACACACACACACACACACACACACACACACACACACACACACACACACACACACACACACACACACACACACACACACACACACAAAGTCACCCACCAGATCCAGCAGGTGCATGTCACTGTTCTTCACATTTTTCCCTGGACTTAACAGGAGGCCAAAACACCTGGAGAGCAGATACACACGCATGCATGCGCACACACATGCACACACATACACGCGTGCGCGCACACACGAAAAAGAAAGGTTAAACATACATAAAGAAAGGCAATACAAATGACAGAGAGGATTAAGAGAACAAAGGAAGACATAATAAATCTCTTTTTTTAATAAAAGCCAGACCGGTCCCTGAATACATCACCACCAATGATAGATCCTTCCTGGATTTATCCTCTTTTAACACAGTCCAGAACATGCAGAACATTAAACACAAGTGTCTCCGACACTGACCTGCTCCAGCACCTTCCCTTAAATGATAACAAACCACCAACGGCTTCATCAGTGTGTCCCGGTCGCCTCGCCATCGATCACCCGGCCCTGCGACAGCACCGGAACACTTAACAACCCCCCGACTGTCTAACGGTGCATAGCGTACGCACCTTGTGTATATGGGGATCGGAAAGGGTATTCGCTCTGCAGCGTTGGGGTTTTTACCTGCTCTATACCGTTATGTGAGCAAGTAGCGCCTTTAGTTTCTGGTCATCTGGGTTTCTTTTAGGGCCGACACTTGGAACGATCAGATGTCTCTGCCCTCAAATGCACCTTTTCTTTTTTAAATATCAACTGGCTCACATGCGGTACATTCAGAAACCTAACTTTGGCGATTATTTTAGTCGTCTTTACAACACGGTATGGCGTGTAGAGCTCGGACATTCCTGGAATGAGTAGCACAGCCTAAACGTGTGGGGTTGCATCCTCAAAAATGTGGCAAAATGAATTGTTGTTCTGCTGGCATTCAATGTTTTTGAGTCCGACTGTAAGCCAGGACTCCATAAGACAAGTTGCAGATTTCTCATGTCGAGATTTACGATACAACTTTATTGTCAGTTTACACTGAAATTTGTCTTGCCTCGACATGGCGACACCGTTCACATAAGACAACATACAATACATTACAAACACGACAGCAGAAATAAATAGCAAAAACATGACAATTATGACTTCTGGTTTAGAAGTAGGACAGACTGGTGTACAAAAGAGTTCTTTAGTCTGTTTTTCTTAAATTTAGGAACTCTGAACAACCTCATAGATGTGTGTGTTCTAGTACCGTAGCCATGGCATTGTCATGGACGACAGTCCCATAGCTATGTCCTTACAGTCTATGGGATTGGCAGCTACATGGACTTCTATTGACAGATTCCAGATTCCTGAGAGGATTCCAGGTGGTCCTCAGCTAAGTTGGTTAACCAGATGTAACTCTTGAGAGCGTAAAAATGAAACCAAATGGACCCATGCGGGTCCATTTGGTTTCATTTTTACACTCTCAAGAGTTAAAATAGTCGTCACCTGAATTAGCCCCAAGTCTACACAGCGAGAAGATTTGGTCTGTATGTTTGGCCTGTTTTGTTTCCCAAATTCAGCCTGTTATTGCGGACAAAAGCACAATAAATCTTTAGTTTTGCGGTCTGTGGGGCTACAATGTCCTCAAATGGTGGTCCGTGACTGAAATTCTGAATAAATGGTGGGCCCTGGTATCAAAAAGGTTGAAAACCCCAGTTTTACAGAGTGTGATGAGTGGGATATTACCTCTCGATGGCCAGTTCTTTGTTGGAAGTCTGCTGCACGTAGATGACAATTTTCTTGTCCATGCCGGCACGCAGCTTGAAACTTTGCTTGTCTTTGTCTTTCGCCACAGCACTACAAAAAAAGCAAAAGAGACACATTTCTCATAACCCTATCGCCTACAGTGTTGGTCAATATTACTTAGGAAAGTAACTTCTTTACTTTACTCGTTAACCCTTAGACAAAGTAATATCATTACTTTACTTATTACTGGAATCGAAGAGTAATATATTACATATTACGTTATTACTTTCCCAAGTTTTCAACTCCCACCTTTAAAAAGATAAGAGATGTACAACATAATTTGTTTAGAAAAACAGACCTGCAACTAACAAAACCAGATTTTCGAAATTTGTCTCTTGGAGTTTTTAAACTTTTTCACAATTGTTTTCAAAGACAGTTGAGGTCTTGTATTTAAAAATAAAATACAAAAGCGATTTGTAGTGTACATACTGTAACTGTGTGGACACAGTTTTGATTTGGAGTAACTCACTCACACGCTACCAACCTGCTTTAATTGACCAAGAATATGTTTCTCAGGCAGGGCCGTTGCTAGCCATTTGGGTGCCCTAAGCACAAATGCTTTCTGGTGCCCCCCCCCCCCCCCCCCCCCAATGTTGTATTTCTCACAGGGCCACAGGGCCACCGTTTCACATAAGCAGTGATGGGCCATTAGTCATCCTGTTGTTTTCAGAACGATCCGACACCTCCAGTCTCCAGAACCAGTTAAACAGGTTTTGACTCATTTGATAAGAAAAGGCTGAATTAATGAAGTCTAACACCTTGGAACAACCTTCCTAATGCCATTGTAATGTATAGTTCCCCGAATCCCCCGCCACTCATTGTTTCTCAGTTGCAAGGGCGATTTTTTTTTCCTTCCCTGAATTCCTGGCCCAAGCCTATAGCCTGGACCAGCAAATTAACCACAGCCCCTGTGAAATCCTACTGAAATCCTCATGTAGGCTGCACCCTTGCAGCCTACACAGAGAGGTGGGGGCGTGTGAAGGGTGAGGTAGTGGTGGGGGCATCCCTGACCAGTAATACTTAGGGCCTCCAAAACCTGGTGCTGCGGCCCTGAATAAGCCCGCAGCCTGGCTGCGTATTTTAGCTCGTACTTTCAAACAATTAGGCTACAGCTCGGTCAATTCTCGATCATTTCTTACCATTCAACATGTTATGTTGAAAAAACATGTTCCATGTTTTTTGCTGTATGTGGCGAGCATTTATCCCAAGTCTGCAAAACGTTATTAAATTAAACGTTAGTAAATTGCAAAAAAAAAGTCGGGAATTTCGCGGCAAAATAGACATATTTTTGATCATTCATATCTCCTTCAATTCTGGACCATTTTGTACATTTCAAAATGCAGCGTGACGGGAAAAAAACACTCTCTCAGATGCTGTATAGAATATGCGGGTAGATCTTCTCTACGAAGCGGAATCAAGAAAAATGTAACCGTCGGGTATTCAGTGGAAATGTGAAAGCAGCAGCATTGTCACAAGTTAATTAATGTATTTAATTATATGCCTTACCTAAACACAAGCAAGTGACCGACAGCAGGCAGCTGTCTACAGCTGTTTATAGGACAATCCATAATAACAACAACAATAACAAATACTGTAAGGAGATGAATTGAACTGGCGGTTCTGTGGACATCTCCAATGTGCACAGTCTGTGCACGCACGTGGCTTTGAAATCCTGTTATCTATTTCCCAAATCTATTTGACAAAATTAGCTTAAGGGACTGCGTGACAAACAGGGGGGCACCATGTCTCTGGAGAGGGGCACAAAGCAGATTCAACAGTTTTCTCGGGAAAATGCATATTTATAGATTTTTATTTTATTTTTAATGGTGCCCTGTCGGTCACGTGGTGCCCGAAGCACTGTGCGTTATGTGCGTTGCCCTCGCTACGGCTCTGTTCTCAGGTATAAATATTGGAAAGCTTCAAATCTTAGATATTTTTGATCGAGTCCCACCCCTAGTATTTATAAACATACAGTATATAGTTCTGAAGCACATCTATTCCAGATGAGTAACAAAATGTTTCTCACGCTACAGTTAGCGTCTCCGTTCGCATGCCAGTGCTGCGCGTTTAGAACCACAGAAAATAATCAACGGATAACTAATGAGAGCAGGAAATGTGCATTCGCTAAAAATAAACCCTCTTTTGTGGTCGTTTTCCCAAAACAACGCCGGGGTACTTAATTGGCTGTCAGTGAACGGGTGATGGCAGTGAGTTGAGTAGACAGAGTAGCCAATGTAAATATAGAGCAGGGGTGGTCCCTGAGAGGATTCCAGGTGGTCCCCAGGCTAAATGATGGAAAGTTGGTTAACCAGATGTAACACTTTGAGAGTGCAAACATGAAACCAAATGGACCCTTGCGGGTCCATTTGGTTTCATGTTTACGCTCTCAAAGAGTTAAAATATTCACCATCTGAATTATCCCCAAGTCTAGACAACTAGAGAATGTAGAAGATTAATGGTCATCTTCTTCTTGATCAATTGTTGTTGTTGCCTGTTTTGCTTTTTCCGAAATCCAGCCTGGAATTGTGGACAAAAGCAAAAGAAATCTTTAGTTTTTGGGGTCCGTGGGGCTAAAATGTCATGAAATGGTGGTCCGTGGCCCAGAATCTGAATAAATAGCGGGCCCTGGTATGAAAAAGGTTGAAAACCACTGATATAGAGAGATGGGTACCAGAGCGCTGCTGTTAAATGAGAGATTTTTGTTTTATCTGACCTCTTTATTATTATGTCCTATGGCTGAAAAGGGGATTGCTTTTAAGTGGAAAATGTAAGGCACCAATAAATGCATTATCCATCTGATAATAGCTAATAGCTTGTAGATCTGCTATTTTTCCACTAGCTAAAGCTAATGCTTTCCTTAAATAATTAAGCTAATGCTAGTGAATGCTTAAAACACCAAAAGTGGCAAAAGACATTTTCCCTTTTTTTATTCATTTCGTTTTTCATAATGTGCTTTGTACATTCCGTAACTTATGGTCAGTCAGTTAAGAATACCAGAAAAGGCTATGCCACAGAAATATTTATACTTCAAAAAAAGGTATATAAATTATATGTTTTCTTTGTTAAAAATCCATGATCTCGACCACGGTCGAAATAATGAGGATGCAGGACTTGGAAATAAAATACTGCACAACTAACAAAAGCATAGTGTGGCATGTGAGATCAATAAACCGCCGTCTGGCTTGGGAGGAGAGGTAATAAATTAACAGGAAGCATAATTATGTCTACGCCTGTAATAAAAAGATGGCTGCTATTATCTCTGGAGAGTTATTTTTGGCATTTCGGCTGAGAGACATTTCCTTAGAGTGTGGCGCTTCAGATTTGTCACTGCCAAGGGAAATCATGGATTCCAATCATTTCCATTTAATGTTTGGTGTCTTGAGAACAAGGGCGGATGTAACATTTCCCAATTTTGGGGGGCAGGAGAAAATGGCGCGAAGCCACGCGGGCGATGATGAAGTCGTGTGTGTCACTCAGGACAAATTTTGTGTGTCACTCACTACTAATTTGCAGTTTTTTGAATAATTTTATGAATTAAAATTGACTTTGGAGGTGGCAAAGGCATGTTCAATCATTATTCTATCAATTATCAACCAATTTTTAACGTATTAATATTACTACAGTATTTATACAATTATTCAAATTTTGCATATAGTTATCAAAACAAAATTTCCTCTACAAATCCTAGTTGTACAACATAGTAGTACGGTAGAAATCAGTTTTTATTTTATTTTTTTAGATAGAAGTAGAAATCTCTCCGGGTCCTTGGGTCTAACTGGACTAATACAAACGTATTGTGCGTCAGGGCAATTATTCCCCCCTAAATGCCCAGACTTCCCCCGCCAAACATGATGGCATAACAAAACAACCCAAATTTCAAAGATATTCCAAATGAAAGTGCTTATATATTTAAAATGATCCGAATCACTACTACCGCTACTACAGTCGTCTACACCACTAAACCAACAGCATTTCATCATTGAAAACAGAAAACTCTCTGAGTCAGACCTGTAGCTTTATGCATGCTGTGTGTCTGTTGCAACTTCAACAACAGCTGATGTTATTATGGATGCTTATACTTGCCTAATATACAGTAAGTCCTGTACAAGATATAAATCTTGTGGGACACAGAACTAAAGAATTTAAAAGAAAATGGTATGGGAGCGGGTTCATCGCCCGTGGCGCGAAGCGCCACGGGCGATGAAGCCGCCCCCATACCATTTTCGGTGTGTGTGTGTGTGTGTGTGTGTGTGTGTGTGTGTGTGTGTGTGTGTGTGTGTGTGTGTGCGTGCGTGTGTGTGTGCGTGTGTGTGCGTGCGTGTGTACCTGAAGGTGCCCTTCCCGTCGTCCTCCCTGACCTCCAGGCTGACGGTGAAGGTGAACAGGTCGCTGTCGGGTGTGAGGGGCGCGGCCAGCTGAGACGCCGGCAGCAGGGCCCGCTTGGCCGAGCGGCGGAACGCCGTGGCGAAGCTGTACAGTATCCTGCTCACCTGGAGAGAGCAAAGAGACAAGGATGAGAGACATGGTTGAAACGTTTTATTGGGACCGAGTTGGCTGATACACCGATGTAATAGACCTTTCTGTCTGTAAGCCCCGCCCCAAAGTACCATGGTCCAATTACAGCTGAGCATAACGTGATAGACAAACCTCTCCACCAATAGCTTTCTTATATGATAAAACATTGTTTTAAAAGATTGAAGTCACAAACACATTTTTCCACTGCATAGGGCATACCTTGTTGGTGGATTTGTAAGAGATTTTGAAGGTCTGGTTCCAAAAGTGAGGCAGTATTTATTGTGTAAAGTCACGATATTTACATTGGAATGAATGAGCCTGGCTAGAAAGGGTCCTAAGGTGGACAAGAGGGCGGGAATTAGCTAAAGGTCTATTCACTACTGTCATGGTTGGAAACGTTTACACTCTCAACATCTTGTTAACCAACTTTTTTCTGGTTAACCAACTTAGCTGGGGACCACCTGGAACCCTCTCAAGGACAACTGATGGTCCCCGGACCACTGCTTGAACACCTATGGCTTACAGTATGAGGATAAAAGGCTGAGACTGGGAGTCAAGACATACCAGTGTTGGGCAGTAACTAATTTTAGATTACATATTACTGTAATATTATTACTTTTGCTCCAAAAAGTAAAGTAACGAAATTACTCTGCAAAAATGGGTAATAAGTAACGCATTACTTTGCAAGTAACGCCAAGTTACTTTTTTAAAATGAGCTTGTTGTTGCAGGCAAAAATAGAACAGATGTACAAGCTATTGACAGGTACTGTAACAACAGATGTGCAGTAGATTGTAGATCCAGTCCACACACTGCATCCTGCGCAGTTATGTACACTACAAATCGCTTGCTGCTTTATTTTGTAATAAACGGATTATGTTGTACTTCTCTATTTTTTCAAAAGCGGTGTTGAGAACTTGGGAAAGTAATAACGTAATATGTAATATATTACTCCTCAAATCCAGTAATAAGTAAAGTAATGATATTACTTTGTCTAAGGGGTAACGAGTAAAGTAAAGAAGTTACTTTCCTAAGTAATATAGACCAACACTGCTCAAGACATACCACTTCAATTGGCACCGTACTAAAGTGAACGTGTTGTGAAATGGCATTGTGTCGCTTACTCTTTTTCACTATTATTCACTTAGAATGTGAATCTCACACACACACACACACACACACACACACACACACACACACACACACACACACACACACACACACACACACACACACACACACACACACACACACACACACACACACACACACACACACACACACACACCCCTATTACCCCCAGCAGGGATAGCCATCACAGGGGTCCTGCCTGGTCATCTACAACCCCCTGAGTTTACATCAGAGCTGGAAGTGACTGGAAGTTGGTGGTAGTGGAAACCTGCTGCTTATCGATAAATGACAATATTCTTCTTTTGCCTTCTATTAGAGACCAACATAATGGCAAACAAAAGCAGTCCTTGTCCTCCTCACACAATGCCTGTGCTTTGTTTTACTGAGAGAAAAAAAAACAGTCAGGAGTGAATCCTACTAGTGACCCTGTGTGGGGTTATTTGTATAATAATCACATAAACCCTCTATTCTATACGAGTTCTGCATGTATTGGGATCCCAAGTGTGAGCTGAGAACAAATTGTTAAAGCTCCTATATGTAATGTTATGGTCAAAATAATAATTACCGGTCCATCGGTTTTTATTGTTCTTTATAAAGTCTTCCTTTAATAAGATCATCTCCAAAACAATATAGTCTTTTTGACGCCTCTAGGGGCTGCAGGAGACCTCCAGAAAAATCCCTACAGGCTTTGTCATTGGCTAACAAATACAGTAGTCCCGGTAGGACTATTTGTTAACCAATCAGGAAGAGCCTTGCTGAGCTGTCTCTGATGGTGGAGTCAAATGTGGAGGTGGTGGAGGACTATGATTTTTAATAGGGTCACTGCGGCTCTTATGGTTGTTATCATAGATACTAGATATTTTCAGGAAGTGATCTAATAATGAATGTCTAAGCCAAGATAAAGAAGAAAAGAAGAGAAAAAAAAATCAAATGGCCGAAAAACGTGTAATAAGTGTTTTGTGATGATAATCAAAATCTACAAAGTGAAAATTACTAACTAAAATTTTCAAATAATTGCAGTACAATATCTGGCTCTTAGGTGCAGTGGAGTAGAAATAAAATCTTACGTAATTGTACTTGCCAGGAAGCAAGTAATCGTGAATCTAGATCAATCCAAAGTGGGGTTACGGGGACCCACCAGGGTTCGTTCAGGTGGTCCCCAACTGAATGATATATTAGGAACCAAATGCGTATGTAAGTCAGAGGGCTGATATTTGTAGTTCCTTGACATAAGACCAGTTTGCTAAGCACTGCTCTAGATCAGAGGCGAGGTGGGGTAGTGAAACCCAGGGGCTGCGACATCATCTTCTCAAAGACTGCCAACGTCAGAGAGCCAGGGAGGTCTGGAACAAGAACGTGCTGGGAAAACCAATGCTCCCTAACGTTGCATCTGGTAACCACCAGCAAAAAGTTTGACAAGATTGTGAATCTGCATGGGGGGGCCTCTGACCCACGTTTTCTGTTGAGGGTTGCATATGATGGTTGGTTAGAACAATGACTAAAATCACCCATACTGCAGGCAAAAAATTAACCATACTGTGGGCTCAAAATCACCTATACTGTGGGCTCAAAATCACCTATACCAGGGGTCAGCATCCTGCGGCTCCTGAGCCGCATGCGGCTCTAGAACACAGCCCTAGTGGCTCAGCGGCTGTAGCATTATTACATACACACACTGGGGTGATCCACACCAAAATAATATAAGCATTTTAGTCTCCCAAACGTGTTGCGCTGTATGACAGTTGCCAGTTAAAGTAGCACTTGGCCATGCCAAAAAAGCCCAGCAGTTATCAGAGGTGGAGCTTTCAATCTGAACCGCCCATTTTCAAAGGTTTACTCAGTTTACTATGTCATTAATACCTTAGAGATGTTGTGTGGACTAGAAATGGAGGTCTGTAAAACTTTAGAAACTCCATTTCTGAACTCCATTTCTGAAGAACTCCATTTCTGTGTTTCACCATGTTAATGACTTCCATTTGCACACCAAGAAAAAAAGAAAATCTAATCTAATCTAATCTAACTATAATTAAGCACTCTGTCTGTCTGTCTGTCTGAAACAGGCATAAGTCGTCACTGACTACAGCAATCATTCTGAGTTTTCACATGCTCATTGAACATAACATTAGGAAGAGATTAACGAAGCCCTTTGCCCAAATTAACACATCGTTGATTTATAATGAATTTATTTGTGCACGAAAATTTCCCCATTAAGTTTATATTGGAAAGTCCAACGGGGCCCCCTAACGTTACACAATTCACGGCCACCGTTATCGTGTTACCCCACTGCCATATTTCCACTGCTACACCAGCACCGGCACAAATGGTGACCCATACAATTTCGCTGGCTATACTGTGGCATGCGCAGTGCACACGGACCAGCCTCATTTCCTCAATGTTATCCCAAGCTGCAACAGCAGCTAAACTTTGGGACGTATCGTTGCATCTCTGTATGTATTTATAGTTTCGATCTAACACAGCTTACTGTCCATATTATGTTGGCTCAGGCTGCTGGAACGTTAATTCACCCGTTTTTATCGACACAGAATATACTTCTGATCCACTTTACTCGACGCGATGTTGGTTGGAGCAGCTGGACGGAGCCACAGTTCCGACCACTGGATTTTACGCTATGTGAAAGGAGCGACAGACACCCACTTTATATAGTGATCCAGGCTATAGTCTTCTTGGGAACTGTTGAACTGAACATGTGTTTGAACTGGAAGATAGTAGTTTGCTTTCGCGGTCACTTTTTACCCGCACGTGTGACAAGGAAACAAAAACAATGTCCCACCGCCGCTCCTATAAGCTACAGCCTGCTACTCACTACGGCTCACAGAGTTTTCTGCCCTCGCTACGCGCGGACCGCGGTGGGAAATAATTGATATAAAAGTAGGCTACTGTAGCCTGGCCTCAGTCTGAATAATGAAGTGAAACGGAATGGCATTCCGTTTCACTTGAATCACAAAGAAAAAATAAGGTAGTATTCTTAAGATGCTGATTCAAGGCTACTGTACACAGGAAGCACCAGGACCCCTTATGGACTGTTCCGTTTGGTGGTCCCTGGAAACACAAGCATCAAACAGCATGCGACACTGTGTGTGTGTGTGTGTGTGTGTGTGTGTGTGTGTGTGTGTGTGTGTGTGTGTGTGTGGTGTGTGTGTGTGTGTGTGTGTGTGTGACTAAGACTCACCACCCTCCACTTTCTAAAGTGGTTTCATGATGTTCACACAAACACCTACTTTAATGCTACAAGAATATGTTGCATTAAAGTGTACCTTGCTTTGCTATGACTGCTTCCCCTTTTCCCATGATCAAGTATCCACAACTACAGCAGTACTTCATCAAAATACTTACATTATTGGTATTGATATTAGGCTAAATCACATTAACCACACTGTAGATCATTTGGTGTTCATATATTCACAACGGGTAAGGTCCTAGTAATAATAAAATGCGGCTCCAGACAGATTTTGAATTTAATTTTGGGTCGAAAATGGCTCTTTCAACATCTTGGGTTGCCGACCCCTGACCTATAGTGTGGGCTCAAAATCACCCATACTGCGGGCTCAAAATTACATATACTACGAGCTAAAAATCATTCATACTGTGTGCTCAAAATCACCTAATCTGCAGGCTAAAAATCAACCATGCTGTGGGCTTGAAATGAAACAGGTTGGGAATTCACTGCTAGAGCCATAAAAATGATGACAAGTATTTGGGAAAAAATGTTCAAACATTTTTAACATGTATGTTGGAGGTCAGGGGAGGCTTTTATGTACAGCTTGTTTCTGCAGTGGCCAGAGGACCAGTATGAAAAGCTATGGCTCCCCCTACTGTCCACTAGCAGAACTCCAAGCAGTGCTGTGTGTGCATATTTAAGGTGGTGAGAACACCAAATGAAGAGGCATATTCTCCTCATACCGTTAACCAGATGTAACTCTTTGAGAGCGCAAACATGAAACCAAATGGAACCTTGCGGGTACATTTGGTTTCATGTTTACACTCCCAAAATTTTCACAATCTGAATCAGCCCAAGTCTAGACAATCAGAGAATGTAGAACATTAATGTTCATTTTTGATCTGTTTGCCAGTTTTGTTTCCCAAATCCAGCCTGATATTGAGGACAAAAGCAAAATAAATCTTTAGTTTTGGGGGTTTTGGGGCTAAAAATATCCTCAAATGGTGATCCGTGGTTCTGATGCTGAAGAACTAGTGGACCCTTGGTACCCAAAAGGTTGAAAACCACCAAAACAACTCATTGGTTCCTTACCGCCTCTTGGATTTGGCAGCGGAACACGTGGATCCTGAAGATCTCGGCGTTGTAGTGGCTCTCGGTGAAGGCGAAGCAGTCGCTCTCGGGCGTGCCGTCGTGGCCGCGCACGCAGAACAGGATCTTGTAGATGGGGTAGTTGGCGATCTCTGTGCTGCTGGCCGGCTCCAGCAACCTGTGGGAGAAGGACGTGAGAAGACCTGTTGATTTTGTCAAATTATGGGGAGATGGATTTTTTTTCCCCCCGCAGACAAAAACTAAATAAAAACAAAGCTATGATGACTAAAACATATACAAAAGTAGTCACATGATGGCTACACCTCTCCACCAATTCCTGGTCTATTTCTGCAGATGTCCAGTGGAAAAATAGGACTTTTTTTCTCCATTGCAAATTCTCCAATGTTGTTTATAACGTGAACACTCCTCCACTCTCCTGTTCATTCACTCTGACAATCTTCCACTTTTATAACACAAGTTATAAAAGTGTGGTGTGTGCCAGATAAAATAATCTAATAAAATAATCTGCCCTGCCCCTTTCATGACAACGCCCGTGGCCCAGAAAGGAATTCCCTGTTCATCTTACTCATAGACTTTTCCAAAAATGGCTTATATAAAGACAATTACGTCGTGGAGAGAGTCAACTCGGGCCGTGAAAAATCACGACAAGTTGACAAAAGGCACACCATGTTTTGGGAAAAGAAATAAGTTGCAAATAAAAAAAAAAAAAAAAAAAAAAATCACTATCAAATTTTGGAAAATAAATGCATTTAGCCTAAACACGAACCTTGGTTGAAAAATAATTAAAGTTGTGTTTTAACCCTTAGTGTACTGAACGCGTTTCGGTGTTCTAAGCATTATGTTTTAACTATTGAAAAATAGCAGATCTACAAGCTCATAGCGCGCCACCGAGTGGCGCGCTATGAGCTTGTATCTCTGCTATTTTTGAAAAATCGTGAAAACGTGGTGAAATCTTTGAATATTATGTTATTCAGAAACTAGATAGAACACAATGGGTTAAAGCAGAACTTGATGATGTCATCAAAATATGTTTCACCATGTTATTGTTTTTTTTCCCCATTTCTAGTTAAGTAGAAATTGCCTTTTACCTGACGGTGCCTTCGGACACGCCGGGCACGGACAGCGTGACGTCCAGGGGCACTTGGCACTGCCCCCGGAGGATGCTCATCATGCGCAGCGCCTCCACCTCGCTGCGCGGGGCGTTGACCGAGGCACAGCCCAGGTAGGTGAGCTGGCTGAACACCACGCTGTCCTCGTCCGGGATGGGGGAGCCGGGGCTGCCCTCCGACGACGACTCGTCCGCTGCAGAAAGAGGGGTACAGTACAGTACGACCATTTGACACCTTTAAAAGGATCCCTGACTAACAAGACAAACATTGCTTAAAACATTACTTTCCCTATATAAACTAAAATAATCATATAAAAAAAACACCATTGGCATCTTATTTCTTTCATAAATAGAGAATATAACCAGCAACAGGTGCAGTTCCTGTTGAGTGAAAACTCAACATGAACTGCACCTGTTGCTGGTTGATGATGTCATATGTCCTTGTGTGGTCTGGCTCTATGGGATATAGGGAATGCATATGCTCATGTGACATCCTCATCCTGCGACAGCAGCACTTCCTATTGTGTGAAAGATTCTCTATTTATGAAAGAAATGTTTTAGTTATAGAAGGCAAATATAGTGTTTTAAAGCATATTTTTGTCTTATTAGCCAGGGATCCTTTTAAACAATTTCTGTACTACCACGCCATTTGGTGTTCCATGTTATGCAGTACTTTAGCCATTGAAAAATATCAGACCCACAAGCTCATAGCGTGCTACTCGGAGGCGAGCTATGATCAGAAACTAGAATGTAGCGTCAGAAACTAGAACGTAGCGTCAGAAACTAGAATGTAGTGTCAGAAATTAGAATGTAGTGTCAGAAATTAGAATGTATTGTCAGAAACTATAATCTAGTGTCAGAAACTAGAATCTAGCATCAGATACTAGAATGTAGCATCAGAAACTAGAATGTAGTGTCAGAAACTAGAATAGAGTCTCAGAAACTAGAATCTAGTGTCAGAAACTAGAATGTAGCAACAGAAACTAGAATGTAGTGTCAGACACTATACTGTACGTCCCATATACACTATATCCGGAGATGCGTAAATTAAGACTAATCCAGAGATCCGCCACCACACCACTCACCTCGGTAGGACCTCTCGTTCAGCTCGCTCTCCTGCGCCGTCTGAACGGGCAGCACCATGTCCAGTTTGGGCGGCGTCGGCGGGGGCGCGCTCAGCGGGTCCGTGCCGGGCGGCACCACGGCCGATGACGAGGCCGAAGAGGAAAAGAGGCTGCGGCGGTCGTCGCCTCCAACACCGCCACTGGCGCTGTCCCCCGTGCATACTGCTGCTGCTGCTGCACCCACGAGGTGGTGGTGGTGGTGGTCGGGTCCTATCACCACCGGCGTGTCGTCGTCCGGAGACCGGTCACTGGCTGCGCCCGGCCCACAGGCGCTGCCACCGCCACTGTCGGCCACCGAGGGATCCATCAGCACGTCCTCCAACTCCCTCTGAAGCTGCTGCTCGCTGCCGTTCCCCACGATCTGACACACACACACATGCAGAACAAAGGCATTATTAGATGCACGCCACGCCGGGGGTCACCGACATGTGCTCGTGAGCACACACACACACACACACACAATAATAATAATAATAATAATGGATTGCATTTTTATAGCGCTTTTCCAAGTGCTCAAAGCGCTTTACAATGGTCCATTCATTCATACATTGGGAAGTAGAGCGGCGAACAGTCGACGCCAGCGTCCCCACTTCCCACATTCACACACCAATGGTGGCCAGCTCACACCGACCAACTCATTGGAGGCAATTTGGGGTTCAGTATCTTGCCCAAGGACACTTCGACACGTAGACAGGAGGAGCCGGGATTCGAACCGCCGACCCACGGGTCATTGGACGACCTGCTCTACCTCGTGAGCCACACACACACAAACAAAAGTAGCGGGTGACGACATATTCACGAAAACAAACACGACACATGTTAAAGGTGGTATGGGCAAGATTTATCCAGCCTAAATCCAAAATATATGTATATTCATATAGATCTTTTTCATTGTTACTTTCCCCGATGTAAGGGTGGGAGTAATAATAAATATACATATATTTGATGTAGGATGTAAATGTTGTCTATACTACCTCTAAATTAACAGCATAAACACAAACAGTAGACATAAACCAAGGTTGAGTCAGCTATAGTGATTTGGAGATTATTATTCAGTATTTTCAGATGCAACATAGTACCCAACTCTTCCAAATTGCAGTATTGGTACGCACGGATTTGACATTTCACCAGGTGGAGTAGTGCTTTACAGCCATGTCAAGATATCATCTAAAAGTGTCTGTTATAGGAGTTTAAAGGATCCCTGGCGAATAAGACAAATATGCCTTAAAACATTAGACGTGCCTATATAACTCTATAACTAAAACACATTATTAATAAAAGCACATTCAAAAGTACATTTCTTTCATAAATAGAGGACCTTTCACTCAATAGAACTGCTCCTGCCACAGGTTGACGAGTGGCCGATAATTGCAGTGTGTATATATATGGAATACACATGCTATTAAAAGTATTTAAAATATTGTTTTGAATCTCATTAATCTTTTTTTTAGCATATTGTTGATGTCATGCATTCCATAGGGGTAGACCATTATGGACATACGACAGCAGTTCCTATTGAAGTGAAAGATTATTTATTTTATGAAAGAAATAAAATATTTAGGATACCGGTATTGTTTCATGTCAGTTGTAGAAGAGAAGCATATAATGTTTTAATACACATTGTCTTAGTAGCTAGGGATCCTTTTTTAAAGAAAGGTCGTTATATGTGAGGAAATATTAGTGATTATTAATTAGGAAAGTGGTGATTTCATATTGTACATGAGCTTGTTCTATGGGTGTAATAAATAGAATTTGAGATATTTTAGTTATTATGGACTTTGCCGCCACAAGTAGGGGAAGTGACCTTTGTAGTCCAGTAAGGAATTTCCTGGATGTTCATGGCCCTTCTTAACTAAAATATCTAAAAAAAAAAATACATTACACACATAAAAACCCCAAGAAAGTGTCCCTTGTGTTCCTAAACATCATTAACCAACAACAGGCCACACAACAAGACAGCAAAGCCTCCCTTCTCCTGCCTGCTTTCAGGCAGCAGCAGCAGCAGCCATGGCTTTGAGGCAGGCAATGCAACACTCAGCCCTGACCAGCAGAGGGCGCCAAAGGAGCAACAAGCTGGTTAGAAGGACTACTACAGTGCACTAGCATGGAAATAGATTCTCTACCCTGTCAGGGCACATGACCTCATCCCAGGGGTGGATCTGGGCATGGGCATGGGGGGCAATGCCCCCCTAAATGCCCAGTCTGCCCCACCAAGCATGATGCCATGCAAAACAACCCAAGATATCTCAAATTATATTTAAAATCATTTGAAACACTACTCCTGCTACTGACTAACTACAATTGTGACACCACTAAACCAACAGCATTTCATCATTGAAAACAGAAAACTCTCTGAGTCAGACCTTTAGCTTTATGCATGCTGTGTGTCTGTTGCAACTTCAACAACAACTGATGTTATTATCGATGTTTTACTTGCCAAATAAAAGTCCTGTAACCGAAAATGCTATGGGTGCGACTTCATCAGCCGTGGCGCGAAGCGACACGGGCGATGCAGTCGCCCCCATACCATTTTCTCCTACCCCCCCCCCAAATGGGAAATGTTACATCCGCCCCTGCCTCATCCTTTCACGGCTGTCTAAAGAGCCTCCAGATTCCCTATGCTTTCTTAATGCGACGCGAGAGCCATGAAAAAGATCTGTGACACTTCCGTCATGTGTCATTTCGAGCGACAACTTCGACAAGCACACAACACAAGAACCTGTAGTCCTGGGGATCGGATAATACATCTCTCTCGTGTTTTTGTCTCCACTCTAATCTATGCTTTTTTTTAATGCATCTTTTATTTTAAAATATACTTTGTTGCTGTAAAGTGGTGCCAGTGTACCACAATATTAGATAGAGCTGCCACTTCGGTAAAATTCTACTGCAACAAACAGTTCTATACTTCTGCAGGTTTTGGGAAGCCAATCACACTTTTTGGAAAGATACAGTAAAATATGTTTCATGCAAATTCTGCTTATGCCCGTTATAATCAATACAGTATACCAGTGGTTTTTAACCAGTGGTCCGCCAGGTTAACCAGATGTAACTCTTGACATTGTAAACATTTTGATCTGTATGTTTGCCTGTTTTGTTTCCTAAATCCAGCCTGGAATTGTGGACAAAAGCAAAGGGGTCTGAGGGGCTAAAATGTCATCATGGTGGTCCATGGCTCAAATGCAGAATAAATACTGGGCCCCGGTATGAAAAAGGTTGCAAACCACTGCAGTATCCAATGGTTGCAATTTTAAGAATACGGTTTCTTGCTGAACAATGCTTTTGTGATTGTATGAGAAGTGTAAACTAGCATAGCAATTCCAGGATTAATCATTAGCCCAAGAAGGCGAGGTTGTTGAAACCACACGGTACTGTTGAACACATTGATCGAGGACACTCTCCCTAGGATATTAGAGCAGCCAGATCCTTGATGTTGCCTACGATTGTTGGGGCTGGTTATGAGTTATTGTAGACGTTTATCAGTTTTCTTCCTGTTCTAAATTAGCGGATGCCAGGAAGGGCATCACTCTCATCCCAGGCTTGTCTTGTGTCTCTCTACATTTGCCAGCAACAAACAGAACAGAACAAAACGGAGTGCCTGGGCTGACACGGGCTGCACGGACGGACACACATCAAACTTCCAGGACAACCTGGACATTTATTCGGTCCCTAATCCCTACTATGACTTCCTAGATTATAGATTAAGACTAACGCCGATTAAAAAAAAGCAAAAAAAAAAAAACACCCTTTCAGCATGTCGACTAAAACCATCACGAATAGAAATTATTAAAACGTGACTAGTATTAGTATTTCGTCCGAAAGTCTAAGTGACTAAATCTAAAAAAAAATGCCTGACAAAAACAACACTGGTGTTGGTTTTGTGAGGGAAAAAAAAATCAGCAATCAGGTCTAGCCTTAGGACACTAACTGTACTTTAAATATACTGTACCTAGCTATTATACTCAATTATACTTAATTCAATAATTCAATTAGTTTGTTTTCTTTTACTAAAATGGGACTAAAGATTTTGAGTTTCCACCGACTTAAACTGACTAAAACCTATTTGGAGTTTCCCTTGACTAAAACCACACTAGAGCTATCAAGGACAGATGTGACTAAAACATAACTAAAACGAATAAGAATTTGGTCCAAATGACTAAGACTGACTAAATATAAAAAATAAAAAGCCAAACACACAACAATGGTCCACATTTGGAATTATATCATGGCAAGCCAAGGTACACAACTCAAAGTCTTACACTTTAAATCCAGCCCTGCACTCTGCTGTATGTGATATATGGAAAATAAAGCAAGTATGTAGTAAATGTGGTAAATAATAAATACTTGCCTGTTTTTTGCTGAATGTTACTAAGACATAAGCAGAATAGGGACAATGGGTTCATACGGTTAAAAGGAGGGCAGGTTTTGTTGTGCCTGGCACCACTTAATTGGTTGTAGTGTGTGTGCGCACGGTTTGTGTGTACAAGTGTGTGTGTGTGTGTGTGTGTGTGTGTGGGTTGTGGGTGTGCATGCATGCATGTGTGCGTGCATGCGCACACCTATAACATACAATGCGTATTAGGCCAGCTGGTGGCTGTGATAATTCAGCAGTGAAACAAAGCGTGTAAGTGCACTTCAGTCCACATCTTGTGAACTTTGCTTATATGCACTGTGATATAGGGGCGTACAAATGTGATTAATAGTGTATATCTTTTTCCCAACCATTGCTGTAATGGGTGGTTCCTTAAAGCCTATAACCGATTATGGCAAAAGACACGATTATATATATTATAGCAAAACTTAACACTTTCACTACCAAAAAAATGTTTCAAAAATGGGTCAGACTACTGTAATATTGGAGCTGCTCTCCTTTTATTCGAAGTGAGGCCGACAAAACCGATGCACTTCCGGGAACACAAAAGTATTTCAGAAGCGCACAAATAAAGATGTGTGGATCAGTGATCACAACAGCTGAAACGGTCTTGCGCGGTGGCCAATTTGTTTTATTGAGCTCTAAACTAACTTTCGCAACAAAAACTATTGTAACAAACTGGTTTAACTTGTTTTTGACCCAACAATATAGATTCGGCAAAACGTTCGCTCTGAAAGAACATATAATAAAAATTAGAGCCCGACCGATGCCATATGTTTGTGGCCGATGCCGATACCGATTTTTGGAAAAAAACTGCACCGATGTTACCGATGTTTGGGACCGATGATTAAAAATACATTTGAAAAACTTCTAAACGTCAAATTTATTCTCTCTTTCAAGTAAACAATAGAATACGACATTGACATCATTTACTTTTGTGAAATAATTCCATTTGCTGTGTTTCTTTTTCTGTTCCAGGCAAATATCGGCCGATATATCGGCCGATGTTACCGATATATGGGCAGATTTTACCGATATAATGGCCGATGTATCGACCGATATATCGGTACGAATATCACCGATGCCGATATATCGGTATCGATATCGGCCGATATATCGGTACGACAGATATATCGGTCGGGCTCTAATAAAAATGTGCACTGCCTTTTCACGATCCCCCCCCCCCCCAAAATAGCTGGTGTGCACGCCTCATAGGGTGCCACTACAGAATGAATTAAATCGTTTTTAGGGGTGTCAAAGTGTTAACAGCGGTAGCAGCAGTCAATATTTTTTTGGGGGGAACCACTGCTGTAAAGAATGCACTTTATGTTTCAGCAGCTGCAGCAGTGGCGTTTCTAAGCCCCAGGCAAGATTTTCTCTGGAGCCCCCTTTACCAAAATTGACCATTACGGGTCCATTTGGTAAGGGGGGGGGGGGGGGGGGGGGGTCCAGGGAAAATCTCCTGTGACGTCATACCTGTGAGAGGCACAGTGGCGCCCACCAAGGGATAAAAATATGATTTTAAACTAATGATAAACTAAAGAACATATGTGTGTGTTTTAAATGTTCAATTCTAGTTATAGTATAGTATAATGTATTTATCTATATGAGGCTCATAGCCGGGGATCCCTAAATAGCCGGGACCCTCCCCTTTACCTAATGGCACCCCAGGCAACTTCCCATTCTGCCTAATGGCAAAAACGCCCCTGAGCTGCGGGGAAGGCCTTTATCTTGCTAAAGCCTGGCGCGGGCTGTGTGTGGATGAGTAAGTGCTACGCTACTGTCAAAGAGTGCAGGCTCTATCGCCGTAGGATCGTGCTACGAGACAACAGCGTTACAATGGGCTTAACGACGGCTAGTCACTCAACAGCCAATCAAAAAGATTAACACAAAAAAGGGGTGCACAAATCACAGACAGAATCACCACCACGGTATCACATCACAGACACAGCCAGAAAAGTGCTAAGAGCAGAGACCTAGAGAGACAATGAAGGGAGAGGAGAAAAACAGAGAGAGAGAGCCTGAGTTAAGCCAGATCGCTACTTTGTCGCCAGGATAAATTGAGCATTGCCACTTTTGTTGGCATGGATAGGATCGTCCGGCCTAAATGAATGATCTTCAAGCAATCGCTATGCATTGTGTTTCTCACTTCAAAGTCGGTTATTTACTAAAAAACAAAAGAAAACAAAAAAACAAAACCGAAAAAAGTTTTTATTTTACTAAATTCAGCATTTAGATATTTGATGTTCATTTTAGCTGCCCTGTCCATCCTTCCTATGCAAACCCATTATAACTTCCTGGTGACTGATATTGTCCTCCTAATACGTGATGGGGCCGTCCCTTTTCATTTACTTACCCTTTTTCATTTCGTTTTCTTTCTTTTAATACTGTTTTATTCTTTGGTCGCCACCAGTGTGGCACCAAGGCTGCTACATTTTCAAAAACAATATTTAAGATTTTATTAGGATGACATTAGGACGACAATATCAGTCACAGTCACAGAAAAAAGAAAGTATTAGTGGGTTTTTACAAGAACGGGGCGATGCAGCTAAAATGAACATTAAATATCTATATACTGAATGGAGTAACTTATAAACTGCCTTGGGTGTTCACATGAGCCAAAGCAGGCGATAAAATAACTTTTTTTTGAAGTTGAAGTTGAAATACCCCTTTAAAGTACAACTTTGTTGTTGTTTTGTTTTTTTAACCAAGGTTCGTTTTATGTTGTTATTGGAGAAAGTAAAAGATGGGTGTTAATTGTTTTAAAATTTTTTGGGGAAAAAATGCAAAGCAATTAACACCCATCTTTTACCCATCTCTGATAACAACCGAAAACATGAACCTTGGTTGAAAAAACAAAAAAAGTTGTACTTTAAGCTCGGACGAGAGTGATTTGATTGCATGCCATCCTGTTTGGTGGGGCAGACTTGTCATTTAGGGCAGGCATTGCCCATGCCTAGATCCGCCCCTGCTCGGACGAGACCTTTGATGCGACAAAGTTTGAATGAGGCTTTCCGAGGGACAGAGAGAGAGAGAGAGAGAAGGAAGAAAAGGATAGAGTGAGAGGAGGGAGAACAGACTGACCTTAAAGCTGACCCCTTCCTCAGAAATCACCTGCATATAACAGACAACAAGTTTAGAGGACACAACTGACCGCTCCGCTGACCTGCATGGATGGGCTGGACTGACTGGAGGGAAGAAATGCGTCGTGCGACCACAAGCGACAGGGGGAGGCGGCGGGGCATGCTTTTATGAGAACCCAAAGTGTGATGTCTGAAAATGGGACGCGTTATGTCAGTGAATGGGCTGGTATCTCTCACCACAATGTCCCTTAGAGGAAGGATGAATGAAGACGTCTTATTTATCGTAACGAAAGTCACATAAATGACTACGGCTTTGGCTACCGTACGATCGGTACCGTATCTGCAGAATTACTAGTACATGTCATCAATGTGTTGCTGTTCTTGTTCGTTTCATGGAAAGTTAAAAGGTACTAGAGGCAACTTTTAGCCAAAAGTCAGAATAGACACATAGCTGTATTTTTTGCCTTTTTCTCCTCTATGTTGGTTCTGCTTTGATGTTGCAGCCGTTTCCCTGCAGACAGACACTTGCTTTGGCCTGCAGACGGTCCAGAACTTTGTTGTTATGAAATCATGAAAATAAAACATTCGTCCAACAGAATGGAGGTGAGGTGGAGTTAGATTCTGTTTTTAAACAAATCTGTTTATGAACACAGTGTTTGTACACACTAAAATTGCCTCTATTACCTTTAAGGGGTCGAACACATTCAGTACGAGTAGCCCTTCTCAAAACCCCACCCTTTGGGGCGGGGTTTAGTCCCTGTCAAATGCCAATTTGACAGGGACAGTTTAGCAACTGTTGATAAGTAGGTATAGCTTTCCTGGCCAAGCTTTACACTTCTAACGTGCCTATTGGACAGGGCTGGATTGGGGGGGAGGGACTTAGCGAATGGTCTAATTGCCACGACGAGATTAGTAATCTCCCGATGCCATCGTCTGACAGCTTTCAACGCATACTCTAAGATTAATTTCTCCAACACAAGCCGCTTTACAAAATACAGTTCAATGATACTGATGGTGTGGTCAAGTGGGCACTATACTGTGGACATGTTTGTGAGCTGTCTAGTTAAAGGGAAAAAAACACAGTAACATTTTTTGAACCGGTAAAATTACATATGGATGCAAGAGGAGAGGAGAGGAGAGGAGAGGAGAGGAGAGGAGAGGAGAGGAGAGGAGAGGAGAGGAATGGAGAGGAGAGGAGAGGAGAGGAGAGGAGAGGAGAGGAGAGGAGAGGAGAGGAGAGGAGAGGAGAGGAGAGGAGAGGAGAGTGGAGAGGAGAGGAGAGGAGAGGAGAATGGAGGAGAGGAGAGGAGAGGAGAGGAGAGGAGAGGAGAGGAGAGGAGAGGAGAGGAGAGGAGAGGAGAGGAGAGGAGAGGAGAGGAGAGGAGAGGAGAGGAGAGGAGAGTGGAGAGGAGAGTGGAGAGGAGAGGAGAGGAGAGGAGAATGGAGGAGAGGAGAATGGAGGAGAGGAGAGGAGAGGAGAGGAGAGGAGAGGAGAGGAGAGGAGAGGAGAGGAGAGGAGAGGAGAGTGGAGAGGAGAGGAGAATGGAGGAGAGGAGAGGAGAGGAGAGGAGAGGAGAGGAGAGGAGAGGAGAGGAGAGGAGAGGAGAGGAGAGGAGAGGAGAGGCAGTGGCGTTTCTAAACAATTTGGAGCCCAAGGCAAGATTTTTCCTGGAGCCTCCTTTACCCGTAAGGGTCCATTTGCTAAGGCAAGTGACGTCATAATATGACAGCCACAGTAAAATGGCGTTATAGAGGACAAGTATAATGTATTTATTAAGGCTGTTGAAAATAGTTAATTAATGAGATTAAATTAATTTTGTTGATTAATCTGATTAAAATTTTTAACGCAATTAACTCATGTGCACACTGACTCAAACCACTGAGCATTTTCTCATTGAGAGAAAAGGGTAGCGCACGGTTTTACGGAGACATATAGCTGTGTGTCTCCCTGTAACCAGAGCCATAGAGTGTACATAGATGGAGGATCTGCAAGCATTGAGAGCTTGTAGATCACCTATTTTGATAAATATTTTAAAGATAAATGTTTTCTTTTTTTTTCACAGATTCTGTTTCTTTTTTAAATGTTGAAATCCTGTACAGGAAAACATGGCATATTTTGGACATAGTTCGAATGGTGATTAATCATGATTAAATTAATTTTGAAGTTGTGATTAATTTGATTAAAATTTTTAATCATTCAACAGCCCTAGTATTTATCCATATGAGGCTTATTAGACAGGGATTCTTTTAAAGCATGTCTGGTGGTCGCCCCGGTCCCGCCCTCCCCTTATGGCGCCCCAGGCAACTGCCTAGTCTTCCTAATAGCAAAATGCCCCTGAGGAGAGGAGATCCATTGGCACAGGATATAAAAGGCTAGTAAATGTGTCTTCACTCACTCAGTGTGAAAAGGCAAATCGGTGCCAAAGTCAAAACTCTTTTCCCTGAAGGGGGAGGCGTTGGTGCCACTGACTAGCTGCACAAGCAGCACAGCAAATGCTGTTTTAAATCAAGAATGTACATATTAAAGGGAGGGGGGGGGGTCTTTATGTGTGTAATATGTGGTTTAAGATGTTTTAGATTTTAATAGTGAGCCCAATGTCTGTTCCACCTCCATAAGCAGGTGCAGTGCACCAAAGCATAGTGGAAATTGTAGTCCAGGAAGGAAGTGAGCCTTCCTATGCCCATGACATCAGAGACGCTGGGCTTGCTACTCAAATCTAAAATATCTAAAAGTCACATATTACACACATAAAGACCCCCAGGAAATTGTTCTAAATTGTCTACAGTCATTTACATACAGTGTACTGTATATTGTATGCAATTCATATTGTGAATTCAACACTGCTAGTGGTTTAAAAAAATAATTTTCGCTACAACTTGCTTGCTCTGACGGCGAACAATATAGTCTTTCTTTATCTCCCCATCTAAAATCAGCATCTAAAAAAACATAGACTTCCGGGCAATAATTCTGCACCCAAGGTGACACAAATATAACCACTGATATATTCCCTGCCCAATATATTCGCTGAAGATACCTCACAATGTGTCAAAACACGTACCATTGCAACACATCGTGTGCCCGTGCATCAGGTATTGTCGGTGAAAGTGCAGACAAAGATGTCAATGAAACTTGTGAGTGAGTGAATAAGTGTGAAAGGCAAAGAATAAAAAAAATGGTTGACTTTAATGGAGTGTAGGGAGAATGAATCTTTGTGATACAAAATGATCATTTTCAGCTGAGCAAGAATAAAACAGATTCAAGGACCATAGCAGTGGTCTGATAATAGTTATGGCATTTTATCCGATATTTGACCGATCTGCAAACTAAGTCGTTACCAAGAAATATCTTCACAAATGTGTTTCTAATGGTGTCTAATAGCAGGCACTAAAATATTGAAATTCAACTCCAGTGGGAAACCTCATAAAAAAGGTCAAAGGGGTACTAGTCAAAGGGGTGTTTTAGTAGGGGTACTACTAAAACACGTACAATTCCAGAAACACATTGGTGAAGAAAACTCTTGGTAAGGATTTAGTTCCCAGACATTCATAACTTGCCATAACTATAAGGAAGATGGTTCATTCCATTTGACTATGGTGGTATGGGAAGCAATTTACAATGTCATTATTGTTATACATACCTTACATAATTCAATACATTTTCAAGTGCAAAGTGGTTTGTTAAAGAATTGACTTATTAATAACCAGAGGTTGAGACAAAACTGATTCAAATGATTCTAACTTGTCGATTGTTTGGCGATGCCGGTGACGTTCAAGACCAGGCCATATATGGGGACGATCTTTACGTCATTTCCAGAAAATCTTCACCAGTTGAGATAATGAAGCCAATTCTTCGCTACATCTGATTGGTTATGATTGATTTATCCCTTTGTGTACTGAACGCGTTTTGGTGTTCAACGCATTATGTTATACTTTAGCAATTGAAAAAATATCAGATCTACAAGCTCTGATATTTTTGAAAAATTGTGAAAATGTGATGCAAATCGTCGCTTCTAGGGGATCCCTAGAACAACATGTTTTCAGATGGGGGGCCTCCGCAGCCAAATATAGATACTTCTGGGGGTCCTTGGCATGAAATATGTTGAGCATCACTGACACAGGAACGTAGATTTTTCAATCTTGGATTGCCTTGATCTGGACACAATCAAGATGTCACTTATTGGTCCCGGTCCTGACCGTGTTTACTGGGTCAAAGAGAGTATTATACTATAGTTAGGGTTGGGCTGGAGTGGCCTTCGGACTAGCTCTTAGTTGTGCTGCTATAGGCTTCTCTGATTCATTGTTATTTCCTGTCCCACAGGATTGTAACTGTGGACTATAATAATTCTGGTGGTTATTGTTATTATTGTTGTTGCTGTGCAATCCCCACACCCCCCCCCCCTATCTCTTCCAATCTCTCTCCCTTCCTTTCCTTTTTCAACCTGACTATTCGTGGCAAAAGGAAATGCGGCGAGTGGCAGATTTTCAAGGTTTCCCAAGCAAGTCTCTCCTTTGGAGCATTTCCTTTTGCTGCCATTGTTCTTCTCTCTTTATAAATAAAGGTCAGAAAAATGTCCTTTAAAGATAGAGTGCCATGATTTTTTCCCCACCATAAAACATGATCATCAGGTATTACTGTTATATGAGGAGGAAGTTTTTTTTTCTCCCAAGAATGTGTACAGTTCAAATTTGTTAAAATGTCATTTTTATGTGGGCACCCCACCAGTTAATGAACTGAAGCCACACCCACAGCTGTACTTGTACGATAAAGGAGGAGGAGTTAGGGGACGGGCTGATAATGCGATGTCACATATTTATGTGTTTTTTTTTTCCATTGGCTTGTTTGACTGGAAAGGTTTCAACCTCCAGGAACAAACCATAAATATATAAGACATCATTGCAGATTAAAAAAAAACACACACACACCAAGGGGTCTAATGAACTACTGTCACCTCTTAAACATGACAAAATTGGGAGAAAATACACAAAAATCACAGCACTTCATCTTTAATAGTTCTGGTTGAACTTCTGATTCACGTTCTGGTTGATTTGCCAGTGTCACGTGGAATCAAGCAAGAATAACAAAAGATATGAATCAAACCGTGGCCCAACATTAAGATTTGAGCTGCACCATGGATTTGGAGAATCTTTACACCCCGGGGGTCCATAAAAAAAGCCCTTTCCCGATTTTCTGTTACCTAAACTGAAGCGTTTGGTCCATCGGCCCTACCGTCCTTACCTTCAGCCCGGTCTTCTCGTCGTCGCTGCCGTTATTGGTGGACGACGGCGTGTCGTCCCCCAGCCGAGAGACCAGCACAAAGTCCTCGCTGTTGAGGGTGGACACGGAGTCCGAGGACACGCTGATCTTGCCCACTGAGCCCTTGTCGTCCATGGCGGCGGCTGCTGCTGCTGCGCCCGGCCGCTCGGATCATGAATGGAGCACAGGGAGGAGGTGGTGGTGGTGGGTTGGGGAGGTGGTGAGAGGAGTCACCTATAGGGAGAAACAAGGAAAAACACTCAGTGATGAGTAGGGTTGGGTGACGATACGAATATATCGTTATTACCAAATTTACAAGTCAAATCGCAGATTACTTTTACATATATTAAATATATAAAATCGCAGATTACTTATATATATATATTTTTCAGGATGATGAAAGAGGGAAGGTGCAACCCAACGTTAGCGCAGGGAGCGCAAAATCTGTGTCTATTAGCTGGCGAGAGAGAGAGTTTAATGCGTGTCCCGCACCAGCACACACACAGCTACTACTGCATGTATAGGTGTTTGTTTTGGATCCGCAAAACGGCGCAACAATCAGCATGCATGAACACTGCAGTGAGTGGGTCAGTGGAGCCAAAAGACGAATGGATCAATACGCCAGCAAGGGGGGGCCCTGTGAAAAAAATTGTCAGGGGGCCCAGAATTTGGTGCGACGGCCCTGGTGATCAACCAATCTATCGAGACAGTCTCATTTTTTCCGAACAAGAATGGGTAAAGTATGGCCATAAATCTGTGTTTGAAATTGACAATAGCCCACGGACCCCAGCTCTGGCAGTGATTCACGACTCATCTTTGCAACTCTTTGCAACTAAAAGGTTGTCACAGCATTTTCTCTGTAATCTATTATTTAAAATAATATTAACAGTACAGGTTTCTGTACTATTATTTAGTTCAATAAAGACTTTGAGACATCAAATACTTTCATCAACTTATTTTGCAGCCATTTGAAGTTGTTGGGTCTTTACGTGCAAGGTGCCAATACTTTTAGCCTGGATGGTAAGTAACATTTGCCCAACACTACTCATGACATGGATGTAAGGCATACTATAAGTCAGTGGTTTTCAACCAGTGGTCCAGGGACCACCTGGTGAGAGGGTTCCAGGTGGTCCCCAGCTAAATGATGGACAGTTGGTTAACCAGGTGTGACTCTTTGAGAGCGTGAAAATGAAACCAAATGGACCCTTGCGGGTCCATTTGGTTTCATGTTTACACTCTCAAGAGTTAAAATATTCATCATCTGAAGTAGACAATGTAGAAGATTAATGGTCATTTTGATCTGTATATTTGACCGTTTTGTTTTCCCAAATCCAGCCTGGAATTGTGGACAAAAGCCAAAGAAATTTTTAGTGTTTGGGGTCTGTGGGGCTAAAATGTCATCAAATGGTGGTCCGTGGCTAAAATGCACGATAAATGGTGGTCCCTGGAATGAAAAGGATTGAAAACCACCGCCGTAAGTGAAGAAATCTAGGCAAGTCTGAGTCGCAGACACAGTGTGTGTGTGTGCGTGTGTGCATGTGTGTGTGTGTGTGTGTGTGTGTGTGTGTGTGTGTGTGTGTGTGTGTGTGTGTGTGTGTGTGTGTGTGTGTGTGAGTGTGTGGGGCACAGGAAAGCACAACAGAAGGTTCTGGCAGAGGTTCAACAGGAGTCCAAGAACAGGCTATTTATGGACATCTCCCCTCGACCCTCCTTCAACGTTTTTTTCGCTCCGCCTCGGTGCTTTCTAGTCCTCCTCGGCACCCCTTTTTTTCCCCCTCCTTCATCTCTCTGGCCTCATCATCCCCCTGGTTTCTGTCCCACTCCCTCCATCCCTTCCTTCTCGGTGCCGAAAAGCGAAAAGGAACCCCAGAATCCAGAGCGCAACAGGCTAAGACACTGTGTCATGTGCGATGTGGATGATGATGATAACACACTGTTACACTGTCTCTGCACTTAAAGGGGAATTCCATCCATTTCCAACTATGGCATTTACTATGGCTATTCTGTGTTTCATAGAAGTTCTGAATTAAACACATCGTCATCATCACTTTTCACTGTGTAAATGATTATTTCTGAGAGCTAGTTTTGGGCAATATACGGTATTACCGTTTATCGTGATATTGAAATCAATACCGTTAATATCGTCTATAAAAAATAGTTTTAATTGGAACTATACAAACAATGTTCATGTTACACAAATGCCTAAAATAGCCTTTATTTGGGCTAGGCATTTTGGAAACAATGTATTTCCAACTCCAGTTGTTTTCCCTATTCAGGCTGCTTGAACAGCAGAGCACTCAGTTTCTGACCCCTCAATGCCGCAGTTCTGAGAACTCGGTGACTGGTGACACGTGTCCGACTCTGATTGCACAGCATTGCCATCTAGTGGTCAATACCGGTAATCTAATATTACCGGTCAAGCTAATTAACACGTTATCGATACCAATATTAAAAAATCAATACTGCCCAAGACTACTGAGGGCGTAAATGGTCCCATTTGTACACACTCAGAAAAACATCTTGAAAATGGGTGGAATTGTCGCTTTGTTGCATTTCGTCTGGGACCATTGTGACTGGTGCGGCCATTTAAAAAAAAAACATGTACCAAGTACACATTGTATCCCATGCATTCGAATGGTATTATCTCAGATTCTACCCATCAATGTCCGTTTTTTTTCGGCAAACGTCTTGTCTCGTGTCCCGGATATTTTTGAGATTTAGAGAGCAAGACTGCAGAAACACCATTACATCACTTCCAATGCTTTGCGTAGCCTCGCTTATCTATTAAAACGCTTGAATTAAAAAAGTGCATAGATAAAGCACATCGCGCGCACTTACAAAAGCAACCGCTGTTTCATGCTGGCTCATGCGCGGCTTTTGCACACAAGCGCACAAAAGCTGCTGCTGTATCATGCTGGCTCTCGCAGGAGCACACGCACGCCTGCACACACACACACATGCACGCACGCACGCACACACACCATCTTGCTCTATTTCTCTGAACTAGCTGCCGGCTCCAACAGGATTATAATGGCTGCCTTGTCACCCAGCCTCTTCCTCTCCAGACCCAGCGCCCCCCCACCCCCTACCCCCACCCATCCACCCCCATTGCCCTTGGCAACCTTCACCACTGGAACTCAAACTCCAGTGAGATGCAACAAGAAGCCATATCATATCGGGAACATATCCATGAAGAATGATGCTATAGCAGCAGTGGTTTTCAACCTTTGCGACACCAGGGCCCACTATTTATTCAGAATTTGAGCCACGGACCACCGTTTGATGACATTTTAGCCGCACAGACCGCCAAAACTAAAGATTTCTTTTGATTTTGTCCATAATACCAGGCTGGATTTTGCGAATCAAAACGGTCAAACATACAGATCAAAATGACCATTAATCTTCTACATTCTCTCGTTGTGTAGTCTTGGGCTAATTCAGATGATGAATATTTTAACTATTGAGAGTGTAAAAATTAAACCAAATTTGGTTTCATTTTTACACTCTCAAGAGTTACACCTGGAACTCTCCTGGAATTCTCCCAAGGACCACTGGATGGTCCTCCGACCACCGGTTGAAAAGCTGTGTTATAGGAAGTAAACAGCATAAGAAAATACTATAGTCATACAACGTGCAGCCATGTGAGATGGTTATTGCTTTAGAGGCAGTGATGTTTTTAAGTCCAACCTGCTGCATATTGAGACATCTGTGATTTTGATCATCAATGAATGGGCACTCTCAGATTCTTTTATTTAGTGATGTCACTAAAGACCATCAATTGTAATAGTCCTGCCCCTTTTTAATCAGATTAACCTAGAAAAGTTATTAATACCATTAAGTTGTTATTATAAACAACCTTAAAAAAATACACAACAAGTGTTTTTTTTTGGGGGGGGGCATGCATTGTTACGTACTGGCCATCTAATCACCATGGAAAAATGTATTTTTTCATTTCACTGGGATTTTAAGAATAATCATGGTATAACACGTACAGATGACAGTGATATTACTGTTTTGTAATAATATTACTTGTTATAGAGAAAAGTAATAATATTACTAGTGACTAGTTACACCCATTTTTGGACTCTGGAGAAAACACACACACACACACACACACACACACACACACACACACACACACACACACACACACACACACACACACACACACTGGAACACACACACACACACACACACACACACACAGTTGAAGCGTCTGCTCTTGGCTGCCAGCTGGGCCCTACATGCACCTCACAGGGGAGAGGGAGACACAGGCAGACACGGCTAGTAGTGATGTGCAGTTGGATGAGGCTGTTGCAAAGACTATCTCTAGTGAGGCCATTTTTATCAGATGTTTGAGTAATCGTTACCAAGACATTTATTCACCAATCACCAATGTATTTTTAATGCTGTCTAATAACATGTACTGAAAGATTGAAATTCAACTACTGTGGGGGAACATCGTAAAGAACAGGTCAAAGTCAAGGCAAGAGGGAGATAACCTTGCTTTACTTATGCCCCCTAGAGAAGGCAATTATATTACTTATATTACTTATATTACCTTACTTTATTACTTTCCGAAGTCCCCCACCCCTCCCACCTTCAAAAGAATAGAGACGTATAACACAATCCGTTTAGAGGCAACTTGTAGTGTACGTCATGTGTGCAGACCAGCCGAAAAGTTGCGACGTTGAGGAGTCAGAAAACTGAGCTCCCGTAAGCGCTGTTGCAGCCTGAAAGAGGAACAAAAGAGGGACATTTCCGATATTTTCCTGAGTGTGTCCAAATGTGAACCAAATCATTTGGTTCACATTTGCACAGTCTCAGAAAAAAAGGTCCTGAAAGAATAATCATTAACATGGTGAAACAACTTGGTTTTAGAGCCGCCATTGGACTGATCCCATGAAGTGAACGGAACGGAGTTTGCAACACCGTAACTCCGTCTATACTCAGGGCCGAGTATTCTTTGGGCCGAGCCTTCCTGTTACCGGCCATTTTCAGCCCAATGAGTGTTTTTCGCAATACTGATATTTGGAATGGAGAGAGAGAAAGCGATAGAGAAGTTACAGAACTTACAGGAGGTGAGTCATGAGGAATTGCATAAAAAGCACAGGGGTGGAAGAAGGGAGACAGGAGAGAAAGGGACAGAGTAGGTTTGAATAGGCAACGCATGAGCTGCGGCATTGTGCGAATGGAAGAAAGAGTCACGCACAGCCACTGCGTGCACGTCGTAGCACAAACATACACGCACAGTCGCACACACACACCGTGGCAGTCTCTGGATTCAACATTGTGACATTGTGTTGTGTGGGGGTTTTCCTGATAACATCTGAAATTCAGAGCAAAAACAGCAACAACAACAGTCAGCAGGACTCAGGACTTGTTAAGGTTTTGTTGTTCTGGAAGAGAGAGAACCAAATGCCTTGGAACAATTTCTCACAACTGAAACAAAATAACAAGTCGTGAATAAAAACTAGGTGTGTATACACTACAACTTGTTGAACGGATTTGCTGGCTACAATGTAATCACTGACGGTGATTTCTACAAGTGGCTATAAATCTGCACAGCCCCGCCCCTTTCATGATATCGCCTTTGTTCCAGAAATGGAATCCTCATTCATTTTCTTCATAGACTTTTCGAAAATGGTTCATAAAAACGCGATTGCGCCGCGGACAAAGCCAACTCGGGTTGTGACAAAAATCTAATTATCAAGAAGTAGAAAACTGCAGGATACAACACTTTTTATTTTGTTTTTCATCTTAGCGAAATTATTTGATTGTCCCAAAAGATTGTATGTGTCATCATGATTTGTCACGACCCGAGTTGGCTTCGTCTACGGCATAATCGTCTTTATATGAATCATTTTCGAAAAAGTCTATGAGAAAAATGAATGAGAAAAAAAAACATTTTGTTTGCGATCCATTGATTAAATGTTGCAGTCCTACTTAATTAAAACTTGTGGTGTCTATAGACGTATTCTGACAGGCAAAAAGTATACTCTTCTTCTGCGTTTTTCTGTGAAGGCATTATACTCTAATGATTTTTAGTTTGCTAGTTTATTTTAGTTTATTCACATTTAACAATTTAACACTGGAAGAACTATGGTTAACAATACAAACTCCAGTAATTATCTATCCATCTAATTGAAAACATGTTGCTATGTTTTTCCACACGTGACATCTCAAATCAGAGGTGTTCACACGCCAGCAGCCACCAGTAGTCCAGCATCATCATCATCACACATCTGAGCGTTGCACCGCACCGTTCACACTGCTTTCATGAATTTGCACGACGTACTGTACATGAAACTCCATTATTACACAATGCCAAAAAGTACTTTTTTTGCACGATCCACACACACCACACCACATATCACCTAAACCCCTATCTGAAGGGAGTACTTTGCAACTTGCAAGTGGGGCTTTGATAACAATAAACAGAGCTACCGGTATGTTTGTCGTCACTGATCACCCAGATAATTCAAGACATTTATTGCCATATCAATATAGCCTACAATGGAATACACCATGAAAACACGCACACGCGCACACACTAGGGCATTAACAACTTGAGATTTTTTCAAGTCGACTTGTCAGACAGTCAAGTCGAAGTTGTATCGATTTATCGTTTTATGGCGCGCGGGGGGGGGGGGGTCCGTCGTGGTGGTTCCCCGAGGGGGGGGGGGGGGATCAAATGGTGCCGCTATATGCCGGCGCAGTGCTTATACAAAACACATCGCGAGGCTACGCATGGCGCATGTGGCAAGCTGAAAACAATATTGGCACACAGCTGCACATCGTCCACTCCCAGGCCAACCATAAAAACACATAACATTATCAATACGCAGCAGCCCACACGTTAGAACGCAGAATACGATCCATTTACATGTAGCCTCCTCCTCCTCCTCCAACACCACCGTCGCGCCGCTTTTCTTTTATGATTCATTCAGTAAATTAATGAGAATGACGCGGACAGAAGCATGCGTCCCGTGCGGTAGCCTAATGCGAAACGAAGAACAAGACACTGTTTGCTGTTCGATCTGATCCGTGTACGTAATGATCAGTGGAACGCCGCGCGCCCAACAGAAGACATGATCGTTCTAACAGCGGCCACATCATCAGAATACGATCCATTTACATGTAGCCTCCTCCTCCTCCTCCTCCATTACACCACCATCGCGCCGCTTTTCTTTTATGATTCATTCAGTAAATTAATGAGAATGACGCGGACAGAAGCATGCGTCCCGTGCGGTAGCCTAATGCGAAACGAAGAACAAGACGGTCACTGCACGGGGAGGTGTTGGTTGATGAAGTTCTGTATTCCTCTGACACTGTTTGCTGTTCGATCTGATCCGTGTATGTACGTAATGATCAGCTGGAACGCCGCGCGCCCAGAGCGCAAGAGCGCACTGTGCATGCAGTTGCCTAAATTAAAGCTTAACTCCGATAGAGTTGCAAAGGAAACTTCGAAGGAGACTTCTGTCCGTGAGTGACAGTAACCAATATTACATTTGAATTATATACACAGTACACACACGTCGCACACAGAAAGAAAAAAGGGGAAAACAAAGGTAAATGTTCCTTCCTCCTTTCCTTCGGAGGAAGGGAAAAAAACAACTTATCGACTCGGGCTTTTTGGAGTCGACACGTGTTATGCAAATCGATGCATCGATGTATCGATTTTTTGGTTAAAGCCCTAGCACACACACACACGCACACACACACACACACACACACACACACACACACACACACACGCGCGCGCGCACGCACACACACACACACACACACACACACACACACACACAGACCAGAGTAGTGCAGTACAGCACAACACAATGCAGTACAGTACAGTGCCATTAGGTGCTGGCTGATGAACTGATGATCCTGGCTTCTCCATGCATGGTTATCCATCCAGCCTCAGCTGACCTCGGTAATATATTCAATGAAGCCAATAGCCTGCATCTTGCATCCTTACAATCTCTCTCTCTCTCACACACACATCAGACGCCCTGGCTGGGCAGGGGGAGGCAGTCTAGAGACCAGGATTACGGCATGTTTTTGTGAGGGTACCTACCCTAGGGGACATGGGGAGGGTACCTACCCTAAGGGGAACTGAACCCATGAGCTGTGAGGCGCTTTCAATAGCAATGAAACGCTGCCTCCAGCAGATATTGGAAATCAACAATAAACTTTCTTTAGCAGACTATAATCCACCACTAGTGGTCCTTGAGAGAGTTCCAGTTGGTCCCAAGCTAAATGATGGAAAGTTGTAAGTCTTTGAGAGCGAATGTAACTCCTTGAGAGCGTGAAAATGAAACTAAATGGACCCTTGCGGGATCATTTGGTTTCATTTCACACTCTCAAAGAGTCATACTGTGTCTCCACGTCCACGTCGCAGTGCATCGTGGAATGCTTTCAAATTATGATTACAATTTTCCGGCAACTTGCAAACAAATATTCATTCTAAAAGGGGTGGCTTGTCCTTCTTCCACTTGCCCAACAAAGCTGGCTGGTGTGAATGAAATAAAAAAGCAGTTCTACAAAGCGTCTCGATTATTATTAGATTACACCACTATGTCCAACTTCAATGTGTTGCTATTTTAGCTCTGGGGTTTTCAACAGGTGGAGGTGGTCCCCAGCTAAAAGTTGGTTAACCAGATGTAACTCTTTGAGAGCGTAAAAATGAAACCAAATGGACCGAATGGCAAGGGTTAGCCAAGGAAGAATTAGCCAAAGTCTACACAACTAGATAATGTAGAAGATTAATGGTCATTTTGATCTGTATGTTTGCCTGTTTTGTTTCCCAAATCCAGCCTGGAATTGTAGACAAAAGCAAAAGAAATCTTGACGTTTTGTGGCTCAAATTCTGAATCAATAGTGGGCCCTGGTGTCAAAAAAGGTTGAAAACCTCTGCTTTAGCTCACGGACGTTGCAACAAAACACATTCCCACTGCCAGGCAAGCTATTTTAGCAAATACGCTGTGTCGACCTTTCCCTTAAACACCGAGTACCAGTTGTTATTACAACAGCAAATATTAGCAGAAAGACAATTCCGTGTTTCATTTACAGTATTTGAGTTTGTTCTATGGTGAACATTTACTTTAAATCTGAGTGAAATACAAATGGTACAAATTAAATATATGTGGGCTATTAATAGATGTAGTTGGAACTTCCAGTGGTATTGAACATTTCAAACACACATACTGTCCATCTGTATAAAGCATGTTACAACTGGCATCAATATGCATTCAAGTGATTTGTTGCGCTTACAGATTAAAATACACTTGTAAAGTCGCATCGCTGCGTACTATAGTCACAAGATTGAAAATAACATGCATGGATGTAGTGTATGAAAAACACTTTAATATGGTGGGGACTAGCAAGGCATGGTGAATTTCTGTTTCTCTGCTCTGAAGTACGGTATGTTGTGGAACGCTGCACAATTCAAAGCTCCTCTTAAAAACATTCATTAAAGATATTGAGAAATGTTAGGGCAACGTTGTGGTCTCTTGAACTGGTCTTCACTTTATTAGTTATACACTTTCCACCAGCCATGGTTATATATTCATTACCAGTGTTGGGCAATATTACTTGCGACAACTGCGACAACTTGTAGTGTCATGTGTGCAGAATGCTGCGGTGGATTAGGATCTACAAACTACTGTGCATGTCTGTTGTTATCTATTGATGGCTTATAAATCTGTTCCATTTTCACAGGCAATAACAAGCTCATTTGTAATACATTAAGTAATGACGTGGGTTTTGGCGAATTGGCATACATATTATCCATTTTGGCAATCAGTAATATCGTCAATTTCAGTAATATCGTTACACTACTTTTGCTGGGAAATAATATGACAGTAATATGTAATTAGCTACTGTCTACGGCACACATGGGCATGCGGCCTGGGGGCCAAAAGCGTCCCTTTGGCTGACTCTGACCGGCGAAAGGGTACTTGGAAATTAGAAAATACAAGATGCTACAATCCCAATATTCATGTTTACACAAGTTTCCTTCTGTGAACCTGTTTACCATTGTTTTGGAGTTTTTTGGAAACAAGCTCACTTGCATGCATTGCATGACATTACTCTCACCAAATTGTCAAATCAATGCCATTTACTACTTTTGTATAGAAATTAAATTAATATTACACAGAATTTATGCCAGCCTTTCCGCCCAGCCCTCCAAAATATTTTCTGTGTCTCATTTGGGCCCCTTGGGGAAAATAATTGCCCATCCCTGATCTATGGCTTGGTAGAATACAGAGGAACAGCATAGTCTATGCTTATCAACAACAGATAAACCTCAGCTACTGCCATCGGCTAATGTCAGTTTTATTTGCCCATACCGATATTGACGATAAACAGCAAATATCAGGCAAACCGATATGTGGACTGATACAACGATGCATCACTATTTTGAAAAAGATGCCATATGTTTTAATCTGACACAAGCGTGGTGTCCTGCAATGCAGTGGTACTGGTTCCCAAACTTTTTCATGGCAAGGACTCCCAAATTGACACTAATTAGCCCAGTGGACCCACAGTTGCCAAATATACACCAGAGTACCCCCATAATAGATGACATTTAAGCCTGTTTAATGTCAAGGACCCCCAGTCTGACATGCATTCGTCCAATAGACGCCCTTTTAATGACATTTATGGGCGGACTGGGGCTTAAGATTTAAGAGCACGTCGTCCAATTATGCATGGTTCGGCGGTTCAAATCCCAGCCCTTCCTGTCTGCAGTATGTCGAGGTGTCCTTGGGCAAGACAATGAACCCCAAATTGCTCCTGTCTGATGTGCTGGTTGGTGCCTTGCATGGCTTCCTTGCATGTGTGTGAAAGGGTGAATAACTGTAATGCACTATGTAACGAGATGTGCAAAAGGTGTGTGTGTGTGTGTGTGTGTGTGTGTGTGTGTGTGTGTGTGTGTGTGTGTGTGTGTGTGTGTGTGTGTGTGTGTGTGGTGCAACAGGCCAACAGCACGTGCACCAAGGTCTACCACCCCCACTCAATCATGATTGGAGCAAGGCCCCTCTATATCCTGATTGGATGAAGGCTTTGTCACCCAAAAAAAAAGGAAACTCCTCATTTGGTCACTCCACTCTATAAGCGATATTTCGATTCGAGTGAAATCATTGGATATCCCTTTAACATTATCGCAGTGTACACAGGACGTTTGACACACACACCCCAGTTGACATTAGAGTATAGACAGTTACGCAAACTCCGTTCACTTCATGGGGCCAGTGCAATGGCGGCTCTTCTACATAGACTTCCATTGAATGGAACAACAAATAGGGACAAGTCCTGGACCAAACTAGGCAGAAATGCATCAGACTCAGGCAACAGCCCAGCTCTTGAATCCCCCTATAGCCTAGTAACAGTACAATATAGTCGTTAACGTGCATTTAAACTGTTGTATCATGTTGCACACAAGACCTACTCTTATCTGCACCGCCCTCGTTGAAAACAATGCATTTCCAACTCCAATGTGTCCCCCTTTCAGGCTGCAGGAAGAGCAGCTCGAGCGCTCAGTTTCAGACCCCTTGACGTCGCAACTCTGACACTAGATGACTCTGGCAAAACAAAACCCGGGGCTTCTCACACAACAACAACACAACACAAACGTTAACGTTGGCGAGCCGTGCCAACGCGACAGTTCAAATTAAAGGGGACCGGTGGTGATATTTGTGGGGAGGGAAAAGCAGCTTTCTTTTGGTTTGTTGTTGGTGGTGTTGTGGTTGTTGTTAATCTGCGCAACGGGAGCAGGGCAGGCCGGGTGGTGGTGCCATAGAGTAGGACAGAGCTACGCAAACTCCGTTCCCTTCACGGGGCCAGTCCAAAGGCGGCTCTTCTACATAGACTTCAATTGAGAATGGGGACAACGAAAGGGACAACCGGAAGTTAGGGAATGCATTGAAGTCTATGGGCTCGCGCGAGTGCGTGGGCCCACGTGACCAGGCTGTTTTATGCCCCCGCGCAATGTCGCAACTCTCCTATGCCTCTGGTGCTTCTGGGGGAAGAGGAAAGTCGCCCCGTAGTCCGTACCGTGGTGGTGCTCCTTGTTTATTTATTCATTGCGGACGTGAACAAGATGGAGAGCTTACCTTTATTTGTCGGGGGCTCTGTGTGCGCTTGTTTTATTCCTCTTCCAGACACGGTAGTACTAGGAAGCGCGACATTGCACTGTTGTTGTCTGCTAGCAGCAACATCAGCAGCGCCAGCATCCACAGTCAGTCAGTCAGTCACAGAGCAGCACAGCACAGACGGACACAGCTAGCATGGTAAACACAGCCAGCAAGCCCGTGCGTCGTTACGTCCAGCCCGTCGGCACTGCGCATGCGTCTGTCAATGCTGAGACATATGGTGACACACGGAGACTACAAATTTCACGCCCCCAAATGAAACAGCGGCTACCCAAAGGGTTCGTTAGAACAGGGTATTCCAGCGGTCAATGCATTTCCTGCAATCCCTGTCACAAAATACCGTAATTTCACTAATTTATTACTGAGGCTGTAGCACTTTATTCTGTGTTCTGATGACGTGTAAAATAAGATTTATTTATCCTTATTACTGTCACACACCTGCCATCTGAATATACAGCCCACAATGTACTATAATATACTCCATCAGAAATTCACATGTACTAGCATTATAAATCTCAAGTTAATGTGGTCGCACAGTATATACGTCATGGTCCCATCCCTTGAGATTTTCAATACTCAGATATATTAGCTGTGTTTTGTTTCATATGCTATGTATTTGTTTATAATGATCCAAACGGCATTTTACAAGACTAGTTAATACTCCTCTGCATAATTCACTATGGTAGTTGAAAATGTCAGTATATGTCACTCCTCCAAATATAGCTGGCTTATTTTCCCAATTAATCAGCCACATTTATTAATACAACAAGCTGACAACAGTAAAACAGCTGTCAGAGCTCCAAGGTAGGTAAAACATAATAATAAGCTGTGACATGTACCAAATATAGACATGAATGAACAAAGTCAGTCGGGATTGGTGTGTATTGTTGAGAATTCGACTCTTCAAAGTCGGCGATTGTAGCCTCGTAAAGACAGTGACGTCATTTAAAAGCGACAGGTTCTCTGTCTGCAGTCTCCTCTCTGCTCTGTTAGCATTATGGGTAACTAATTCAAGTGGTAAATTAAATGTGAAACACGACCTCTATTGAGAAAAAACAACAACATGTGTTGAGAAAGACTTCATACATTTGGAATCATATTTTTATTCAAATCAATATAGTCTTCTGTTCATTTCATATTGTTTTAAGGGTAGGCTAACTACAGTGGAATTTCAGTGGACTTCAGTGGGCTGCCGGTGTCACACCGGCAGTCCCCCTTTCTGACGTACCCTCTTGCGTCTCCGCTGTTTCATGACATTTGTAGTCCCCGTGTGTCTCTATGGTCGCCTGGCCCTCAGGAGCCATCTAGTGTCAGAGTTGCGACATCGAAGGGTCAGAAACCTCCACTGCACTGACTGCAGCCTTGAACTGGGACAAACTGGAGTTGGGAATGGTATTGTTTTCAACGAGGGCGGCGCCAATAAGAGCTATTTTAGGCATAATGCGCAACGTGCCAACCAGTGTTTAAAAGCTGTTTTTTATAGCAGGGCCCAGTATTTACCGGTATTCAGAATTCGAGCCACGGAACACCATTTGATGACATTTTAGCCCCACAGACCCCAAAACTAAAGATTTATCTTTTGTCCACAATGAGCCCTTCTCAAAACCCCACCCTTGGGGATGGGGTTTGCTCACTGTCCAATACTGTAGCAAGTGCAACTTGACCTGTGTCAGGTCAAGCTTTCCTGGTCAAGCACAAGCACTCCCCTAACGTGCCTATTGGACAAGGCCAGATTTGGGAGGGACTTAGCAAAGGGCTCATTCCAGGCTGGAAACAAAACAGTCAAACATACAGATCAAAATGACCATTAATCTAATTCTCTAGTTCTGTAGACTTGTGCTATTTCAGATGATGAATAGGCTAATTTAACTCACCTACACCTGGTTAACCAACTTTCCACCTGGAAAATCACTGTTTTAAAGTATTGTAGCCCATGGTAACAACTAAAGCCTCTGTGTTTTTGTTTTTAGTATTAGGCTACTACGTGTTATACAGTGTGACAGTGTGACTTAATGGCTCGCTCTGTTTTATTTCACATTTTGAGTAGCCTAATATATATTAGCCTACATTTATTTTTTCCCCCAAATAATATGTTGCTATTTCATGAGATGTAGTGGAACTGTGTGTGTTTGTTTGAGTGCTTATTTTGGTTCAAGTTGCTTTACAGACAAAATTACATACATAGCCTATTATTAAAATCACATATTACCATATTACTCATTACCTTATTACACTATTTTAATATTTACTAGCCTATTGCACTTATTACGCATATTGTACTATAACACTAAGACACTATTACACATACACTATCACTAATATATTACACTTATTAGCCTATTACATCAATTCACTATATTCGCCAAGAAAAGGTGTGTGTGTGTGTGTGTGTGTGTGCGTGCGTGCGTGCGTGTGTGTGTGTGTGTTGGGCCGGTTTTAGGGCCACTACCACTAAGGGGTCCACAATCACAGGGAGAATATTCTTTTTATTATATATTCTTTCAAGCATCCCCTATCCCATAGACCTACTGTACATTTTCCCTCACTTTCACTTAATGCGGCCCACAGATTACGAAATACTGACCGACGTTCTCTGACAGGGACCCCCGACAAACGATCCATGGAGCAAAATGGATTATGCAAGTAAGTCACATCAGTGGCGTTTCTAAGCAATTTGGAGCCCCAAGCAACCTGTAAGGGTCCATTTGGTAAGGGGGGCTCCAGGGAAAATCTCCTGTGATGTCATACCTACGACAGGCACAGTAAAATGGCGCCCCCAAGGGATAAAATTCTGAACTATTTTTATACTAAAGAACATATTATATGTGTTTTAAATATAATGTATTTATCCATATTAGCCCCTGAGTCACATTTAAAAAAGGAAGAAAAGGACACACAGAGCAGCCTCCATATGAACATGTAATACTTTATTGGCTCATTTATTGTGGCATGCATGTCCAGGTGCTGACATGAAATCTCCTCTAATTCCATCTTGTCGCCTCGATCGGCGCAGAAAGCGGCAAGCTTTGCCGAGCCAAGCTATCGGTGGAGTCAGTGCAATGCAGTTAAATCAGAAAAATACACAACGATCTTCACCATCCATTCTCTCAGTGAGTCAACCAACACTCACAGCAGTTTGGCCATTTCATAAATAGCACATAAGTCATCATCATATAGATATAAGACCCACGATACTCCAGTTCTGCATTACCAATACAGTAAGCAAAAGAGATACCATTTCACAAATGTGATATTTCCGAGGAAATGAATAGAATACATAACAGTATTATCCATCGAGGGGACGTTGTTAGATATAGATGTCTCTTAAAGGAGATTACTTTTCTCGCTCATGAAACATACGGCTGTCCCTTTTTCATTTAAACATTTAAATAGATCTGATTAACAGGTTCTTAGTATAAATAAAAGAGCATCCAGTACCATATAAGTCCATCCAGTGTTGGTTACAAAGACGGATGCGTATAGCCTCTTATACCGTCACATCTCAACATGTGATTTACATTTCAATCAAACAATAGATTTGCAAAGAAAATGTCTAATACAGACATGGATATTCAGAAGATATAAATTCCGTCGTCATCCACAATGCACAAACATTCTTTTGTGACGTGTTTTTTTGTGTGTTTTCTTCTTTTTTCATACAATATATCATAATAATAATATTAATGAGCCCATCTCTCGGCTGATAAAAAATTGTAATAATTCCGGCAAAATTTTCAAAATTGAAAAAAAAAAAAAGAGAATGCAGACTTACACTAGATACCAAGAAGTAAATACCACAACAACGACCAAATGTGGTAATATAACAATAATGGTAATAGTAATTATAATACTCATGTAAGCTCTATTAATCAATACTTCTTTTAAAAAAGCAAACAAGTAAAATGCTGCAGGCAAAACTACAATACTCGGCGTTGGCCACACAGTGGGCATGTGCAGAACACTTAATTACAGCGCTGGGCGTGTTGTATCACAACTACAGAATCGTCAGTATACTCCTCTGCCAGAACAAGAGGGTCTATATATATATTGCATGCATGACTCAGACACATGTACTCACTCAGTAGTGGCAGCAGAGTGCATCATGGGATTGGGGAACCATTGGGCTGCGACATAGGGTCATGAGCAGTGTTGTTTTCGTCAGCTAAAACTAAGACGAGTATGTGGTGCAACAGTGACACATGGTGGCGAGAATTCACTGCTCACCCAGGCGACCAGGGACACTTCATGCTCACCGGGTAGGCCTACCCAGGGACCCGCAAAGCTGTCTAAGGAAGCGGTTTGCTCCACAACACAACAAAGTCGCCGACGTAAGACTTAAGAAAATCCTGTGGAATTTAGTTGACTAAAATTATACACTAAAACATTCCAGGTGACTAAGAGACTATGGCCTAGATTTTCATCACCGCTAAACCCCTTATCCCTTAACTTTTTTGCCTTTTTAAACTATTTTAAAAAACATTTTTCAATAGTTCAAATGGCCAGTCTACATGCTCACGACGTGTCAATAGATTGGCACGTTGAACCATTCCTAAAGGTTTTTTTTTTTTAAAAATAGTAAACAAAAAAAAGGGGAAAGGGGGTTTGGGATAAGGGGTTTTAGCATGTAATGAAAGTGGAGCTCTATGACTGAAATTAAAAAGTCAAAATTTGCTGTCAAAAACAACACTGCGGTCGTGACCTACATTAGTGCAATCAACCGTTACAGCTTTGTTCCATATCCATATAGACACCTTAAAAGGGATCTGGGGAGTCTCAATGTGACACATGTACAAGAATATTCACAGTTCTCTAAACCAAAAACTAGACTGATGCTTAAAGGACCACTTCACCACTTTTCACCCAACCTTCATATGACATATCTGCCTAATGATGATGTCACTGATGAACAGGTTAATTCTGAACTGCCCACATAAAACTTATATAAGCCCTCCTATGAGACACAGACCTGATAGAAAAACGGTGTGCCATTTTGTATTTATTATTGATAAGGACTTGACTTGGGCATAGGTTGAACATAGGTTGAAAGGTGGTGAAGAGGACCTTTAAAGGCGACGAAAGCACCGGAAAAAAACAAATATTAGCAAACATAATGTCGTAATTTAGGACCCAAATCGGTTCTTATACTGCAAGTAAAAAAATAAGAATTAAAAAAATCACATAAATGCTTCCATCCAGTGACTGAGCCGTAAGTGCTGAATATATATGTAAATAAATAAGTAGCTAAGCAACAGAACTCTTCCCTGAGAGTTGCAGACAGAGACCATTATTAGAGCCAGTGTATCTATGAGCTGGACAGAGAGACTGTGAACTATAGCCCCCCATAATGGGCACAAAGCAGGACCGTATGAGAAAACTAAAACTAAAACCTTCAGTCACCATGCCACACACCCTTAAGTAAAACAAAATGGCACGATGAATTAAAGAGGAGGTACCGTGATGTTTGTATTTTTTTCCGAACTTTGTACATGTTTAAGGGGTGACCATACTTCATGTGCAGTGATGTCTTCCTTTTGTATTTGGGGTTTCTTCCTGGGGGATGAAACCTTTCCAGTCAAACGTGCCAATGGGAAAAAATGTAATATAGTGACATCACATTATCAGCCCCTCCCCTAACTTTATGATGCCCTACTTTATGATACAAGTCAGGCGGATCTCCACCCACCACAGGCAAACTAGGCTTACTTAAATGAACTAGTGGGGGTGGTCCACATAAAAACGTCATTTTAACAAATACTGTACACTTTTTGGGGGGAAAAATCCTTCTCCTCATATAACAATAATAGGGTGAAAACAAATCATGGCACTCCATCTTTAACAAAAAATAAGAATGAGCTGAAAAACACAGGAGAATGCATCCATAAGTTGCATGGATTGATTGTACTATACACAACGTGGCACTTGTACACCATATGATTTTTCATAATAAAAGCTGTAAACTGATGCCGTGAGTGAGGTCAATGAAACACCTCTAAATCCTTGTTTTTCCGTGTGTCTCTTCTACTTCGTCTCTTTATCTCACGTATAAATATATCTCGTATGTTTCTCAAAGTGCGATCAAAGCCTATGCAGTTGTGAGCTCCGGTGACAGAAGTGTCATGCGATGTTCCAAAAAAAGACAGTTCACCATCTTTTATACAGACAAGTGATTGTCGCAGGGCTGATCTGAGAATGTTTCTCAAAGAATCATAAAATAATAACGATTTGTTTTTTTCTTCATTTACTCCAGTGCAGGGGTGGATGTAACATTTCCCAATAGGAAGAAAATGGTCCACACCCATACCATTTTCAGTAGTGTTTCAAATACTTTTAAATTTAAGCACTGAAATATCTTGGGTTGTTTAATTTGCATGCCATCATGTTTGGTGGGGCAGACTGGGCATTTAGGGGGGCCTTGCCTATGCCTAGATCCGCCCCTGCTCCAGTGCACATCTAAATGTAATGAAACGTGTGTAAACAGACTCACGTTTCCCAATGAGTAGAGTCGTGTGTCATTAATACCACAAGCCTCACACAATAATAGACCTTGCAGTAAGTCTTCCAACCCTGGCTCATTCATTCCATTGTAAATATAATGGACGATGTTAAATACTGCTTCGTTTTTGGGACCAGAACCTTCAAAATCTCTGCCAAAATCCGTCAACAAGGCCTGCTGTATGCAGTGGAAAAACATGTGTGTGACAATTATTTTTGTAAAACAATGTTTTATCATACAGGAAAACTATTGACGGAGAGGTTTGTCTATCACATGTTATGCTTAGCTGTGATTGGACCATGGCAGTTTGGGGAGGAGCTTACTGAAATGCCTACGATGGTGAACAGCATTAATGGACACTGTTACCGTCTGCAACAGTGGTAACCAAACTTTTTCATGTCATGACCCCTCAAAATCAACCATTATCAGCCCAGGGACCAGGACCCCCCATGATAGAAGACCTTTACATCAGTACAACCATTTTAATGACCAAGAATGACCAATTTTAACCGAATTAGGCTGCTGTCACCCAGTTAACGGCATTTCTATTTCTATCGCTCAATGTTAATGTAGGCTGTGAGTTACAGACCCATAAGGGTCCATTTGGTTTCCATGTCTCAATTAGCTGGGGACCAACTGGAAATCCCTCAAGGTAAACTAGGGGTCCCCGTGTCGTGTGATTCCCTGCGTGAGAACCAACAGTGACCATCGTCGAACGACGAACAAGTGCTGCACGCCGTTAAACTATCTGTAGTCTGATCAGTTCATTAAAGAAGAACAAAAATAACAAAGACCCTGATACAAAATACTTTTGACAAACTTCACAGAAGTTAGCGATGCTAAAAAACAACAACAACCAAATCTAAAAAAAAGAAAGAAAAAAAAGACACATTATGACAACAACAACAACAACAACAAAAAACAGCCGGCGGTGCCCCACATTACGCAGGCTTTAGCTTGGTACATAAGACCAAAAACATCATGCGCAACCACTGAATACCATGTACAGAGCTATTGTACATATTGCCAGCAATTATGATTTGGGATCGCAGTGCACAGAAAACGCCGTATCAGCCTTCGTTGTGGACGTAACGTCCGATGTGGTGAATTGTTCCGTGTGAGAGGCCGATCTGCCTCTAACCGCGCCGAAATATAACACCTCACACACGGTCGGAAGTAACAATACTCGATTCGGTTCCAGCGACCAAGTGGATAACTTCTAGGAAAGGCCATGGCGCGTGTGTGTGCGCGTGTGCGTGCATGCGTATGTGCTTGTGTGTGCATGCGTATGTGTTTGCGCGTGCGAGTGTACCCACCCACACATGCTCATTACACTTTTGCTGCTGCTGAATCCTAACTAACAGAACGACTGTTGGGGCTAACGCTTGGGGAAAAATAGCACATCTACAAGTTCACAACAAAATATGTGGTGTAGTAATGCTATTTTTGGCTAATGCTGTACTGTATATTAAACGTAGAGCAAAACCAAGAGGGGGGGGGGGGGGGGGGGGGGGGGGGGGGGGGGGGGGGGGGGGGGGGCTATACTTTAGACTACCTTAGGGTAAACCAAGTGCAGACATTTCACTATTTTTTCACAAAAGAATATATGTTACTGACATTTAGAACATTTCCTGGGGGGCATTTATTGGTGTAATAAATGTCTCGCAGTGTCTCTGGTGTCATATACTTCCCGGACTACATGGTGTCTCCCCCTATCCACAAGGATTCTGGGAATTGTAGTCCAGGAGTGAGTGTCGATGACATCAGAGACACTGGGCTCACATTGAAATAATTTAAATTTGAAATATCTACAGCCACATATTACCCACATAAAGACCCCAGGAAAGCGTTCCCAGTCTTCTAAAGAGTCATTGACTTATATTTCCTTGCAAAAATGGTGAAATGTCCCTTTGAGTGGTTACTTTAAGGGTAGCCCTTATACCTATCCAAATACTTCCTTAACGTCAATGAAGTACACTCCCACAACACCAGAGGGAGTGCTACTAACCATGTCCAACCCAGATTTGGCACAAACAAGGGTCTCAATTCCTTCCGCTCATATGCCACCAAAATGTGGAATGCCCTACCAACAGTCATAAAGGCATGTAAATCCTTGACTCCTTCAAAAACCGCCCTCAAAGGGCACCTACAGATGGCTGCAATGCTTAACTGGCCTCTGTAAAACAAAAATGTTTATAAAATCCCCCCACCCACCCGCCTCTCCTCTATGTACATTTCTCTTTTCCCTTTTTTACCCTCCACTATGATTTTGCCCCCATGATTTGCTGCTTCTGTCTTTACTGAAGTAGTTGTTTTGTATGTACGGTATTTGAATGCCTCAATGAAATGAACAAGTTGGCCACTATTGTAAACAAGTGTATGCTTAACTAGTGTGTCCAATCAGCTTTTTCAGATCTGATGCAGTTGTACTTGAATTGTACTGTAATTCTCCAAGCTGTTATCAGTTTTGTAGCAGTGTGTACTTGACTTGTATTGTAACTCATCTCTCTGTTAATAAAAATTTCATTCATTCATTCATTCATTCATTCATTTTCATTCATTCATTCAGCCAAGTGCTACTAACTGTTCGCGGTTGTGACGCGAGGGAAAGCGAAGTAAGCTGAAAAACGGAACGTCTATCCCTGTTAGTAAGAATCATTTCGTATTGCTTGATCTCACACGTCTCGCAAGGACATCTGACAAAATGGCAATCTGACAACCCACCATTAAAGGAGATTAAAGGAGAAACAGCGCACTCTGTTTTCTCCGGAAAAGCCAGGAATGGAATGAGAAGGTTTGGAGACGGTTTGACGCGGCGCCCTTCTTTTAAGGCCAAGGGTTTTAAGACTGTCGAGAGTAAAGCGAAAACACAGGATTCATAGAAGTGTGTTTCGGGGCAAGCTTCATGGCACGCGCACATTGAAAGTATTCTTTGTCGTATCGTGTCATTTCACAAATTGATACAATGTGCACGAAAGCAGGAGAGCTTTAGAGCTAAATAGATCCAAAAGGATGTATTGTTTGTGTATGTGTGCGCGCGTGTGTGCGTGAGTGCGTGACCGTGTGCGTGTGCGTGCTCCCGTGTTCCCCTTGTTCTGTGGATGACAGTCATCGCGTCTGATGTCGCTTATGAAGTGGCATCAGCGAGATATTTTTGCCAGGGACAAAACAGAGGAGCGAAGTATTTGAAATTCCCGTTAAGCAACAACAAAGGATAGTTAGTTGAGCCCAAAAGCTCAAGTTGTTATCTCATAATCTTAGAAAATGCGACCCGACTTCAGCATTCATTGGCATATCAGTATCAAAGGTAAGGGGGGGTATGTCTGCATTATCTATAAAGCACTACATTGGATTGTGAACAATCTACGTTGTAGTAGGAAGAAAATCTATTTTCTATCGAGCCTGGCTTTCGAGATATAGTGAAGAATATCATGGCGTATAGATATGACGTACACACTCTCTGCAATTCAGTGGCGTTCCCCCTTTAGTTTTTGGTGACCATCGTTCTGTTGGTCGGCGATGATTCCTTAACTCCCGGCGTTGAGTATCATCTCGGTGCCGGGCGTTCCTCCGGGACAGCCCCCACCCCGGGTGGTGGTGGTGACGACGACGTCCCCCAAGCGGGGAGGAGGAGGGGCGCTTCGCAGGGCCAACTTCCCCACGCCTAAGCCCCGGAGACCAGCCCTCCTGGAGTCAGAGACTTCCTGTGATACAGGGGGATACGGGAGGATGGAGATGAAAAGATGGGACGTGAACACGCTTTATACCCAGGGGCGGATCTAGGCATGGACATGGCCTAGGCAATGCCCCCCTAAATGCCCAGACTGCCCCCCCCCCCCCCCCCCCCCAAACACGATGCCATGCAAAACAACCCAAGATATTTCAAATTAAAGTGCTTATATTTAAAATGATTTGAAACACTACTACTGCTACTAACTAACTGCAGTTGTGTCACCACTAAGCCAACAGCATTTCATCATTGAAAACAGAAAACTCTCTGAGTCAGACCTTTAGCTTTATGCATGCTGCGTGTCTGTTGCAACTTCAACAACAACTGATGTTATTATTGATGCTTTACTTGACTAATAAAAGTCCTGTAACTGCAGCCATACCCATACCATTTTCTCTTTTATCACTTTCACAGTTTCATGTGAACACTCCAGACAGTTTATAACTTACTCAATTCAGTATTTAGATATTTGATATTCATTTTAGCTGCTCTGCCCCCTTCCTGTAGAAAACCAGTATAACTTCAAACTCCATTTTAACCATGTTCTCTTCTTCCTGGTGACTGATATTTTCCTAATACATTCACTGTTTTCATTTATTTTTAAAATATTGTTTCGTTTATTATTTAATGAAACAATATTTTTTATTTCTTTATTTATTCTTTAAGTTATAAAGAGTTTGTATCGGAAGGGGGCGGGGCAGCTAAAATGAACATCAAATATCTAAATACTGAATGAAGTAGGCAGCAAAAACAATTTGTGACTGCGGCAGATGTAAAATGATCATGTTACGCTCTCAAGAGTTAGATTATATTTAAACATCTGAATTTCTTAATTTTCAAGAATCAACACAATTAGAAAATGTAACAGAGTTGTTATTTTGACCAACGTTTGGCTCAGTTATCTCTAAATTGCAGACAAAAACTTGAAAACCCTGGCTTTCGGTTCTGAGAAATTAAACTCAACATCAAATGGTGGTCCGTGGCTGAAATGCAGAATAAATAGTGGGCCCTGGTGTCAAAAAGGTTGAAAACCACTTGCATACGACTCACCTGAAGGCCATCTTCTTCAGCAGGTGGGTCCCCATCCTCTCCGACGACGGGGGGACCACCACCTCCGCCTGGGGACGCTGGTGGTCCTCTCCCGGGGACAGGGGGAGGAGGGAGGGGGAGGAGCAGGGGGAGGGAGGAGGAGGGAGGAGGAGCCGGGAGGCGGAGTCCTGAGGAGGAGGAGGAGCCAGCTCCACTGATTCCTGATGAGGGAAAACGGGATGAAAATGACGTATTTGCGCGGGAGAACCTACGGACGACTGCCGTTCTAAACGGCATGGCCTCCCAGGGGCGGATCTAGGCATTGGCATGGGGGGGCAATGCCCCCTAAATGCCCAGTCTGCCCCAACATGATGGCATGCAAAACAACCCAAGACATTTCAAATTAAAGTGCTTATATTTAAAATGATTTGAAACACTACTACTGCTACTAACTAACTAGAATTGTCGCACCACTAAACCAACAGCATTTCATCATTGAAAACAGAAAACTCTCTGGGTCAGACATTTAGCTTTATGCATGCTGTCTGTTGCAACAACTGATGTTATTATTGATGCTTTACTTGACTAATAAAAGTCCTGTAACTGAAAATGGTACCCCCATACCCCCCCCCCCCCCCCCCCCCCCCCCCCCCAATTGGGAAATGTTATATGGATAGGAGAAAATGGTAAACCATTTTCGGTTACAGGACTTTTATTAGGCAATTAAGCATCAATAATAACATCAGTTGTTGTTGAAGTCGCAACAGACACGCAGCATGCATAAAGCTAAAGGTCTGACTCAGAGAGTTTTCTGTTTTCAATGATGAAATGCTGTTGGTTTAGTGGTGACACAATTGTAGCTAGTAGCAGTGGTAGTGTTTTTCAAATCATTTGAAATATAAGCACTTTAATTTGAAAAATCGTGGGTTGTTTTGCATGCCATCGTGTTTGGTTGGGCAGACTGGGCATTTAGGGGGGCATTGCCCCCCCCATGCCCTGCCCTTGCCTAGATCCGCCCCTGATGCATGACCTCGCGGTATACGGACCTGAGACTTGGAGTCGTGCTGGTCCGAGTCCTCCATGTCCAGAACGGACAGCTCCAGTTCGATGTCGCGGTCGGGCTCCGGCTCGCTGTCCGACACCTCCTCCCCGTGCAGGTCGCGGCCGGCCGCCTGTCGCTCCCCGTCGTGGCCGTAGTCCTCCTGGCGGCCCTTCATGGAGTTGTTGTTGTTATTGCTCAGTCCGGACGACGGCGCCTTGTCGCCGCCGTTCAGAGAGCGGCGCCGGAGCTCTGCTACGCACAGCGGCTCACTGGAGACACACACGCACGCACAACACGGACGCACACGCACACACACACACACACACACACACACACACACACACACACACACATACACACACACACAGTACATACACATTTAAAGGGATTGTGACATGAAAAAATGCGTCCCTTTTTGAAAAATCTCGAAAGTGATCAATTTTCGTCCCTTTTTGAAAAAAGTCGAACGTGACAAATTTTTGTGCCCTTTTTAAGCTACCAACTGTCCATAATTTAGCCTGGGGACCACCTCTCAGGGACCACTGGTGGTCCCCGGACCACTGGTTGAAAACCACTGACCTAGAGTTATACTTATAATGGGTGGTCCAGCCCTCTATATGACCACTTGTAGCCACGCCCCTGCCGCCTTGTCACAAGCCTGACTTTATTACAGCAATAAAGTTCTGGACTGTTTGCAGGGCAAAGCAAGAGTCTGTCTGCAAGGAAGCAGCTGCAGCATAGAGTAGAAGCGGTGTAGAGTGGTAAAGGACAAAATATACAGTATGTATATAGCTACGGATAATGAACATTTTGATTTTTGGCTCAGATTTTTTAAACATCAATAATAACATCAGTTGTTGTTGAAATTGCAACAGACACGCAGCATGCATAAAGCTAAAGGTCTGACTCACCAATTGTGGTGGTTTGGTCCGACATTTTAAAGTTAGCAGCGCGCAGAGTAGTGTTTCAAATCCTTTTATAATAAGGGGAAGTTGCCCCCCCATGCCCATGCCTAGATCCGGCCCTGTATGTATATAGCTACAGTATATAAACATTTTTATATTTGTCTAAAAGGTTACCTACAATACCTTTAACATAAATATAACATGAGACAACTGTAAAACACTGCAGGAAGAAAAGGCTCTCTGTGTGTTTGGGATGTCAGTGGTCCTTTTAAACCAGAGAGAGAGAAACAAACGGTAAGCTGCTCTATTTTTAGGTCTGGGCTACACAGAGGAAGTGACTGTTGCACAATGAGACTGCTGGAGATACGACAAGGATGTTGGAAGAAAAGAGTGGAACAAAAAAAAGGGGCCTGGTCGAGTATAAAAGAGCCAGAAAAACACAAGACAAATCACATGCCAGCGCAAATATTTGTCTGCGGGGCCTGCAGGGACGTGCACACATCGACAACAAAGGGTGGAGGGCTTTGTCCATGCCCATTCCAAACACGAAAGAACTTCCACACCACGAACGCTGCAATTGCTACGGTGAAAGAACCGCGAAATGACACCCCTTTCCTTTCCACGCCATACCCAGAGCCATCTAGTACAGTGGTTTTCAACCTTTTTGATATCAGGGCCCACTATTTATTCAGCATTTGAGCCACGGACCACCGTTTGATGATATTTTCACTCCACGGATCCCAAAAACTAAAGATTTCTTTTTGTTTTTGTCCACAATTCCAGGCTGGATTTTACCATTCTTTCACGATTCTCTAATTGTGGGTTAATTCAGATGATGAACTTCTTAACTCTTGACAGCGTTAACATGAAACCAAATGGACCCTTGCGGGTCCATTTGGTTTCATGTTTACGCTGTCAAGAGTTACATCTGGCTAACCAACATTTCATCACTAAGCTGGGGACCACCTGGAACCCTCTCAGGGACCACTGGTGGTCCCCGGACCACTGGTTGAAAACCACTGATCTGGTAGAAGAGTTTTGCCATATGGAGGGGGCAGAAAACAGCCTGGTCGCGTGGTTCGTGCAGAAAGGCAAGTAGTTCCAAGTCGCTGGAGTTGGAACTACATTGTTTTCGACGAGGGCGGTGCAAATAAGAGCTATTTTAGGAGCGTTTGTGGAACATGGCAACTGCTTTAAAGTATTGCACAGTGACTACTGAAGTCTCTGCAATGTTTATGTTGCACTATTACTACAAAACGATCTACAACAAAGCATTTAAGATCATTAAAGCTGGGCTATTGCCTGAGTACGATGCGTTTCTTGCCTACTTCAGGTCCAGGACTTGTGGCTGGCTCTCTAACACTCTCTGCATGTCGCATCTGGTGGGCTGCAGCGTGCGTGCAAGATAATGGACCTCTTGCACAATTTGCTGGAGCGGGCGGGGGGAACTTCCGTTTCACGCTCGTTCACTTCCGTTTTGAGTCCCCATCCAGTACTGTATTGACTTTACATGGAGCAGAGCCTGGAGTTGGCCGAGTCGTTTTTCTACAGACATACAATTATTTTCGCGTCATATATTTCTATTTTCACCACTTTGTAACATAACTTACATTAGTATGCTTCATTAATTTACCGTTCGTTTTGATTGGAATTCGGTTATTGTGTGTTTATTTACAAAGCAAAACATGTGGATTCTGCCCCACCACCACTGGTCTAGGCTGCTGGCTGCTGTGTAACAGGTAAACATTCGTTATTCTACTATAATCTAACGTTTGTTAACTGCTTTTATCAATGTTGTCTTGGCTTTGGTGAGTCATTTAATGTACATAATGATAACTATTATAATACACAGACGATTATGCCTACTGTTTTGTTGATCTAGAGCTGCTGGCTTTGTGTAGATCATGGAGACATTAACCATCGCGTTTTCTTAAGACACCCATACAGACTAGCTTGGTAATACAAAAGACGTACTGTTGTGTAAATTTGCATCACATTACCAAAACAGATTGACCATTACATCGTAAATATCCCAGGCCTATTCATATCCCTAGAAGTTCCATTAGACCAGACCAAATGTTTTCATGCCAATGGTCCACAAGTTGACACCATTTAGCACACAGACCCCCCCACCCCCATTTAAATGTTAATATAACTCTGAGAAAAAGTCAACTAAATCTATATAATTCCATTTGTACACCCTCAGAGTTACAGAACCACAAGGGTCCATTTGGTTCCAAACTATCATTTAGTTATAGACTGGACCCCTAACTCAATGTTGGATGGAAGTGTACACGATGGTTAGTTCTTAGGAAGTGAAATTGAGAGACCCTTTAGTTTGAAATCTACCCATACCTGTACATTTTTTCAACCAAATACTTAAATCAAATCTGTACGTATACACCATAGGAGTTAAATTTGCTGTAGACTACAGACTAAATTCAATGCAAACATATGGTACAATGATTTGTTCTTCCAATGTACCTGTAGTAAAAATACAATGCAGTATACATCATTTTGTGTGCATTTTGTATCTTTCAGGAATTGTGATGACATGACTACATTCAGCATTCGGTGATCTGGATTCCAGCAGCAGGGAGAAGCAGCCATTCAGATTTGGAGAATGCAGCATCAAACTGTTCTCTTCTCTGTTCCTTTTTGATGGAGGTTGTTGTGGACTGTAGCATACTTGTTCATCTCAGTTATGTACCAAGACAATGGGTTGGCATTTAACTTATTGATTTGATTCACCACACACGTTTTACTTGACCTAACTACTATGTGTTTACTATAATTACATTATTCAGAACATCTCTGTATTCAATTCCAGTCACATTATAAAAAGAAAATCCACCCAAAATACAACATGCATTCTATTTTCCTCAATACATGGCTAACTATAGATGCAAGAGGATAGTATCTGTATTGTCCAGGTGTATTTGAATAAAGCTGACACTGACAGACATCCATGTGTTTTAATTGAAATGACTGACATGATGGATTACAACATATACTTCAAGTGCATGTAAAAGTTAAAACCGTGATGAGCAGAATTGATTTGTATTGATGTACATCTCCTGGAGACCATGGTAACCTGAAAGACAAAGAAACAAAAGAAAGTTATTTTTTTCCTATGTGGAAATAATTTTGAACTTTGAGGTAAAATGACTGATATGTTCTGTTGTCCAGTGTCATGGCAGCAGAGTTGGCACCTCAATATTGGTAAGTTCTACAAAACGTGTGGATAGGTCTGAAAATGAAGGTACCGCAGATGTTTACATGTAACTAGTATGTACCATACGTGGGTACATTACATATTACTGAAATACTTTTTAAAAAATATATATACTAAACATGAAAAAGAAGTCAATACAAACTCTGCTACTTTGAGGACAAAACCAACTTATTATTCAATACTATTATTGAAGCAGGGTACTCTTGAGACTTTGAGTAAATAGTAGTAGTATAAAGGGGTCCCTAGCTAAATATAGCTTGGAACCAAATGGACCCTACATTTGGTTGGATTCAAACTGGGGTGGTTTGGGTTATCCACGACATGAAAACGTTTGGTCTGCTCTAATGTAACTTCTTGGGATATGAATAATGCATTATCACAAGTGGGATATACGGAATAATGGCCAATGGCAGGCTAATATGATGCAAATAATAGCACAACACTGTCTTTTGTATTACCAAGCTAGTCTGTATAGGTGTCTAAGAAAACGCGATGGTTAATGTAAAAAAAAATGTACAGGTATGGGTAGATTTCAAACTAAAGGGTCTCTCAATTTCACTTCCTAAGAACTAACCATCGTGTACACTTCCATCCAACATTGAGTTAGGGGTCCAGTCTATAAGTAAATGATAGTTTGGAACCAAATGGACCTTTGTGGTTCTGTAACTCTGAGGGTGTACAAATGGAATTATATAGATTTAGTTGACTTTTTCTCAGAGTTGCATTAACATTTAAATGGGTGCTAAATGGTGTCAACTTTTAGAGCTTCTAGGGATATGAATAGGCCTAATGTGTTTTCACAAGTGGGATATTTACGATATAATGGTCAGTCTGTTTTGGTAATGTGATGCAAATTTAGGTGTCTAAGAAAACGCGATGGTTAATGTCTCAATGATCTACACAAAGCCAGCAGCTCTAGATCAACATAACAGTAGGCATAATCGTCGGTGTATTATAATAGTTATTATCATTATGTACATTAAATGACTCACCAAAGCCAAGACAACATTGATAAAAGCAGTAAACAAACGTTAGATTATAGTAGAATAACAAATGTTTACCTGTTACACAGCAGCCAGCAGCCTAGACCAGTGTGGTGGTGGGGGCAGAATCCACATGTTTTGCTTTGTAAATAAACACACAATAACCGAATTCCAATCAAAACGAACGGTAAATTAATGAAGCATACTAATGTAAGTTATGTTACAAAGTGGTGAAAATAGAAATATATGACGCGAAAATAATTGTATGTCTGTAGAAAAACGACTCGGCCAACTCCAGGCTCTGCTCCATGTAAAGTCAATACAGTACTGGATGGGGACTCAAAACGGAAGTGAACGAGCGTGAACCGGAAGTTCCCCCCGCCCGCCCCAGCAAATTGTGCAAGAGGTCCATAATGTGCGTGAAGAGAACCGCATGGACTTGACTCGGTTGCATGACTTGGTTGTAAGAGTGTTAACACTCTTACAGCCACCTCTGGTGGTAATGCCATGGTAATGCCGCGCAGCACAGGGCATCATGGATCGGGGATTTTTCCATAGAAAGGAAGGGAGGAAGTAAACAAAACTGCTCCAGCAGCAGGGATTGATCTGTGTGCTCTCGATCTAATCATGGTATTTTCCTTGCAATGCAGTAAAAAAAAAAACACAATAAGGATCTGAAAGGAGGGCTGCTTTTCACAAAAGAATGGATTATTTCGAGAAAACAGCGCGGAAAGTTTCTTTGTTTTGATACATGTGTAATACATGTGTATTACTTATTTCTACTTTTGCACTTGTAAAGCATAGTGTAGTGTAGAGTGGCGTCACCGTACCTCTCTAAGAAGCTGGAGTGACTGGAAGCGTCTGACCCTCTGGACCCCCACCTGTAGTCACTATGGTCCAAGTGAGGGCTGTAATCTGTAAAACGGTCAGAAAACGGTTATTGTCAGCGATTGGGGATTTTAGGAAGGTGCCAAGTGGGGCATGGACAATAAATCAATAAATGAACAAACAAACAAAATTCAAGATTCAATTTTAATTGAAAAAGTACTGGCTGGCTATAGTATGTTCCAAAAAGAGCAAATACATGAAATAGTGTCTAGAAAAGTACTTGCAGATTTAGATCTTTGTATTTTATAGGCCCAAGCCTTTTTGCGTGCCACTCGACGCGCTATGAGCCGTGAACGTCTGCTATTTTTGAGCCGTGAACGTCTGCTATTTTTCAGGGGGATAAAATGTGAAAACGCAGCGCAAATCTTTGAATATTATGGGCTCCGTTTTCGTTACATTCTGAACCCCTTATCCCGAATCCCTTATTTCGTTTTCACTATTTTGAAAAACTTTTTGGAATATTTCAACATGTCAATCTATTAACACGTTGTGAGCTTGTAGACTGGCCATTTGAACTACTGAAAAATGTTTTTTTTTATAGTTTAAAAAGGCAAAGAAGTTAAGGGATAAGGGGTTTAGTTTAGTTACGAAAATGGAGCCCTATATGTTCAAAAAGATACCTCTGAAGTTGACGGGCGTGGTGCTGGCGCCGCCCTGCTGGCAGGCCGTGGCCTGGACCGGCTCGGTGGTGTGGTAGCCGGTGCGCGCCGCGCGAGATATGGCCCCCCACTTGGAGATGATGGGACCCTCGCCGAAGGGGATGATGGGGTCCTCCACGTCTTTCAGCCGGCGGTAGGGGTCCAGGGAGTGCAGCCAGCGCTTCCCCACGCTGCCACCGCTGCCGCCGTTACCATCCAACTCCTACACCAGACACGATACATTTTAAAGGGAAATTTCCACCCATTTTCAACATTTTACTGTCATTAATATACCTTAGAGCAGGGGTGGCAATTCTTTTTCCCAAGGGGCCAAATGAGATGCATAAAATATTGTGGAGGCCCAAGACTAAAGGCTGAACTAAAGTCTGCGTAATATTAATTTAATTTCAAGATAAAAGTATAGTAAGACCAGCCATTTTGACCCCAGGGCCATCTGTTTATTTAGTATTTGAGCAACAGACGACAACCATTTGATGACATTTTAGCCCCACAGACCCAAGATTTCTTTTGCTTTTGTCCACAATTCCAGACTGGATTTGGGAAACAAAACAGTCAAACATACAGATCAAAATGTGTATAGACTTGGGCTAATTTGGATGAATATTTTAACTCTGGAGTGTGTAAAAATGAAACCAAATGGATCCGCAAGGGTCCATTTGGTTTAATTTTTATGCTCTCAAAGAGTTACATCTGGTTAACCACCTTTTCACTGATTGAAAACCACAGTACTCTTTCATGGTCAGAGTCAGCCAAAGGGCCGCATTTGGCCCCCGGGACGCATGATGCCCAGGTATGCCTTAGACTGTTGTGTGGACATGATAAAAAGTTCCCCCTATTCTGTGTTTCCTAGAAATTGAGGTCTGAAAAAAATCATTAACATGGTGAAACACAGCTTGATGACATCATCAAGGTGTGTTTCACCATGTTAATGATTTTTCATTTAGGACCCGTTAGGGTCCATTTGGATCCATTTGTAGGCTCTCAAAAAAAACTTGAAAATGGGTGGAATTCCCATTTAACACCTCATATTGACACGGGAAAAAAAATCCTCTCACCGAGTGTTCTGCGGAGCAGGAGTGGCCGCCGTGCGAGTGGTGGTGGGCCTCGGGTTCGAAGGGGCTGATGCAGGGGCCGATGGTTCCACAGGACCACGGCGAGTAGTGGGCCGCCTCTGTGTCGCCTCTGTACCGGCAACCCAGGCACTGGACTGCACTGCTCTCCCCGCGCTGCTGCTGCTGCTGCTGCAGAGAGGGTACACATGAGAGAAGAAAATAGGGATTGTGATATTAAACAACAAAAAAGGGTTTTATATATATTTTTTTCTCTTAAAGGGAAATTCCACCCATTTTCAACATTTTACCATGGCATTGATATACCTTAGAGGTGTTGAGTGAGTTGATTCTGTCTTTTCCACATAATGGGGAAACTATTTTTAACATGGTGAAAGACAATGTGATGACATCATTAATTTGTGTTTCACCATGTTAATGATTTTTCTTTTAGGACCTTTTTCCTGAGAGTGTACAAATGGACCTGTTAGGGTTCATTTTTTGTTTCCATTTGTATGCAAACAACAACAACAACAACAACAACAGCAACAACAACAACAACAACAGCAACAACAACAACAACAACAACAACAACAACAACAACAACAACAAAACTCTGTTTAGATCCGACAGTATGCATTCAATTCATCCACATAGCATAACAGATTTACACAACAATATAGGCCATATGTCATCAACAAATGCAAACCCTACACCTACGGAGTTACAGACCCATAAGGGTCCATTTTGTTCCAAACTGTCATTTTAGCCGAGGGACCCCTGTAGAAAGGTCCAACCATGCAGAAATCAGACCGAGATATGACCAAGTCGTCTTAGAGTAATACACTGTCTGGATGCCAGACTGGGATTAAAAAACTGAGTATTTCTGTCTGTAATCAAGCCACCTGTGTTTGTGGAGGACGATTCAGAAATTGGAATAAAAAAAGCAGTTCTTCATTTCTATTGGGTTCAATTGCTGTGGGCCTCACGACGTCATCACCTTGCATGCCCTTTCGTGCTTAGGGATAGGGAGTAATTTAAAATCGATTTTTCACAATCGAATATACAAACGTGAAAATGTTCCCTTTTTTGGCATACACTGTTGTTGGGCATGGCCATATATAATATAATATAAAGACCACGGATGTGGTCTGAAAAGTGTGGAAAAACTTTAAAGATTGATCAGAAGACAAGCTCAGTATACAATTACGCTTTCAGCAGAAGCTCTACGCAACCGAATAATGCTTTACTTATCTGAAAGTCACACTCGTTCATCACTGAGTATCTAATAAAGATATGCCTACCCTCCACACACACACTCACACTTCTCCCACACACACACACACCTCTCTCTCGCTCACACACACACTGGCAAACATAAGACCGAATAGCTGGTGTCGTCCTCCGCATGCAGTTGCTAGGCAACTGAGGCGAAGCTGAAATAGCTGTATGGACGACTGCGAGGCGGTGAGCGAACAGCACAGAGGCGCTGGAAAAGAAATGAAATCCCACACACACACACACACGTGCACGCACACACACACACACACACGCACACACACACTACAGTACTTCCAAAAACACCCACGACTTCTTCTCCCAGCTCCTCCATCTATCTACTGTATACCTCGGCCTCGAATTCCACGGTGAAGATGGGGGAGGAGGACTGGGGGGTCCTGATATCGGCGGTGTGGTTGCCGTGGTGATGGTGGTGGTGGTGGTGGTGGTGAGTCCACTGCTCCTGCTTCCTCCTGAAGAGCTCCTCGTAGCCCAGAGCCACGCGGCCGTAGTCCTGCAAGCAGAGGAAGAAGGTGCAGAGCTACTATTAATTATTTCACCCATTTTCTACATTTTACCATGTCATTAATATACCTTAGAGATGTATGGAAAAGGTCTGAAAAAAACAACAACTTTATGATGTCATCAAGTCATGTTTCACCAATGATTTTTCTTTTAGGACCTTTTTTTCTGAGAGTGTACAAATGGAACCAAATGGACCCGTTAGGGTCCATTTGGTTCCATTTGTACGCTCTCAAAGAAATCTTGAAAATGGCTGGAATTCCCTGTTAACACCTCAAATTGACAAAAAAATAAAAAAAGAAGAAGAAGGTGCAATGCTACTGTCGTTTGAGCCGGGACACAGTGGTGTTACTTTACATGTTTTATTTTGAAGGGATAGTCCGAAGTTTTGGAAGTTAAAGGGGAACTCCACCCATTTTCAACATTTTAATATGTCATTAATATATCTTAGAGATGTTGTGTGGACATGATAAAAAACGTTCCTCCAATTCTGTATTTCCTAAAAATGGAGGTCTGAAAAAATCATTAACGTGGTCAAATACCTCTGATGACATGATCAAGATGTATTAGTGACCCCCCAAAAATGACTGAAACTACTTCATATTTCACCAAAACCAGAGCAGAACTCCCACCACAGGACTCTGGAAATCAGTTAATACAGTTGACAGAACTTGACACCACTATACAGTGGCGTCTCTAAGCAATTTGCGGCCCTAGGCAAGATTTTCCCTGGAGCCACCCCTTACCAAATGGACCCGTAAATACCAAGTGGACCCTTACGGGTCCATTTGGTAAGGGGTGGCTCCAGGGAAAATCTCCTGTAAAATGGTGCCCCTCAAGGGATTAAATGAACTATTTTTAAACTAAAGAACACATTACCGGTATGTGTGTTTTGAAATTCTAGTTATAGAGGACAAGTATAATGTATTTATCCATATTAGTCTTATTAGCCTGGTATCCTTTTAAAGCATGTCCGGAGGTCGCCCCCTCCCCTCATGTTCGCCCCCCCTCCCCTTATGGCGCCCTAGGTAACTGATGGCAAAAATGCCCCTGCCACTATAATAATGGCAACGATTTCATACAGCTTAACTTCAAAAAATCCGAACTATTCCTTTAAAGGGACTGAATCAAAAGTGTCTGTCAAAATCAGCAGTGTGCGGAGGCGGACGGTGCCACTCTCCGGAGGACCCACCCACCCTGTGCAGCCCCGGGCGGTGGTCCCCTCCTCCCCCCACGCAGTAGTTACTGTCCAGGGAGTTGAACCTCTCCCTCAGTGGAGGCTGGTACACAGACGAGTGTAGGACCTCTGGAGGCAGGGAGTTGCTGCGGGCGTCTTCTCTGTGGTACAGCTGGAACGATGACAAAACATTCAATCAATTAACATCTGCAAAGATGAAGCCTTATGTTAATTTTAGGGCTGTTGAATGATTAAGAATTCACAATTAATTTAATCGTGATTATTCATTATTCGAACTATGTCCAAAATATTAAATACATTTTTCTTTACAGGATTTTAAAAAAAAGCTATATGTCTCCGTAAAACTGCGCTCTACCCATTTTTTTTCAATGAGAAAATGCTCAGTGGGTTGAGTCAGTGTGCACATGAGCTAATTGCCTTAAATTTTATAATCGGATTAATCAACAAAATGAATTCAACTAATTAACTCATTATTTTCAACAGCTTATTTAATTTACGCACACACACACACACACACACACACACACACACACACACACACACACACACACACACACACACACACACACACACACACACACACACACACACACACACACACACACACAAAGAATCATTAAAGTCCAGAGACTTGGCTGGCACAAAATGACTTTGTGATTCATGATGGAGTTATATTTCCATCCATCCCTCCGAAAACATGATCATCAAGTGTTATGATTATACGAGGAGGAAGATTTCTTCAAATTATGTTTTTTTGTGGCAACACCCACCAGTTCACATGGTTTTCACCCGCTTGACCCCGCAGCTTTCCCGCATTTTTTTTGCAAAAATCAACGCAGGCCGCAAACCAGTAGAAAAATGTGTGACACAGGCCGAGACCACGACCGGGAAAAAAAAAACACGATAAAGATACTTATTACTAGTAGGTAGTAACAGGTAGGTAATGATTTCTCTAAGTGTGAACAAGACTTCACACTGAGAGACGTAAATAAATATAAAGGACAACGGTACGCCCTTATAAAATTCCCAGTGAAATGGAATATGTGCAAATGGTTCCTATACTGAAACTGATGACAAATTGTCAATGCTATGAAAAGGATAAAACAACAAATATTACACTCATATTAAGTATCTAAGCTGTAGTTGTAGGAGTTGTAGTTGTAGTGTACTGTATGTGTGCAGGGAATGAAAACGAGAGTCAGAAAGCAGCTGCTGCAGTGCTGCATCAGTGTTTTTCCTATGCCATTTCATATGCACTGAAATTGCTGCGAATAATAATAAATGCACCCCAGAGAGGGACAAAGACAGTGTTGCGATATTGACTTTTTTCCTGGCGGACTCCTGTGGGGACTATTAAGCCTTGTCCCACGGCTGTTGTTTTATGATAATGTGGGAGGGGTTAGGGTGATGATGTCACTAAAATGATACGGTTTCGATGGGGCCTTTTGCCTCAAAGGCTTCAGCAGCACTTGGTATGCTTTCCCAGATTCCGCTCGAATCCCCCCCCAGGACTCTCCAAGGAAACTGCAGCTGCCAGCGAGGCAGGTTTCATTTGGTTTCATTTTTACGCTCTCAAGAGTTAAATTATATTTAAACTTCTTCATTACTTAATTTTCAAGAATCTAGACAATTATAAAAGGTATAAGAATTGTTATTTTGACCAACGCGTCGCCAGTTTTTGTTTCCTATATTGTGAACCACAACAACAACAACAACAAAAAAAAAACGTGAAAATCCTTGGTTTTGGGTCAGATAGACTAAACTCAGCATCAGTGAAATGCATCGTTAAAATGCATAATAAATAGTATGAAAAAGGTTGAAAACCCCTGTAATGGTAAGAAACAGTGTGGTGCTCGAGTACTTATAAGTAATAGACCTTTAGGTAAGCCCCGCCCTCTTGTCCACACAAGGACACTTTCCAGCCAGGCTCATTCATTCTAGTGTAAATCATGGACTTTACACAATAAATACTGGTTCATTTTTAATTTTTTTTGGAAGAAGACCTTCAATGCCCTTTGCAGTGGAAAATGTGTGTGTGGCATTTTTTTTTTAAATAATGTTTATAGGAAAGCAAATATAGGAAAGCAATTGGTAGAGAGGTTTGTCTATCATAGAGTTCTATAATGGAGAGTACTGACACTTCCATTGACTCCCAATGCTACGGCTGCGTAGAGACGCCTATTGGCTGAAAAGCACATGTGACCGCCTAGTAAGGAGGGATTCTGGTTCCAAACAAACCACTCTAGCCATCCAGCCCTATTGACAGCAGATCCCACGTTTGCATTTAAATTGGCGAAATTACTGCATATTAACACATTAACAGACCTCTCGTCATTCTAGTGAATAATTATAACTCGCTTTAGTTAATGTATATTGTAAGAAAATAGGCTGTGCTGTCATGCAGTGGTTAATTATGTAGTCTTATGTTTGGAACCAGCAGAGCTCCGGTGCAGGGCGTGAAGGGCGAGATCAAAGCGTGTCAGTACTCTTCCTTATAGTGCTCTAGTCTATCTCATGTTATGCTTAACTGTGATTGGACCAAAGCAGTTTGGGGAGGGGGTTACCTAAAGGTCTATTCTATTATTAAGGTTTTGTGTGAACAACATACATACAACGAACCCTCGGTCCTCACCTGCGGCCTCCACACTCTCCTGCTGTCGTAGAGCGGAGCGTAGACGGCGTGGCCCGGCGGCAGCGGCCCGTACTGAGGCTGGTGGTGATATGGAGGAGGAGGAGGGGGTCCTAAGCGGTCCCTGGGATGGGGCGGCGCATGGGGAGGGTACGCTGAGGAGGAGGACGACGAGGAGGACGAGGAGGAGGACGAAGACGGATGGGACGTCTGAGGTTCGCCGCCGTAGGAGGAAGGGGGAGGAGGGCCCATGTGCGGGGGCAGAGGGGACTCTGGGACGTGCGAGGAGCGGAAGAAACGAGCCACGCACTGCTTGTGAGACGGATGGAGGCCCGACGGGTAGTAAGAACCTGGACAGGAGAGGGAGAGGAGAGAGGGATCGGTGGAATTCTGACCCCTCAATGTCACAACTCTTCTACTAGATGGCTCCAGTACGCACCAACAACCTGGGATCAGTGGAATTCCGCCCCGCAATGCGGTGAAACATCCCTATAAGGCAGGGGGTTCAACCTTTCAGCCCGGGTGTAACATTTCCTAATTGGGGGGGCAGGCGAAAATGGTATGGAAGCGGCTTCATCGCCCCTGTCGCTTTGTGTCGCACCCATACCATTTTCCATTACAGGACTTTCATTAGGCAAGTAAAGCATCAATAACAAGATCAGTTGTTGTTGAAGTTGCAACAGACACGCAGCATGCATAAAAAGCTAAAGGTCTGACTCAGAGAGTTTTCTGTTTTCAATGATGAAATGCTGTTGGTTTAGCGATGCCACAACTGTAGTTAGTTAGTGGCAGTAGTAGTGTTTCAAATAATTTCAATTAGAAGCACTTTAATTTGAAATATCTTTGGAATTTGGGTTGTTTTGCATGCTGTCATGTTTGGTGGGGCAGTCAGGGCATTTAGGGGGGCATTGCACCGCCCCCCATCCATGTCCATGCCTAGATCCGGCCCTGATATTAACCAAACGTCAATAATACGACACTCTCTTCAGCCAACGTTGTCTTCCATAACATTGAATAATATCCCAATGCGTGTGTGTAAGACGTCAAATAACTCACTGCTGGGTGGATAGGGCCCGGCGTCGTACGCAGAGTGGGCATCCTGGTAGTACAGCTCGGAGGCCTGTGACGCCCGCAGCAGGATGTGATGACCATGTTTGGGCATGATGGAGGCTCCACAGTCACCAGCGCCACGCCCACCGGCCGTTGCCATGGGAGACGATGCAGAGGAGGACGACTGACTAACCGGAGGAGAGACAGGAGTGCTTCTGGTCGGATAGAGAGGAAATATAGGAGTTGTGGAGATACTGTATATAACGTTACAGGGAATAAACTGTTGTTGTTGTGTTTTTTTTTTCGTCTCGAGGACGCGCCGATTGATGTGTATTTGGACCCCAGCATAGATCCCCATCTGTCCCCAACTGTCCCCTTATAAAATATATAAAATATTCAAAGGTTTGTGCCAAATTTTCACAATATCAGACCTACAAGCTCATAGCGCGCCACGGAGTGGCACGCTATGAGCAATAGCTAAAGTAATAGATAAAGTAATGCCAATAATGCCAATAATGCTGATTAAAGCTAATAATGCAAAGTATTGCTAATGCTAAGTATTGTTAATAATGCTAAGTATTGCTAATAATGCTAAGTGCTGTTAATAATGCTAATAGTGTTAAGTAATGCAAATAATGCTAAGTAATATTAATAATGCAAATAATGCTAAGTAATACTAATAATACTAAGTAATAGTAAGTAAGTAAGTAGCCTTGCCAGGCCATGATGTCATGAGTCCCGGCTGAGCCATTGAGGCCCATATAGGTCAGGAGCCTATCTCCTGTTTCTGTAGCGTGAGGCAGCTTGATGTACAAGTACACCCCCTGGACATGACGCTAGTATATCGCAGGGACTTACCCCCAATCCAACCCTTGATGCTGAGTGCCAAGCAGGGAGGCATTGGGTCCCATTTTTCTAGAGTCTTTGGTATGACCCGGCCAGGAATCGAACCCCGACCTCCCTGTCTCAGGGCGGACACTCTAACCACAAGGCCACTGAGCTGATTGCTAAGCTGTGGCACCAGTAAACCAAATGCTAAGTAATAGGCTACTTATAATGCTAAGTAATGCTACGTAATGCTAAGTAATGGCAAGTAATACTTAGCATTCTAATAATGCTAAGTAATGCTAAGTAATACTAACAATGCTAAATAATAATGATAATGAGTGATAATGTTAAAACGCTTAGAACACCAAAAGGCATTCCTGCCCAAAATGGATTCAAGCGGTTGCAACCACTGACAAAATTCCAGTGTTGGGAAATATTACTTCGGAAAGTAATATTTGCCATTGATTATCAGTAATATATTGCTAATATATTAGTAATATGTCCCAACACTGCAAAATCCTTACTGGGCTATAAGCCATGATAAAAATAAAATAAAAATAAAATAAAACGTTTAAAAAAGAGCCCTCACCGTTCCAATGACCCTGAGTTGCCTCTGTGTTTCTCCGTCAGTCGTCCGTTGGATCCGCTCAGCCCGCAGGCTGACCCGTTGGGCGGCGCCGCCGTGGCCCTCTTGATCTCCTCCATCAGGTCGGAGGACCCCCTGGGGATCAGCTGGGGGTGGTGGTGGTGGTGGGGCAGGCCGGGGACCCCCTCTCCTGCCGAGGTCTGGGCAGAGGGGGCAGCGGTCTGCTCGCTGCCCACTGCCTGCTTGGCGCCCGCCGCGCTTCCCACGGCCGCCTCCGTGGCGTGGACGCCCCCGCCGCCGACGCAGCACGCCTCAGGGGTCCCGTTTTTACCCATACCCCCCTGCTGGGCCGCCGCCAGGGCGAAGGGACGGCCCACGCTGCTCATCTTTTTGTTCCTCAGGCGGAATCTGGGAGGGAACGAAAGGCAGAGCAGAGCAGGCCCGGATGTAACATTTCTCAATTGGGGGGGCAGGCAAAAGTGATATTGGGGCGGCCCCCTTCATTGCCCGTGGCGCGAAGCGACACGGGTGATAAAGTCCATTTTCGGTTACAGGACTTTTATTAGGCAGGTAAACATCAATAATAACATCAGTTGTTGTTGAAGTTGCAACAGACACGCAGCATGCATAAAGCTAAAGGTCTGACTCAGAGAGTTTTCTGTTTTCAATGATGTGTTGGTTTAGTGATGAAACGATTGTAGTTAGTTAGTAGCAGCGGTTTCAAATCAGTGTTTCAAATCATTTTAAATATAAGCACTTTAATATTTTTGAAATTTGGGTTGTTTTGCATGACGCCATGTTTGGTGGGGCAATAAGGGCATTTAGGGGGAGGCATTGCCGTGAACACCTGCTATTTTTGGGGGGAAATTGTGAGAATGCAGCACAACTCTTTCAATACGTTCTTTCAGAGCGAACGTCTTGTAGAATATACAATATCAAGTCTAAATGTCAGGTCTGATTAATTGAGATTAATTCATTAGTTACAGAAACAACAACGCGATTAAAAAATTAAATTGTTGTCGCCGAAAACGCCACACGTGGGCGCAGCAGGCATTTGTAGCCTACATTTGCATGTGCGTCAACATTGCGTGAGTGTTTGCGTGTGTATGTACATGCGTGCGTTAATAATCCCTTACTTCTCCAGCTCATCCTGCGTGTGCGCAAACGTACAGTTGGGTCCGCGGGGACATCCAGCCTGCTGTCGGAGGTCTCGACACATGCTGGTCTTATACTTGCTGTTGGCCTGTGGCTGAGTTCAGGAACACAGTGATCAAACATCATGAAAAAAACGATTGGCGCTTTTTGTCATTGTCTGTGGTGTATAACTCTTTATTGCTCTAACAGCAGTGGAGTTTTTTTCAACCGTTTTCATTTCAAGGGGTATGGGGGCACATATGAACTACTCTACTTTCCATCCATCGCTCACCAGTGGTCCCTGAGAAGATTCCAGATGGTCCTCTTCCAGCTAAAGGATGGACAGTTGGTAACCAAATGAACCCCTTATAGATCTGTAACTCTTGAGAGCGTTAAAATGAAACCAAATGGACCCTCACGGGTCCATTTGGTTTCATGTTACGCTCTCAAGAGTTAAATAATCTGCAATTAGAATGCATAGAAGAATTGTTTTTTGGACCAACGTCTTGTCAGTTGTCTCGAGTTTTGGGTCCAAGAGACTAAACTCGACATCAATTAGGTGGTCTGTGGCTAAAATGCTGAATAAATGGTCGGCCCTAGTATGAAAAAAGGTTGAAAACCACTGGTTTCACTGCGCTCAACATTTGTCCGGCCCACAGTGACTGGAGCAGCTCGGAGAGGCGAAACTGCACACGTGTCACAGGTCCGATTCCGATGTCTCCCACGCGTATCACTGTGGACGCCACTGAGTTAGCATCACAGTAAATTTAATGGGAGGAAAAAGACGACACACGGAATGAACAAAAGATCAACTAAACACCAAAACAACGTCCTGCGTGACGCCGCGTCGTACCTGCGGCGCGTCGTGGCTCTTCTTGCTGAAGTTCTGGATGAACTCCACCAGGCCGTGGACCACCACCTTGACGGCCAGCATCACACCCTCCAGCTCCTCCCACGTGGGCGCCGGTGCGTCTGCCGCGGAGAAAAAAACCACACGCAAAGCCATTAAACCACTTAACTTCTCTGATTCGAGACATGCGTCCGGTTCTGTGCGTTGTATTAACCTGGCTGCCAAGGGGTTAGGAGTTGTGGCCCTGAAGACAGACGCAACAGAGATTAGGACTTTAACTGATTAATTGAGATTAATTAATTACAGAAACAACTACCCGATAAAAAAATAACCTGTTTAGTCCTAACTTCTTTAGCCGTAACTTCTTTAGTCGTAACTTCATTAGTCGCACACAGATTTTGCACCACAGAACCTTCTTCACTGGATGTGCAATGGGAGAAGAAGCCAATCAGGGTTAACCTATCATTGATCTGCCCCCTCCCATTTGCCCTCCCATTGGGCCGAAAACACTAACCCTGTCTCTAAAGGCTCAAACATACTCCAGGGTGAAGTAAGTTTGAGTGAAGGGTTTTCACCGCAGTGTAGTTCTTTAAGGCTTTATTCTTTATTCTTTATTCGGATCCCCATTAGCTTCCACATAGTGGTCGCTAGTCTTCCTGGGGTCCACAAAAAATGTACATAAAAACAGAAATTGAAAGTTAAACAGACAAATCAAGTTAATAGCTAAAACGGTGAGTATCAACCAACTCTTCACTCTTCACAGGCTTCACCCTGAATCATACATACTCAAGGTGAAGCCATGAAAACACACCTAAACTTACTTCACCCTGGAGTATGTTTGAGCCTTAACCCTCACCCACAAGCCCAGTGTGGACAAAGGGCTTAAAAAAGGTGGCAAACCGTTATGTTGATGATGTGGATTTCCAGTGCATGTTAGGAGCTAATGGGACTTAGAGTGGGATCTATGGGAAAACGTTCGTCTTCGCCAATCAGACAGGCTTTGCTTGTCCCGATGGATGATGGGTTTTAATTGACCAAAATGCTTGTCAGGCGAGGCCAAATATTAATATATGAATAATTGAGAATTAATTAATGAATTACAAAGCTTTAAATAAAAATTGTGGAAAGAAAAAGCTTGGGGGGAAAAGATAAACCATAAAAAGTAATTTGTTTAAAATATCGTGAAAAATTGTGGCCCTCATACCGTGATACAAATCATATCATGAGTGTATCGTTACATGCCTAGTTGGTAGTATTTCTGGTTGCACACAGCGTACCTGGATTATGGTCTATGTTCGCCAACAGCTCTAGGTGTGATCTCATGCTGGTGAGGTTGGCTGGGTCTCCTGTCCTCTGGAGAACGATGGTCAACTCCTGGACGCTCTTCGCAAACGACTCCGGAGACTGCAGCTGGACATGTGGAAGCAAAACGATAGAGACCGAGACATAGGGTAAGAAGGGGAGTGAAAGAAGACAAAGTAATCAAACACCATGACCCATTAGAGGCCATTAACTCAATATTTAACTATTGGATTAGTCGACTAACAAAACACAATTTGACCTTTTTAATGCATGATTGATTATCTGCTAATAATATATACAGTATATATTTTTTTTAATATATTTCCGTATTTTAATTTTCCACAGCAGCACACGTGGTTGTGTGCTGCTTCATGTCATACAGTGACTGAGTTATAGTAGTCTAAGCGCTGTTTCATTCACACGTTTTTAGTGGATAAAAAGTACTGTATATGTATCACCATCAACTAATGGAACATAAAATCGACTACCAGTGTATTCGATTTGACTAACAAAAAACACGTTTGGTTAATGCCCCCATATATAGAGCTGAGCGGTCCTGCCCCCTCCTGACACCACCCGTGTTCCAAAAAATGGATTCCCCATTCATTTTCTTAATAGACGTTTTCGAAAATGATATACAGCATATAAAGGCCATTACGCCTTGGACAAAGCCAACTCGGGTTTGTCACAATGTTTGGGAGGGACAATCAAAAAGCGAAACAAACACTGTTGTATCCAGCCGTTTTTGTTCTTGTTGCTAAAATAGACATTGCAAGATAATATTGTGTGTGTTGTCATGATTTGTCACGAAGAGTTGTCTTTGTCTGCGGCGTAATTGCCTTATATATGAATCATTTTTCGAAAAGTCTACCAGGAAAATGAATGAGGAATCCATTTCTGGAACAAGGATGCCGTTGTGAAAGGGGCGGGGCTGCTCAGCTCTACTGTGTGTGTGTGTGTGCGTGTGTGTGTGTGTGTGTGTGTGTGTGTGCGTGTGTGCGTGTGCGTGTGTGTGTATTTGCAAGCGTCTGAATTTGAGCGCTGTTAACTTACCTTGTCGATGATGGACTGCATGTGGGACTTGTGCACCAGGTCCCCGTACAGCAGCGAGGACCACTGCTCCGGCGAGATGCGCAGTCCCGCCTCCATGGCGATGTGCACGATCTGCGCGTCGTGCTCCCGGCGGAGCGCCTCGTACGTGCGGAACTCCTCCTTCAGCTGCATCAGGGACGAGTCCTCGTCGCGCTTGGTCACCTGGGCGGTAAAAGAGTTAAAATATTCATCATGTGAATTAACCCCAAGTCTACACAACTAGAGAATGTAGAAGATTAATGGTTATTTTAAAAAAAAAATCTTTAGTTTTGGGGTCTGTGGAGAAAAAATGTCCTCAAATGTTGGCCGGTGGAAAAAGGAGGTATCGGGTGTATTATTAGAACTCGGGTGTCTTCAGACTTTTTAATACAAGTCAGATCAGATGAAGAAAGGGTCTTCCAACCCCCTTCTCAGAATCTGCCCTATGGGTGATCATCATCAGACACCAGCAAAGGAGGCCCTGTAGAGGAGCTGCACCACGTGGCCTACCTTGAAACAGGAGGCCCTGTAGAGGAGCTGCACCACGTGGCCTACCTTGAAACAGGAGGCCCTGTAGAGGAGCTGCACCACGTGGCCTACCTTGAAACAGGAGGCCCTGTAGAGGAGCTGCACCACGTGGCCTACCTTGAAACAGGAGGCCCTGTAGAGGAGCTGCACCACGTGGCCTACCTTGAAACAAGAGGCCCTGTAGTGGAGCTGCACCACGTGGCCTACCTTGAAACAGGAGGCCCTGTAGAGGAGCTGCACCACGTGGCCTACCTTGAAACAAGAGGCCCTGTAGAGGAGCTGCACCACGTGGCCTACCTTGAAACAGGAGGCCCTGTAGAGGAGCTGCACCACGTGGCCTACCTTGAAACAGGAGGCCCTGTAGAGGAGCTGCACCACGTGGCCTATGCTGGTCTTGGAGGCCTGGGGGAACCTGGCCTCCAGCTTCTGGACCACGAACAGCACCAGCACCTTCCTGGACAGGGCAGAGCCGTCCTCCAGGGCCAGCAGCACCAGCTTCAACGCGTCCTCCTGCATGGCTGGGGGGTGGGGGGAGGTGGGAGACAGAGAGACAGACAGAGAGGTATCCATGGTGTAAATAGAATCGGCCTCAGCGAGGGGGATTGGATTTCCAACAGTGACGCGAAACGTAAAAAAAAGGGTGTCCTCAGTATACGTTAACAAACTCGTTGCATTTTATCACTGTCATTCAGAATCTGCCCTATGAGTAATCATCACAGGACACCAAGCGCGAGGAAAATTAAAAGTAATAGAGCTTCAGTGTGTGAGTACAAATGCTGTGTTTGTAAGCAGATTTGTTTCAAAACAGAATCTAACTCCACCTCACCTCCATTATATTGGCTCATTATGCATCTTTCTGAAAGGGGTTTTAAATTTTATTTATTTATTAAAGAGGGGGTGCCGTAATTTTTGTATTTTTTTTTTTCAATTTTGTACATGTTTAAGAGGTGATGGTACTTCATTAAGAACCCTTGGTCTGTTTTTTTATGTGTAATGATGCCTTCCCTTTGTATTTAGGGTTTCTTCCTGGAGGCTAAAACCTTTCCAGTCAAATTTGCCAATGGCAAAGGCTGTAATGTAGTGACATCACATCATCAGCTCCTCCCCTATTTCCTCCCCTTTTACCATACAACTACAGCTGTGGGTGTGGCTTCAGTTCAGTTGGATCTCCACCCATCACCACCCACCAGGCAAACCTGGCATACTTAATGAGCTGGTGGGGCAGTCCACATAAAAACATCATTTTAACAAATACTGTACACCTTTTTTGAGAAAAGTCTTTCTTGTCATACAACAATAATACCTGATGATCATGATTTAAGTTGGAAAAAAATCATGGTACTCCATCTTTAAAAAAAAAAAAAAAAAAAAAAAACTACATGGGTTTGGGTGATGCTCTAGTTCACACCCAAGGCGGGGGGGTGGGGGCACTGTTTCATCAATACAGAGTGCACACACAGTACCATTCACACCAAAAGGTTGTGTTTTAATTTAAAACAAAGCTCTTATTTTTTTTAAAAATGCTACTTGTACAAACAACCATAATCCAGTATATATCTCACCGGGTCCCAGGAACTGGCATCCCCGCGCCCGCACGGCGGCCCAGAGGTTGGCAGAGAGCTGCTGTGGGTTCTGGTGCTGCAGGATGAGCTCGGTGACGGTGCGCTCGCCCAGGGAGCGGGCGGCGCGCACCGCCCGCACCCGGCCCTCCTCCTCCACCAGCTGGCAGTTCACCATGGTGACCAGCTTCCTCTGCATGGGCCGACTGAGCGCGCTCGGAGCCAGCGGGACCACGCCTTCCAAGAGAGAGAGAGAGGGACGTGTTTGCCGTTAGGGAGAACTGGGGGGGGCACTGGGGCGACCACCAGACATGCTTTAAAAGGATCCTAGGCTAATAAAAAGATCACAGGCTAATAAAAGGATTCCAGGCTAATAAAAGGATCCCAGGCTAATAAAAAGATCACAGGCTAATAAAAGGATTCCAGGCTAATAAAAGGATCCCAGGCTAATAAGCCTCATATGGATAAATGCATTATACTTGTCCTCTATAACTAGAATTCAACATTTAAAATCACATAGAATATGCTCTTTAGTTTAAAATTAGTTCTGAATTTTATCCCTTGCCCCCCCTTACCAAATGGACCCATAAGGGTCCATTTGGTAAGAGGGGCTCCAGGGAAAATATTGCCTGGGGCCCCCAAATTGCTGAGAAACACCACTGGAGAGACAAAGACGCACGACGAGACGCAAGTAGACCTTTCAGTAAGCCCCTCCCCAAAACTAGTTCCAATTCACTCAGATCACTTTAAGCGTTATTCCCTATCTCTGGGACAAACTAATTTACTGTACTGTACATTGTAAACTTGATGATAATTTAGCTCTGAGAAAAGATCATAGCTATAAACCAGAGTATAGACCTTTTGCTCCGCTGATGGGCTTCAGGTAGAGTGCCAGGTCTTCCACACACTCTCTGCAGGCTTCATAGTTCTCTACCTCAGATGGACTGCTCAGGCTCACAGGCTGGGACTCTGGCACCTGAATGCATACGCAGGACAAAAAAACACAAGTAAGGCACAACCATGTTAACTCCTCAGGTGCCATTTTCACAGCCTGTCCCTCCTCCCCTTTTAGTCGGAGGTGCCAGCTATATGCATTAAAAGGTAACAGAGGCAACGTTTTAGCCAAAAATCAAAATAGCGTCCCCATGGCACCCTCCTAAAATCGCCAATGCACGTAGGATGCTGTTGAACTCAACTATGTTTTTATTTATTTTGTGCATCCCTAGTGTTCAGAAACCCTTCCCTTGGCAGCCTATACCCTCTTCCTCACCTGTGCTCCCACCAGCTGCAGCAGGGCGCTGTTGACCGGGAGCAGGTCTATGTCGGTGCTGATGGCCGTCTGGTCGAAGGGGCAGGCCTGAGTGGACAATAACAGGGAGAAATACAAATCATGACATTATTTCAAGTAGATAAACAGACTAACGTTTAGTCACATTTGAGCTTGTAGATTTGCTATTTTCAGCAAGTGTAAAAACAAACCACTGCGACGACATCAAGGCCCACCGAAAGACATTTTAGCCGACTACCTAAACCTGACTAAATACTGTACACTTTTTTGAAGGGAAAAAAAAATTGTCCTCATATAATATAATGTATTAAAGGTAATAGAGGCGACTTTTTAGCCAAAAACCAAAATAGATATATATAGCTATGTTTTGCCGCCCCATACAATTTTTGGTTACCGGACTTATATTAGGCAAGTAAAGCATCAATAATAAGTTAACACAAGTTGTTGTTGAAGTTGCAAAAGACACGCAGCATGCATAAAGCTAAAGGTCTGACTCCTCTGGTGGAGGAGGAGACTTTTCTGTTTTCAATGATAATATGGTTTTGGTTTAGGGTTGCCACAATCATAGGCAGTTAGTAGCAGTAGTAGTGTTTCAAATCCTTTTAAATATGAGCACTTTAATTTGAAATATCTTTGAAATTTGCCATCATGTTTGGCATCATGTTTGGTGGGGCAGTCTGGGCACCATGCCTACATCCGTCCCTGTTACAAAAACAGTGTTTGTACACACTAAAGTTGCCTCTACTATCTTTAATACCTAACAATCATGTTTTAGGGTGGGATAAAAATCACAACACTCCATCTTTAAAGGGGAATTTCACCCCAAAACTTTTTTTATATCTTTATTTGCAGTTATTTATTTAGAAAAAAGTGGTCCAGGTGCTGTTTTGTGAAAACGCTCCTTAATGGCTGTTTCCCCTATCCCAAAATAGGCTTATAATGGGGCTAATGGGTCAAATGCAAGTTCACCTATATACATCATTCCAAAATGCAATTTTCTGCTATATATTGCCTCCCCACCATGTCAGTAGTGTATTAACACTCACACTTTCACTTTCACTTTTGGTTCAGCAGTGGTTCAGCCATAAACCATGTGCCACGCCCCCACCTTTCGAGACAGCTGAATCACTGCTGTACCAAAAGTGAAAGTGAAAGTGTGAGTGTTACCACACTACTGACATGGTGGGGAGACAATATATAGCAGAAAATTGCATTTTGGAGCGATGTATATAGGTGAACTTGCATTTGACCCATTAGCCCCATTATAAGCCTATTTTGGGATGGGGGAAACAGCCATTAAGGAGCGTTTTCACAAAACAGCACCTGGACCACTTTTTTCTAAATAAATAACTGCAAATAAAGATAAAAAAAAGTTTTGGGGTGAAATTCCCCTTTAACTAAAACAAGCAAATGTCCTGCCAACGAACCAGAACATCCACCCTGACTCCCCCTGGTGTCCTGTTACCTTGCGGTGCAGCTTGTGCAGGCAGGTCTTGCACACCGTGTGGCAGCAGCCCAGGCTGACGGGCAGGTGGGCGCCGCCGTCGAACTCGTTGTAGCAGATGGGACAGGACAGGAACTCCGTCCACTGGGCCGCCTGCACCGGCATGACCGCCGCCGCCGTGCCAGCGCCGCTGCTGCCGCCGCCGTTAGAGCTCCTCCCTCCTCCTCTTCTCAGAGATGCTTAGACATGTCGAGGAACGTGCCGCGACTTTCCCTCCTGCGCTGGGAGGGGGCGGGGCTGCTCTCGAACGGAGCAGTTGGCGACTGCGGGAGGCAAGAGACAAGACGGACGGACATTCAGACAGACAGACAGAGACAGACAGGGAAGAAGATGGTCAGTGGCGTTTCTAAGCAATTTGGAGCCCCATGAAAAAGTGTCCCAGGCATTTCCCTGGAGATTTTCCAGGGAAAATCTCCTGTGAGAGGCACAGTAAAATGGCGCCTCCAAGGGATAAAATTATGAACTATTTTTAAACTAAAGAACATATTACATGTGTTTTAAATGTTCGATTCTAGTTATAGAGGACAAGTGTGATGTATTTATCCATATGAGGCTTATTAGCCAGGGATCATTTTAAAGCATGTCTATGCTTATACGTATATGCGTGTTTTTAATGAAACTGCCATGGTTAAAATGGAATTTGAAGTTCTAATGGGTTTGTATAGGAAGGGGCAGCTAAAATGAACATCAATAGATCAGTAGACCATACAATGACCAAATGTTTTGTTGAAAGTGAAATATCCCTTTAATCATACCGTGAGTAGGCTAAATAGCGAAGGCGTCCTCAGTCTCAAAACTCATTTTGTTATCATTCTCATTCAGAATCTGCCCTATGAGTAATCATCACTGGACACCCCATATGTGTTGGAAAAATGAAAAGCCGAAAAGACACATTCATGTAATTGTAAAAAAAAAAAAGAAAAAAGAAAAAAAGAAAAAAAAGAAAATACATGAAAATTACACTGACTATTATTAGGCAATGAAAGTGTGAGGCTCAATACAACATTGAGAGGTTTCCAGCATTTTAAAACCATATGAACACATATTGGACAAAACATAGCAGTAGAATTCATACATTGACTAGACTACAGAGAGAGAGAGAGAGAGAGAGAGAGAGAGAGAGAGAGAGAGAGAGAGAGAGAGAGAGAGAGAGAGAGAGAGAGAGAGAGAGAGAGAGAGCGTGTGTGCATGTGTGCGTGTCTGTGTGGTGTATTCGTAAAAATGCCATGACGTGAACCTGTTGTTTTCATGTCAACGACATGTAAAGCTCCGATTTCCAAACCTTGAGTAAAACAACAGCTGGTGTGGGTGCAGAGCGGGTGCTGTTGTTAGTTAAAGGGATAGTTCAGATTTTTCGGGTTAAGTTAAGTTGTATGAAATACTTATGCCATTAATATAGTGGTGTCAACTATTAATTGATGTCCAGAGTCCCATGGTGAGAGTTCTGCTCTGGTTTAGGTGAAATATGAAGTAGTTCCGGTGCATGGCCAATGAGGATACAGTATGTAGACATATTTGAATGCTGTTCCCTGATTGCCACCATCATTTTCTGGAGTAGGAAATGGTTGTACAATTGAGCTATTCCAGGCCAATACTGCTGACAGGTCATTTTTGATACGGCAGCCTTCATTATTCACCTATAGAGTTTTCAATGCACACACTCTGGCATTTGGTCTCGGTCTCTCATTTATCACTGCATGTGTCTCACTCTTCTCTCACTTTCTCTCTCACACAAAGGAAAGTTGCATTCCACACGCACACACGCACATGCGCACATGCACACACACACACACACACACACACACACACACACACACACACACACACACACACACACACACACACACACACACACACACACACACACACACACACACACACACACACACACACACACACACACACACACACACACACACACACACACACACACTATACGTGAGAACCGGTAAAACCTGTTTCATCCAGACTCGCTTTACTATAAACCAGAATCCATCTGTATGTCCTATGGCAGGGTTTATTTTTTCAACAGGTGGTCCGGGGACCACCAGTGGTCCCTGAGAAGGTTCCAGGTGATCCTCAGGCTAAATGTTGTAACTCTTTGTTAACCAGATGTAACTCTTTGAGAGCGTAAAAATGATTCATGTTTACACTCTCCATAGTTAAAATATTCATCATCTGAATTAGCACCAGTCTACACAACTAGAGAATGCACTGTAGAAGATTTTGATCTGTATGTTTGACTGTTTTGTTTCCCAAATCCAGCCTGGTATTGTGGACAAAACCAAAATAAATCTTTAGTTTTGGGGTCTGTGGGGCTAAAATGTTCCCAAATGCCTCAAATTCTGAATAAATAGTGGGCCCTGGTATGAAAAAGGTTGAAAACCACTGCGCTATAGGAACGAACAGACTTTGCATGGCCCTGAACGTGTGGGTGTCTAGCTGAGCCTCACAGTGTGTGGGTGTCTGCCTTCTCCTGTTCATGCATGAGCTGAAAAAAACAAGCTGGTTTACCCGTACCTGCATCATGTATCATAATAGTGTGTGTTCCCAGTGCACACCTCGTAATGTCTTGACAAGAACATATACCTTGACGTTCATAATTGCTAATACTGATGTAGCTGTATTAATTCACGAAGTTCTTCACCCATTTTCAACATTTTTTCTGAGAGCGTACAAATGCAACCAAATGAACCCTAACGGGTTCATTTGGTTCCATTTGTACTCTCTCAGAAAAAAGAAGCGTCTAAAGAAATCCATTAACATGGTGAAAATACATCTTGATGATGTCATCAAGATGTTTCACCATGTTAGTGGCTTTCTTCAGACCTCCATTTCTAGGAAACACAGCATGGGGGAACTTTTTTATCACGTCCACCCAGCACCTCTAGGGTATACTAATGACATATTAGAATGTTGAAAATGGGTGGAGTTGCCCTTTAAAGAACCATTTTACCACTTTTCATATAATGGTCCTCACTAATGACCTCTATGTGATAAAATATTTCCTACTGGGTCTGTGTCTGACAGGAGGGCCGTGTGCAGCTCAGAACAGTCTTCCATGCATGTTATCTTTTGGCAGATTTCTTTTGAAAACAATATATTTTTTGTAAAAAAAAAAAAAAAAAAAAAAAAAAAAAAAAAGTTTGTATTTTTTCTTATCTGGCTTCCATCTTTGCATTGCAACTTTTCAGGTATAGAAAGCCTGCAGCCTGGATTCCCCTCGATGATGTCACTGGAGGACAGGGTTTCTGAACTGCCCACAGCCCTCCTGTGAGACTCAGACCCGAGTAGAGTAGGTAAGATACGTTGAAAAGTGGCCAAGTGCAGTACAGACAAAGTCCGACGTTGAACTACTGTATCTCTCTCCTTCGACACAAACCGCCTTGTTAATTTTTTTTACAGGTCCATTAAAAAAGAAACCTACCCCTTCATTGGCACGCGTGTTTTTGACCAACCTTTGCACCGTCGCACTGAAAATGTCACCATAAAATGTCATCCTATATACATGCCACCCATCCTGTTACTTCACACGTAAGTTATGTATAAGTTATGTATATGTATGTATGTTATGTACTTATACAGCCTAGTCTAGAGTAACTTCAACCACTCACACCCACACACACATACACACACCCAGTGGCGTTTTTAAGCAATTTGGTGCCCCTAGGCAAGATTTTTCCCTGGAGCCCCCCCTTACCAAATGGACCCTTACGGGTCCATTTGGTAAGGGGGGGCTCCAGGGAAAATCTGGTGGTCGCCCCAGGTAACTGCCTAGCCTGCCTAACGGCAAAAACACCCCTGCACACACACACACCACGTGGAATTACGCACCGTCGGAGTCACCTCGCCCTAGGCCTCGCGTCGTTGGCCTTGCAGAGAAGCTGCTGCTGCTGCTCCGTTCCGGTTCTTTAGGCATCTTGTCTCTTGTCCCTACCGGCTGCGCCAAATATAATAATAACACCAACTGACCGAATGAACAGCACAGCAATTGTTGCCCACTGCACTGCTGCCACGATCAGTTGAACACATGCACCGTCCGGCCAAGAGTTAGAAAAAAAAAATGAAAGTGAAATAAAAGCTGGGAAAGGTGCCGGAGCCAAGGGCTCAGTGGAGTTTGGCGCTGAAGAGAGTAAATAGGGTGTTGCCTGTTTCTCTGTCTCTTTCTCACTCTCTCTTTCTCACTCTCCCTCTCTCTCTCTCCCTCTCTCTCTCTTTCTCTCTCTCTCTCTCTCTGTGAAGGGTGAAGGTGTTGCCAGATTTGGGAGTGGTGTGTTGTAGACTGGGCAACAATGCCAGCGATTCAGAAGGCTTGTAGAGTCACGTTGACACAACCACCTGTTCCTTCTCTGAACAACTGCTCCTTCCTGTCAGAGACAGAATTTAGGAAAAAAAAAACCTGAATCCATCCGGCGTGGAGCCTAGCCCGCCTGCCTGGTGTGCTTCTTTGCCCGTATATGTACTAATATACCGCAGTCTTGCCTGTAAGGGACACAAAAACTGGACAAAAAAGACTGCAACTCGATAACAGAATTGAGGTCGATGTCAGTTAAAGTTCAGTCGTGTTGGTATGCAACAGGGCAGGGCCTAGTAGAGAGAGAGAGAGAGAGAGAGAGAGAGAGAGAGAGAGAGAGAGAGAGAGAGAGAGAGAGAGAGACTCGTGATGGTGTGCATTCGTGCGTGTATACGCCGACGCACGTCACACACGCACGCACAAAGCCCCTGTAGATATGCATTGAGTGCATTTTTTGGGGGGTGGCATGCATGTGTGTCTTGTGACCGCACACACAGTCGGCCCGGTTCATAGCAGAAGGAAGAAAAAAAACAACAGCTTCCGCATTAACGCTGCGCCTCTCTCTCACGCGCTCTTAAGGTTGTCATGAGGAAACTGCCTGTTGCATTCTCTCTCTCTCTCTCTCTCTCTCTCTCTCTCTCTCTCTCTCTCTCTCTCTCTCTCTCTCTCTCTCTCTCTCTCTCTCTCTCCAGTTTTCACACCCCGCTAAGAATAAGAGTTGCTTTTCAGGAAATACTGTATTGTATAGTTAGTATTTAACCTCCTGTAGTTAGTATTTAACCGCAAGCTCTTGTTATTGCCTTTTTTAGTGGTTCACTATGTGTGAAACCCACAAACCGACTTATATAACCTTCTCTCCCGGTGTTGGCCATGTCATATAGGCAATCATTTCTGAAACTAGATCAGCACTCGGTAGAGGGCATGCATACTGTACTTGTACGTTGCACGCAAGTAGGCCGTGGGCCTATTTGTGCGCGAGCGGAGCAGGCTAATACTCATGACTCTAGTTATAATGGACTCTTATTTACCTCACAATTACATCACCATGACATCAACCAATTACATCACCCGCCCAACCAGGGGCGGATCTAGGCATGGGCATGGGGGCAGTGCCCCCCTAAAAGCTACATCCGCCCCTGCCTCCAACCGGCCAATCGGGGTGCCTCGAGGGATGACGACCGCACACCACCATGCACCAATCACTTAACTTTCGCCCGCCCCACTCACAAATACCCGTATATCGTGATGCAGAACTCAACATGTTGTGATAGAACATATGCATTTTTTTTTACTTCATTTGACAACAATGCTGTAGGTGGGACAATCATTTACTAATTTCGTCCTGACATTAGATTTCGACAAAATGTCTTAGAAATCCTTACAGTTTTCTGGTTCTCTTTCATGCCATGGACCCCTAGAATTATCTGGGTTTGGCTGCGGAACCCCATCTGAAAAATCTCTAATTTCCAACAACCTGCATATGTCAGTTTGAGACAGCAGTTCGTTTTTTTGTTTTTTTTTCTCGAATTTGTTGTTCTAGCACTGGCAGTGAGTGAGTCATGTTTGTTAATTACATGTATCAGCCGTTATTAATCCCCTGAGGGGGTGGATATATCGGGGGAACATATGGGAGCAGAGCTGTAATAACGGAGCCGGCAGGCGTCGCGCAGTGCACTTTGCTGAAACTTGTCCCGGTAATTGCCCCCGGGGTGTACTAGGGGTGTACTAGGGGGGTACTAGAGGGGTGCTAGGGGGATAAGTGCAGTAAGAACAAGCATAACATATCTTTATACCGCCAACTGTTGGCCAGCTGTCACTTGGCTCAGGACAGTCAGTTCTCTGTCGGCCCGCTCCGTGACGGAGGTGGGCATCTGGAGTTTCCTTTGGGGGTGTGGGCGTGTGTGTGTGTGTGTGTGTGTGTGTGTGTGTGTGTGTGTGTGTGTGTGTGTGTGTGTGTGTGTGTGTGTGTGTGTGTGTGTGTGTGTGTGGCGAGTTGGTTTCGACTGTTGGACCACGTGCGTGTGCAATCTGTGTCTCTCCAGTCTGTGTTATTGTGTGTTTGTTGAGCCCGTTCCAAAGTATTAACTGTTCGTTTGCAGCACAGTAGGGTGCATGGCTAGAGAGACAATGCCCAGAGGAGAAAAAATGCTTCTCAGCTTAAGCTCAGAAGCGTGACAGCGTCTCTTGAGCAACCACGTTTATTTCTCATTTTAAGACCACCTATGCCTCTTTATGGCTCCTAAGATGAATACTAGGATCCATAAATGAGGCAAAGCTGAATCTCTCCATTGACTGTTACAGCTGTATTTGAGAGATGAATGAGACAAAGCTGAAATCTTGCTATATACGCATATAGCAAGATTTTAGCTTTCTCTCATTTATATCTCAAAAGAACAAACAAAAACATTTGGGGTTCAGTGTCTTGCTCAAGGACACTTCAACAGGTAGACAGGAAACCTGCACCGATTGTATTTTATTCCTTTATTTATTCGTTTATTTTAACAGATTGTAGTTTTGGTGATTGTTGTTTTGCAAATGGATTGTAAAGTTTCCGATGGTTTAGGAAGGATAGCAAAGAGATACAGAAGGCCGGGGAGAGAGGGGGGATATCCCCAGGGGGTTGTTTGTGGCTAATGTCTAAAAGTGCTGATGGACAGCCACTTATGCCTCCCATACGCACACACACATCCGCGCGCACAGCCGCACACACACATACGCAAACACATATACACGCGTGTGTGCGTGCGTGCATGCGCCACAGGGGTCAGGGGATAAAACCTGAAGCCGTGGTATGTGAGGTAATATTAGGACATGTGTCTGCCTGGCACTTCTCCCCGTCAACCCGGCCCCAGCTAACCGGAACACCACGTCCTGCATTACGTATACGTGTCACTGGAGTGTGTGTGTGTGTGTGTGTTATAACAGTTATAAGTGTTACAATAGTTAACTAATACTAACTAAAAATGAAAACTAGGAAAAAAACAAACATTTGAATTAACTGAGACAACTGAAACTAAAAAATGAAGACAAGAAACACCAACTAAACTCAAAGCACCTTCTCCATTTTGAATCTTCTATCCACTACTGCAGGGGTTTTCAACAGGTGGTCCGTGGACCACCAGTGGTCCCTGAGAGAGTTCCAGGTGGCCCCCAGGCTAAATGATGGACAGTTGGTTAACCAGATGTAACTCTTTGAGAGCGTAAACATGAAGCCAAATGGACCCTTGTGGGTCCATTTGGTTTCATGTTTACGCTCTCAAGAGTTAAAATATTCATCATGGGAATTAGCCCAAGTCTACACAACGAGAGAATGTAAGATTAATGGTCATTTTTGATCTGTATCTTTGACTGTTTTGCATTCTCTGAAATCCAGCCTGGAATTGTGGACAAAAGCAAAAGAAATCTTTCGTTTTGGGATTAGTGTGGAGTTAAAATGTCATCATATGGTGTTCCGTGGCTCAAATTCTGAATAAATAGTGGACCCTGGTATGAAAAAGGTTGAAAACCACTGCACTACTGAGTTCCATAACACTGAATGTCAGACTCGTCTGAGGAGGATGGCGTTGGCAGTAGGGTGTCCAAATGCACTGATTGCGTAACATGAGCAAATTATTTCAGTGTATGCAAGTCGACCCCCTTAAACCCTATGACATCCCTATACTCTGGAGTGAGGGGGGGGGGGGGGGGGGGGGGTCAACACCAGTGGTTTTCAACCTTTTTGACACCAGGGACCACCATTTATTCAACATTTGAGCCAGGGACCACCATTTGATGACATTTTAGCTCCACAGACCCCAAAACTAAAGATCTTTTTTCACATGATGAATATTTTAACTCTTGAGAGTGTAAAATGAAACCAGTGTACACTCTTGAGAGTGGACCCTTGCTGGTCCATTTGGTTTCATTTTTACGCTCTCAGAGAGTTACATTTTTTTTGGTTAACCAACATGTCCATCATTTAGCTGGAGACCACCTGGAACCCTATCAAGGACCACTGGTGGTCCCTGGACCACTGGTTGAAAACACACTGGTCTACACCCTCACAATGTGTCGCGAACACAACGTGTTTGAAGGCTTGTAGATCGGCTATTTCTGATAACAAGAAATAGCCACCTACTTCACAATACTTCCCACAAATTACACACACTATAACGTGAGTTTGAAACTATGAAACAATGATGAAATACACCACACCTACTGGGAGAACACACAACAATGTGCAAACACAGCAGCAAGATTTTTTGACAAAAGAAGATTGGCCACTGAAATACAACCACTCTACTGACTACTCTCGACCATGCTGTCAACAGAGCTGCAACCTTTAAACAGAACTTAATTTTGCGTTTGTTTTTCTGCATGAACTTGCGGGAAAATGTTGCCATTCGTCCTGAAGAGGCAAAACATTGACATTATTTATTTCTGTTTTCAATGATGAAATGTTGGTTTAGTGGTGAGACGATTGTAGTTAGCAGCAGTAGTGTTTCAAATACTTATACTTATAAATATAAGCACTGAAATATCTTGGGTTGTTTTGCGTGTCATCATGTTTGGTGGGGCAGACTGGGCATTTAGGGGGGCATTGCCCCCCCCCATGCCCATGCCTAGATCCACCACTGACTTTACCATCATCCTGCACGCCACGGTGCGGCCACACCAAGAAAAGAATTTCACCTCAGAAGAGAAATGAATGACCTACATTTTGTTCTTGAGCTCAATTAATCAATCTCTCGCAGACCAAATTAGGCTTTTTATGTAGGCTTTGTGAGTCCATATTGACTTGTGCCATTAGTAATACTAAAGCAATAGGATATACAGTATCTCATCCAGCGTCAATACAAAGCTTGGCTTAAAATGATTATACTGCAGGGGTTGACACTAAGGTCTCCGAGGCACTTGCCCATCGGGCAAGTGCAAGTCAGGTTCTACTTGCCTTCAGGTCATGGTCACTTGCCCCCAAAAATATATTGTTAATTTTGCATTTAAGTTTACTTCCTACTTGGGTGCTTTAAACCAGGGGTTTTCAACACGTGGTCCCTGAGAGGGTTCCAGGTGGTCCCCAGCTAAGTTGGTTAACCAGATGTAACTCTTGAGAACGTAAAAAATGAAATGGACCCTTGCGGGTCCATTTGGTTTCATTTTTACACTCTCAAAAGTTAAAATTCATCATCTTAATTAGCCCAGATCGCAATGACCACCTTCAAGACAAATTTATCTTGTGTTGTGTTATTGCGCACTAAGTTGCACACTTGCCCGATCTGGGAAACCAGGTAGCAGTCTTCACTTGCCCCAACATTTTTTTTACTTGCCCCGGGCAAGCGGGCAAGTGTTAGTGTCAAGCCCAGTACATATAGGCCTACACTTCTATACACTATACACTTCTATAGTATAGCGTAGGCCTATCCAGTATATAGGACTAGTGGTTAATTCATGTAATTTATCAACTTAGGAGTGACCCTTCCCTGACTATAGGGGTCACTCCTAAGTTAAACTTACATACATTAACTGAAATGATGTTTTGAATAATTAATTACCACGTTGAACTCATAATAATAGCCTGAATAAATATGTGAATGAATGAATGAATGAATGAATGAATGAATGAATGAATGAATGAATGAATGAATGAATGAATGAATGAATGAATGAATGAATGGGACTTGTGGCCCATAAGTTGTGATAAGCATATAAGTGATTGTCACTTATTTGGGCTATGAGTTATGACAGGTGCATATGGCTGCACACTGCAGTATTGCACAGCCACTGCACAGAACCTGTGGGCTAGGCTATATATTCCAGTTCCACTATAGTGAAATTGCTGTCTTCATGTCCATTTGATTTTTTGATGGTGGTGGTGGGCGTTTGTGGAGGGAGGTAGGTAGGTAGGTGTGGGTAATCCATTGCGATAAATAACATCTTTTATGTGGGCGTGCCGTGCGAAAGGGAAGTGGGCCAACAAACAAGAGAAGTACAGGCTTATACAGCCTGCGTGAAGAGACGATGGAGCCGCCATCACCAGAGGGAGTGCTACTAACCATGTCCAACCCAGATTTGGCACAAACAAGGGTCTTAATTCCTTCCGCTCATATGCCACCAAAATGTGGAATGCCCTACCAACAGTCATAAAGGCATGTGAATCCCTTGACTCCTTCAAAACCGCTCTCAAAGGGCACCTACAGATGGCTGCAATTCGAAACTGGCCTCTGTAAAACAAAAATGTATATAAAATCCCCCCACCCACCCCGCCTCTCCTCGTTGTACATTTCTCTTTTCCCTTTTTACCTCCACTATGATTTTACCTCCATGATTTACTGCTTCTGATTTTACTGAAGTAGTTGTTATGTATCTACGGTATTTGAATGCCTTAATGAAATTAACAAGTTGGCCACTATTGTAAACAAGTGTATGCTTAACTAGTGTGTCCAATCAGCTTTTTCAGATTTGATGCAGTTGTACTTGAATTGTAGCCTACTGTAATTCTCCAAGCTGTTATCAGTTTTGTAGCAGTGTGTACTTGACTTGTACTGTAACTCTCATCTCTGTTAATAAAAATTTCATTCATTCATTCATTCATTCATTCATTCATTCATTCATTCATTCATTCATTCATTCATTCATCCATTCATTCATGCATAGGCTATAACTTTGCTCAACATGTGGTATAAAATAGTAGTAGACTACAGGGCAGGCCCATGCTGTTATCGACGGTCCAAGGCTCCGCACACGAGGCTGCATAAACCATTTCTAATTTAAACTCACAAGCACCACTCATGGGCTGTCGTGGAGAAACAAGTGAATATAATTCATTATGTATTTATGACAAATAAAATCATAAATACGAGGTTTGAAACCTTTTTTTTTTATACCAGGGCCCACTATTTATTCAAAATTTGAGCCACGGACCACCATTTGAGGACGTTTTAGCCCCACCGACCGGAAAACTAAAGATTTATTTTTGCTTTTGTCCACATTTCCAGGCTGGATTTGTGAAACAAACAAAACACTCAAACATACAGATCAAAATGACCATTAATCTTCTACGTTCTCTAGTTGGGTAGACTTGGCCCAATTCAGATGATGAATAGCCTATTTTAACTCTTGACAGTGTAAAAATGAAACGGGTCCATTTGGTTTCATTTTACACTCTTAAAGAGTCACACCTGTTACACCAACTTTCCATCATTTAGCCTGGGGACCACCTGGAACCCTCTTAAGGACCTCTGGTGGTCCCTGGACCACCTGTTGGAAAAACCCTGTTATAAATGAATTATGCTTTTGGAGTGTAACTAAGAGCATTCCCTGTCTTCCTCCAGTAGTAGGTAGTCAAAACTCAAAAGCATGTCTGTGATTTCAATGATTGCATGGCAGGGTAATAGCCGATCTAGAAAATCTTGGTGGTTTGTATGGCTAGCTATAGCCTATACAGTGTATACTGTATTGTTTATTTTTTATTGTTTATTTTTTAATAAGGCTATTGCGTTCTTCACCCATACCTGTCATCAACAGTTTGTCGAAAAAGATGCTGGCTGGGCCAGTGTTGGCACCCATGTCCAATCAATGATGATTTCTGAGATTACAACTCATCATCAACAGGAATAAATTGGGCCTATTTATTTCAATAATCGCGAAATGAAAAAATAAAATAAAAATGATTTGTGTGAAACGATCACTTCATTGTTCCGATCGCGGGAGGGAGCGAGAAAGAAAGTATAGCAGCGCGCGTCTGCCTGCCTGCTCTGTGTGTGTGTGGTCACTTACCTCACGCACTGTAACGGAGTAGACGTCCTCCTACTAGAATAAACACGTTCATGGCCGTCCGAAATAAAGAAGAGCGCATCTGGAGGACTGGTGGCGGCAAAAAGATCTTCATCGGGTTCAGTCAGTGGCGGTGATGATGATAATAATAAAGCAGCATCCACAAAGCCCGTGAGCCAGAAACGCATTTATCCGGGAAACCAAAAGGTGTGTGCCACCACCGCCGCCACCACATCTCAGTGCACATCGATATCATTTAGAGAGGGGGGTTCCTCCACCTCGCCTCGATCTGATTGCTATTTGCACTCCCCTCCCCGCTTATTCCTTCTCTTTACAGCACAGGTACAGTATAGCTGCTACACGCACGCACACACCCCCTCGGTTTGAGCCGTACAGTACCGACAGAGTTACGCAAACTCCCTTCACTTCAAGGGGCCTGTCCAATGGCGGCTGTTCTATATAGCTTCAATGATCTCATGAATCCCGTTTTTATTGTTTTGTAGTAGTAACAGTGCAACATAAACATCGTTTTTATTTCACAGTACATTAAAACAGTTGCCGTGTTGCACGCGTGCCTTACAACAACTCTTATTTGCGCCGCCTTCGTTTAAAACAACTCCAGTTTGTCCCTCTTTCAGGCCGCACCGAACGACGCTCGAGCGCTCAGGTTCTGACCCCTCAATGTCGCAACTCTACTGCTAGATGGCTCTGACGTTTGACAGCCATTGCGTCTACTAGATCCCATCGCCCGGAGGTTTGATCGCCCTGCCATGTGATTTGTTAGTATTACGGTTGCCAGGCAACCGCTGATGATGCGACACAATGTCAAAATGTTGCAATTTATAATACACACTCATACACACGCACGCACCGTGACGCACGCCCCCCTCTCTCTCTCTGTCTCTCTCACACACACGCGCGCGCGCGCGTACGTGAGAGAGGGTTACAGTATGTGTTAGAACTACAGTGACAGATCATGTAGACTAATCTTTCTGTTTTATATAGGCCTACTGTGAGCTTTGGAAGACTGCGCGCACTTGTTGCTGAATGGTTGCTGGTTCCATTCCCTGGGTGGGCAGGAAACATGAGCCCTTGAGCAAGGCACTGAACCCCCAGCTTTAGTGGCAACGGTGTGGTTGTACTAGTCAGCTGCAGCTACTAGGTTTTGATGTGTGTCTGTGTGTCTATGTGTGCATGGCCTTGCTGACAATAAGCATATAGGCCTGATTCAAATTCCAAGCACATACAAATGCAGCCATACTTCAAATTCCTGCATGTAAAACTCATATATGCAGATTATCATACATATAGGTAAGGGTATATATGTTATATTTATATTGGCCTAGCCTACTCTCGGGTGGAGGGAGTATAAAATATATAGGCTACGTCCATAGGATGGTTACCCCATATATGCCTATATAAAATGGGCGTCCGCAGTCTAATGAGTATATTTTTTGGGTCCTTGACATGAAAAAGTTTGGGAACCATTTGCTCTAGTCTACCAATCACACCAATCACAGTGCGACGGACGCCCGGCCTGTGGGATGGAACGAATTACCTTGCGTTGACCAGAGCCATTTAGTAGAAGTGTTGCGATATTGGAGGGGCAGAAAACAGCCCGGCCACGCGGTTCATGCGCTCGCGCGAGCCCATAGACCCCAATGCACTCCACAACCTCCGCGTGTCCCTATTCGTTGTGCCCATTCAACAGAAGTCTAGCTCGAAGAGCCGCCACTGGACTGCCCCCATGAGGCGAACGGAGTTGTCGTAACTGTCTGCGCTCTATAAGGCTCTGGCTTTGACAGCTCTGGGATTGGAGTAGCCCCTGACTGCAGCCCGCAGATCGGGGCGGTGCTCCTCCTAGGAGGAGTGGGTGGGGTTGCGGGAGGAGTGGGTGGGGTTACTCCCTATGACACCGGTTAGTGATTTATCGTAGAGCTGTGGGGTCTGAATGGCGGAGCTGGGTTGGGAAGGAGCGCTTGTTTTATCCGCCGGCTACTACTAGTAGGGCGGGGCGAAGCATAGTTTTACTGAGGTTATGGTTAGGGTTAGTAACCGCATAAAGCATCGTCTAACTCTAACCCCAACCTAACCCTAAACACAACCCCAATAAAACTAGGCTATGCCTAAACCTAATCCTAACCCTAAACTTAACCTCAGTAAACCTATGCCTAAACCTAACCTAACCCTAACCATAAAGACACAACCCCAATAAAACTAGGCTATGCCTAAACCTAATCCTAACCCTAAACTTAACCTCAGTAAACCTATGCCTAAACCTAACCTAACCCTAACCATAACCTCAGTAAAACTTCCTTCGCCCCGCCCTACTAGTAGTAGCCGGCGGATAAAACAAGCGCTCCTTCCCAACCCAGCTCCGCCGTTCAGACCCCACAGCTCTACGATAAATCACTAACCGGTGTCATAGGGAGTAACCCCACCCACTCCTCCCGCAACCCCACCCACTCCTCCTAGGAGGAGCACCGCCCCGATCTGCGGGCTGCAGTGAGGGCTACATGTGGGATTGGGAGAGGAAGGGAGGGTGAGGATGATGATATCGCTCCGCCGGTGGTTCGTGTTTGAACCGCTGTCCCGCGGACAAAATGAAATTACTATATATGGCGTTGAACTGGCGTTATCACCAACCAAAACCACGGCCGGAGGGAACGGACATCATATCCACGCCCTAAGAAAACAAACATGACGCATTTTCGTTATGCTTCGCGATTGTGATCGTCCAAAAACATGTAGATTTGTAAGGTGGAGGTGGTACTATTTTGTTTGATGTTTTGAGCGAGGCGAAAAGATGCAAAGGGGCTCCAATCCGGAACAAGGCGCTTTTCGAGGCGTGGGCTGTGTGCTTTTAAAGAGGCAGACGCGAGGATGCACTTGGCCTCTATAGCAGGGGTTTAAAAGCTTTTTATAGCAGTGCCAACTATTTATGACATTTTCAGCCCACAGACCCAAAGATTTATTTTGCTTTTGTTCAAAATTCCAATCTGGATTTTCCCAAACAAAACCGTCAAACATACAGTAAATGAAAATTACTATTCTTTTACATTGTGTAGACTTCTTAATTAAGTGGGCTAATTCAGATTATGAACATTTCAACTCTTGGAAGTGTATATGGAACCAAGTAATGGACTGTAACTCTCGAGAGTGTAAAAATGAAACCAAATGCAGATGCATGTGAAATTTTTATCACCATGAAACCTCCCAGGTTGACTACTTACAGTCAATTATTAATTGTAGTATTATTTCTTACATGCAGAGATATGCAAATTAGGCATTATAGACACTCCTGAACATGGCAGTCAATTTGAGTGATTGATTTACAACCAGATCAGATCACTTTTTTAGGTTTTCACTAATAAACTCAGTCGTTTTAAGTGCACTGTGCTACAATACCCAGAAACTACTTGCGCACTTTACAACTTTAATTGATAATTGATAATTTAAAGGTAGGGGAAGTGATTTCACTTTTGTCAAATATCACCCAAAAATATTTTTTTCTGTTAAAATGCTCTATTATAAGGTGTGGAAACCATATATGGAGTTTCCCCCTCCCCCACGTTAGCAGAGGGGCTAATAAAAGTTCCCCAGGTGGTAGCGAATTCTCCTCCAATCAGGATCGAGCAGCAGGCTCACATAGTGTAGCTACTGTTGGACGCCCCTAGTGCACCAGGCTGGAACTACAGGATGAATTTCAAATCACTTACCCTACCTTTAAATATACTTTCAATGCATTCATTTCTGAACGAGGGAAATTATATTCAGTCAAATGTATTAAAAAAAAAAATGGAACATATCATCAACATCATTTTTCCCCTTAAAGTAGACACCTTTAGCTGTCTTTGGATATCATTTGTCCAATTTCACAAAAGAGGAGTATTTTCTATACATTATGTCATTAGTATTAATGCCGCCCGTTGCCATTAGAGCCTAATGGGAACACGCCTACTGACCTCCTCAGTCAAAAAGAGTCAAAGAGTTAATTTACTTATATTTACCAAATGAAATCTTTGCACAGTCAATTCATAATTAACTTTTCAATTTTGGATTGCTGGCGCATGAACTAAAAACAGGATCTAAACTGAACCGTTTCCAAGCGGGTGTTAAAGGGGTCAAAAGGCTCTTACATACTCCAGGGTGAAGTGAGTTTACAGTTTACACCATGTAAATGTTCATGTAAAAATGGGAAATGTATCAAATTTAACCAAATGGTCAGAGTTACCCACAAGAGTCCATTTGGTTCCAAGCTATGTCATTTAGCTATGTCTCTCTCTCTCACACACACACACACACACACACACACACACACACACACACACACACACACACACACACACACACACACACACACACACACACACACACACACACACACACACACACACACACACACGTAATTGAAAGTTGTCAGATTACTTTATTACTTTATTTAATCATTTATTGAGTCATCTTGAATGAACTACATTCTGAAATAAATGTGACCTGAATGATTTGACTTGGTTTGAATCGAATGATATTAAACAGTGTAAACGTGATACGAAAGCAAACGATTAAATTGCACATAAAGGACCTGGATCCTGAACTGCAAATTAGCATTTTAAAGCGGTGTAGTTCACAGCTTGTTCAAATCTGTAAATCACAAACTTCTACAGTAAAGACAAAGATAATAGCAATTACAATTGAAGATCTGAACTACAGTATAATACTATTTAAAAGATTGGCACTTCTTTTTTTTTAATTCATCGTGTAAACAAGACAACATTTTAATAGTGTTATGATGCCTATTTCTTTCAGACGACCATGTATTACTCACACACCAGCTAATAGACCTTGGTAAGCCCCTCCCCAAACCCAAATTGTAAGCCCCTCCCCAAACTGCTGTGGTCCAATCACAGCTAAGCATAACGTGATAGACAAACCTCTCCACCAATAGTTTTAAAACATTGTTTTAAAAATGAAATGTCACACAGTTTCCATTGTATAGCCTACAGCAGGTCTCGTTGATGGACTTGGAAGAGATTTTGAAGGTCTGGTTCCAAAAATGAGCCAGTATTCTAATGTGTTATGTCCATTATATTTACATTGGAATGAATGAGCCGCCCGGGAAAGTGTCCAACCCCCTGGGGGAGAGGGTGGGGCTTACTGCAAGGTCTATTGCCATCATAGCAATCCCACTCATGAGGGCTAATTACATGTAGTTACCTAAGCTACTCTACTGTCCTATTTGACTTCACCAAAATATATTATATAAAGCTAGACAAAACATCACACACTTCACAGTAACTGCTGACAATAACGTTTGCAGTAGCCTATAGCCCTAGTACATTTTCTTTTACCTCACCTCATATTTCATTTCAATTCTTATGTTTTTTTTTTAGTATTTCAGGCACTACAATCTGGGAGCCCATTCGGTAAAAGAGAGAGAGAGAGAGAGAGAGGGAGAGAGAGAGATTATAGGCACTATAAAAAACTGATCTGAAACTATGCAATCTTTGGCTGTGGATGGCAATTGGGAGAGACATTTATATCTTTTATAGTAGACACGATGAATCCCATATAAAGTGCAAGAGTAGTCTCAAATGTGTGTTTCACAGACATAAACGGGAAATCTGCGGTCGAGCACCGTGGCGTGCAGCCACTGTACAATACTACAGAATTAAACACAGCTTTCAGATCAGAGGAGAAAAACAAACAAGTGGAAAAAAACCTCTGGCTTACTATCATCCGTAAGCCCAGAAGCATCAACGCATTATCTCAGAGTGCCATTTCTAAACTCACTCCTTGTAACACACTGTACCTTGCACTTTAAAGCCAACTTTTTATGGGCTTACTGATTTATGTGACAAAAGCATACATTTTGAGATTTGGCTCAAACTGGCTTTGACTCATTGTCAAGAAAAAAACGCCTACAGTATATGACTACCCAGCCAAACACAATCAGCACTGGGATGATTGTGGCCTGATCCAGGCCATCCAAGACTAGTCAGGGCTGGCCCAGAATATCACCTGATGTCAACCAACACAAATCCTGTCCACTAAAGACTGGCGTCCCTGGATGAATCAGATCGATACAGTTAATATTTTCAGATACAAATGTGGACATATCACGCACGTAGCATTGTATCATTAACCCAATGTTAAACTAACTCAACTGACTCAGCACGGTCTTGGAGCAGCACAACTTACTTTTTAAAAGCACAACTTTCATTTATTTATTTATTATTATTATTTTTTTTAAATTAAACCAGTGAATTGCTTGTCTTAAGGGTCTAAAGCTATTCCAGTGGCAGTGCTGTGGAAGGTGGATTTACCAATATCGGTCTTAAAACGGATGGCACCAGAACATTATTCACACTTCCTCTAGTGTTAGACGTCTGCTCACATTTTCAAGGGAATGAATCAAATAACTTGGCACTAAGGCCATAGCGGACAGACCTGCATTTACGATCTTGAACGTCAGTCCCATTTTTCAGATGCTTGACTCTGTCTTCTACCTTGAGCCAACCTATGCTATCAAAATGTGCTGCATATAAACGTGGGTCACGAGACCTAGGTTAAGACAGAGTCAAATTAGTTTGTTTTGGGAAGTCTGGAGCCTGCCATTGAGATGCCAGAGAACCAGAGAGAGTCAGATTGAGGCCAGCCTAACTCACATCCCGTCCAGAATAACCTGTAGTATTTCAAATGGTGAAGACATCCTGATCTCAGTTCCATATGGGTTGTGATCGCTGAGTCACTGAAGGAGAGAAGTTAAAGACTAGGGACTTTAGGGAACAGGATTTGTGTTGGTTGAAATCAGGTGATATTCTGGGCCACTAATTTGTCCCGGTCCTCATCATGCTTGCTGGCTAACAGCGATGACCTTATGTGATCACGACTTACTGAAACCTGTTATAAGTCGAGTCCGCCTGCTGACAAGTCGTTCATTGCAGCGTTACGTGACATTTTCAAGCAATCCATTTTTGTATGGCATTGGTGTGTCTGTGCCATTTTTTACTATTATTTTGTTTTAGATCTATTCATAAAAAAGTCCTAAAGTGACCACATCATTACAGCATGTTTCTAAAACTAGGAGCTACTAGATCTAATTGGGAAATAATGTGAGCTACGTACAGTGCATGTTGGCAATCTGGCAAGATCGGATCATAAATCCGACTCAAATGCCGTGTCCATTGAACGGCCACTGTTACTGAGTACAAAACAGCCAGATCCATCGAGTCCCCGACTCGGCGTCACTCACTCCGCGATCTCCTCGAACACATTCTGCAGGCTGCTCTTCCCGTGGATGTCCTTCAGGTGGCGCCGCAGGCCCGGCTTGTGCGCGAAGTGCACGGCACAGTAGTTGCACTTGTGCGGCTTGTCGCCCGTGTGCAGGTTAAGGTGGTCCTGCAGCGTGGCCTTCTGGGAGAAGGTCTTGTGGCACAGCGGGCAGCGGAAGGGCTTGACGCCCGTGTGCACGCGGATGTGGCGCGTCAGGTTGCTCTTCTGCGAGAAGCTCTTGCCGCAGAGCAGGCACAGGTACTGCCGGTGCTCCTTCAGGTGGCCCACGTAGCTCTCCAGGTGCTGGAAGACCCGGTCGCACCTCCGGCACAGGTAGGGCCTCTCCACGAGCAGGCTGCCCGTTCCGACACCACCTCCGCCACCCGCATTCTCCACCAGCTCCGCCGCTCTGGACAGCCGACTCTCCGAGAGGTGAGCGCCACCGGCGAGGCGGAATATTTGGGAGTTTGGCGAGCCGCCGCCGCCGCCGCCTTCGTGGTGGTGCGTCGCCAGCATTTCCTCTTCTTCCTCCTCCCGCGGACTACCTCCTCCTCCCTGGTCCTGCGAGCTGTCCGCCAAACGCGACTCAGGGTTGGAAGAAGACGCGGGGAGCGGAGACGACACACCGCCTCTGAAGAGCGCGGGGGGTCGCCGCTTGCGCCGGTGGGCGCCCACGAACGGGTAGGCGTCGTAGCCGTCGCCAGCGCGCACCTGCCGCAGCGCCTCCCCGATGTCCTCCTCCGTGTCCAGGGCGAGTCCCTCCTCGTCGGCCACCCCGACGTCCGACGATTCGGACGCGGTGGTGTTGTTGTTGTTGTTTCCGACCCGCAAGACCTTCTCGTCCTCTTCCTCCTCCTTGGGCCTCCACAGTTCCTCCTGGCTGTCCGCCATGGCCTCTTGTCCGACGACGTCGTTCCTCCACTCCAGCTTCGGTCCGTTCGCCGCCGTTCCCTCCGCCGCCTCCCTCTGATCTCGGAGGAGATCGGATCTCGCCGTGCTGTCGCCGCCGTCTCCCCCCCGCTGGTCTTGGAAGTGGATGCGTGGCCAGCCGCTGTCGGGCTGCTGCTGGGTCTCCTCCCCGTCGCTGCTTCCTCCTCCTGCCGCGTGCCTCTCCAGCTTCAGGTGGGCCAGCGTGGGGTTGAGGTACTTGGAGACGGCCTGGGCGCACTTCTCCACCACCTGGCTCATCCGCAGGGCGCTGGCGGCCGTCAGGTAGTTGACCAGCTCTCTGAGCGGGATCTACCAAAAGACAAGATCGACGGGAACAACGCAAGTTCAAGTTGAAGTGCACAGTATGCCAGAGAGAGTCTCTTCTATTAAAGGTAATAGAGGCAACTTTTTAGCCAAAAATGAATATAGATATATAGCTATATTTTTTGTCTTTTCCTCTCGGTTGTGTCTTTTGTTAACAAACACTGTGTTCGTACACACTAAAGTTGCCTTTAAACCTAAATTTAAAATATAGGCATATTTTTATATATACTGTATATATATATATATATATATATATATATATATATATATATATATATATATATATATATATATATATATATATATATATATATATATATAGTATATATATATATATATATAGTATATATATATGATGTATCTACCGCTTCCCCCCCCTCCGTCAGCCAGTGTTTACCCAGAGGAAAAAAATGCTTCTCAGTTTAAGCTCAGAAGTGACACCCATGTTTATTTGTCATTTTAGGATCACCTAAAGATCAACTATGCCTCTTTATGGCTCCTAAGATACTAGGATCCATAAATGAGGCAAAGCTGAAGTCTCTCATTGAAGTCTCTCATTGGCTGTTACAGCTGTATTTGAGAGATGAATGAGACAAACCTGAATTCCTGCTATATGCGTATCATACTGGCAGATACATGCAGAAAGACACATACTGTACCTCTGGCTGCATTATGGTTCGTTCCACGGTTTATATTGACATTCTACTGTTTATGTTGGCGTCTATCCCTTGGCAGAGATGCCTCTGTCTGTGTGTGTGTTGTGTGTGTGTGTGTGTGTGTGTGTGTGTGTGTGTGTGTGTGTGTGTGTGTGTGTGTGTGTGTGTGTGTGTGTGTGTGTGTGTGTGTGTGTGGAGGGGGGGGGCTCAGCGGGAGGTCTTTTAATTGATCCGCTTTATTGACAGAGGCGTCCCCACCGAGGGCTGAACGTCAACATTGGAAAAAAACAAAACAAAATGTTGCCTATGTCTTTGAATATATTATTTCAGAAGCAAACATTTTAACTCAAATCTTTGCTTCTGGGGGATTCCTAGACCATGTTTTCAGATGGGGGTCTGCAGCCAAATATAGATAACTCTGGTGCTCCTTGGTATGAAATATGTTGAGCATAAGTGACACAGCAACATAGATTTTTTTCAGAAAACTATAATCTAGCGTCGGAAACTAGAATCTAGCATCAGAAACTAGAATATAGTGTCCAAAACCAGAATTCAGTGTCAGAAACTAGAATCTAGCATCGGAAAATATAATTTAGTGTCAAAAACTAGAATCCAGCGTCAGAAACTAGAAGGACGTGTCCGAAACTAGAATGTAGTGTCAGGAAATGGAATCTTATACCAGAAACTAGAATTTAGTGTCAGAAGCTAGAATGTAGTATCGGAAATTAGAATGTATTGTCAGAAACTCGAATGTAGTGTCAGAAACTAGAATGTAGTGTCAGAACCTAGAATTTAGGGTGAGAAACTAGAATCTATACGCCTACAACACGTTTTGCGTCGTCGTCGCGGCCCACCTCGAGCAGCCCCGTGTAGCAGGACAGGAGGAGCCTCCGGCCCACCTCCACGTTGGGCACCACGCTCACGTTCAGCTCCGCCCGGCCCTCGTGGAGCAGGAACTGGTCGCGCAGGAAGTCCGAGGACGCCGCCAGCACCGCGCGGTGCCCGTGGAAGGGGAGCGGCGAGGGGCAGGCCGCCAGAGAGCCGCCGTGGTGGTGCCGGGGACCCCCGATGAGGAGCGTGACGTCACAGAAGCGGCGCGCCTCCCGCAGGGCGTTCATCTTGCCTAGGACGGAGTCGCCGTGGGCGGGGAAGCGGAACTGCAGGTGGTCGGTGGAGGTGGAGGACGACGACATGGTGGATTCGTTTCTGCCGAAGACAGAGTATGGGTTATAATACGCGGCACGATGAAAATCGGAATGTACGATAGCTGACAGATCTGCTGTCGTTGCAACAAACACACACAAATACATCGTTATCAGACAATTCCAGTTCATTGACACACTTCGGCTCAGAATGGCCGAATAGACCATTTATTGCGAAGCTTTTGCATTTTAGTATGGCGGTGTGGCTCTGCTCATGTGATATCAGACCTATGTGCCACATTTGATATCTCAGATTTCTGTGCACCGAGACACAGGTCTGATAACAGCCCCCCCGAGCTTAAGACATTACAACATAGTTACAATTCATTCCAAATACATGTACCACATACACTGAACATATCACAGTCCATAGTACACAATGATCACAGATACCTATAATGGAACTAGATACCATAATATGGTACAATCCATCAATCATGATTATCACATAATCATCCACTCAGGACTAATGTCACAGGGAGGAGGCCGGGGAGGTGGAGGAAATTTGAATGCTGACATCTGAACGGGGACATGGAGTCAGCTAGCAGGAAGACTGAGGACAGAGTAGTGACTGCTTATAAAGAACAGCTGATTGAATGTAGGCGAGAGTGACTTAGCTGACAGCCAATGAGAGTGAGGGGAGTCGACATGGAGAGAGACTGCTGATTTAAAGAAATAGAATGAATTACTGACTGAGAATAAGGAGAATAATAAAATAAACCTTCTGCCCTCCATGCCTCCTTGAACTATCGCTTGCGCTGGATTTGTTTTTTGATGAATCCTCTGCACTGCTTCTATAGCTCTGCTATGGGTTGCATTACGTGTATATCGGACATGTAATCCGTGGTTTGGAAAACAATCGTATTTGCGTCCTCATCTACTGTTTTTCCGCTGAAAAAAGTCACTTTCTGGGCAAAAAGTGCATTTTATAATGTGTGGCGCGGGGCTCAGAGGTAGAATCACAGAAGCAGTACTCTATGCTATGGAGCAGAGCTAATCGGCCGACCTTTACAGATAAACAAGCCCAAAAGTTACAGCTGGAAGAGGTTTTCCTACGGTTTTCCTGTTATATGTTTTTTCAGAGTGGGCATTTTCAATACAGAACGAGATCATATCAACATCTGTAATATCGGCTATTGGCTATTGGCCATAACAGCAATTCATTATACCAGTATATCGGATATTGATATTGGCCAAAATGTCTCATCGGCATTCGGCACAGCCCTAACACACGTACACGCACGCACGCACACACACACACACACACACACACACACACACACGCACACACACACACACACACAAACACACACACACACACACACACACTTGCGCAAGCACAGTAACACGCGTGCATGCACACGCACACACATGCAAGTCATGCATCCATGCGCACGCACGCACGCACGCACACACACACACACACACACACACACACACACACACACACACACACACACACACACACACACACACACACACACACACACACACACACACAGACACACACACACACACACACACACACACACACTCTCTCTCTCTCTCTCTCACGGCCAAGGTCATTTGGGAGTCAAGGACTACCAACCAAATTGATGTGAAATAGGCTGCAGAGAGAGAAGATTTGTGTTTCCAGGTCTACAAGCTCACAGCCTGGCACACTTTGTAGTTCTGGCTATTTTATGAAGTGCTGAAGCGCATTATTCCAGGGGACCCCCCTGGAACCACCTATAGTTGCCCCGTGGAGGGGGTGGGTCCCTGGAGGCTGGGCCCCACCGCTTTGAGATCAAATGCAATAGACAATGTGAGGCTAATGCACCATTATCGTTCCCTAGGGAGTCAGTAAGGCCACACAGAGTCCCATACACGCTGGCTCTGGATCCTAAAAACTGGGTTGTGGTGGCTGGCTGCGTGGAGGAGGAGAGGAGAGGAGAGGCTCTCCTCTCCTGGCCCGTCTCCACATGGGCAAGAGTTTCAGATTCGATGAGGCTCATTAGGGCAAGAAGAATATTGTGTTTGTCCCAGCAGCAGCCTGCAGGGTATATTTACAGTTTGAGAATGCCTGTCTGGAGGAGCCAATTGGGACTGGATGTGATGTGATTGATGGACTGTGATGATGATGATGCAATAGATTGTTGTTTTTCCACCTGCTGTCATCATTATCATCATCATCATGATCATCAAGAAATGATTTTTCCTTTTACTTTCTGGACTGTCCATGTCTTACAAATATTCATGAATTCATATTGATGTAAGATTACCTGGTGTGTTTTCTTTGTACAGCGTATGTATAACACTGCCAGGGTAATAACAATAAGGGTGATAGTAATAACAATTATAACAATAATAACAATATATAATTATAACAATAAATAATCAATCTGATAGGCTAAATAGGTATGAACTGTCAATTTTGCACCTAAATGATTAAATAATGTAGCCTACATGCAGTGTCAAATACCCAACAATAACAACAACACCCCATGCAATAAGTACCTACAGTTGACTTAACCTACATAGAAAGCGATGGTTTCAATTCAATCTCACCTTTTTTGTAAGTGCAGGTTCGTTTATCTTCCGTTAAAAAACAACAACAACAACGAGTCGATATATCGGGCTATAATATATAACCAGTCCATACAAGACGGTCCAAAAAGAGCCACGAGCGTGCACAAGAAGAGGGGGAACCAAAAAAATCTTGACCTAATTCATTCTCCAACGACTTCACATGATCGCTGCTGTTATGATGTGAAAGAAGAAACACCCGACCATTGGCGTCCCTCTGGAAACGCCATGTATAGACGGACGGACGGATGGATGGATGGATGGATCATGGATGTCCGTACATCGTCGGTCACTGAGTAGAGCAGAAGGTAGCCGCTAGAAAGGTATTACACAGACGGCTGCCTTTGATCCTTTCCCTTCCTGCTTCCGAATTAAGCATCTTCACGCCGAGTAGTGTGAAGAAAGAGAGGATGGATTACATTAACCCTTCAATGCTTTTGTGTGTCATCGCATCTCTCTTTGAGGAGACACGGCATCTCGCTATCGATGGCATTACAATCTAAACAGTCCTCCTCCTCCTCCTCCTCTCTCCATAAAGGATATGAAAGACAAACACATCTAATCTGGAAATGGTATTGCAACCGGGTGGACGAAAAGGGATGCAATGTCGAAAACAAACCACTTGGTGGTGCTAAGGTTTCGTGGTAATTCCTATATAGGCTATTTCTGCGATTGAGCGAAGGATGAGGAACAGGCTGTTAAAGGGGAATTTCACCCATTTTCAACATTTTAGCCTACTATTGTATGTCATTAACATACCTTTGAGGTGTTGTGGTGACATGATAAAAAAAATGCCCCCCCCCCCCCCCATTCTGTATTTCCTAGAAATAGAGGTCTTAAGAAAAACATTATTGGTGAAACAAATCTTGATGACATCATCAACATGTATTTCACCATGTTAATGGATTTCTTCAGACACTTATTTTTCTGAGAGCGTAGGCTACACATGGAACCAAATGGACCCACTAGGGTCCATTTGGTTCCATTTGTACGCTCTCCGGAAAAATGTTGAAAATGGGTGGAACCCCCCTTTAATGTACATGGGCCTATTTGTAGCGATCTGTCAGTGGTTCACAATTAAAGTGGGTGCCGGGGACCCCCAGGGGTCCTTGGAGTTCCAGCCCACCACCCCCACCCACAGCTAAAAGTACCCGAACGGTCGATCCAATTGGTTCCATTATCTAGGCTACACTCCAACTCGCATGAAGAGTTCAGTTCACATTGATTTTTTACCATATAAATTGGGGTTAATAGAGGTCTGTAGACTAATGCATATCCAATTGGGGTGGCTTGAAATGAAATGGTGGAATACTAGCTGCTAGAAAAAAATGGAAAGAAAATGCATGGGCCCTTCCTTAATTAGCATAGTTTCAAATAGGGGTCTGCAGACTAATGACTATAATTTTGGGGGACCGTCCATGACATGACAGGGAAAAGTTTGGGAAACATCACTGCAAATTTGCTCCCTTCTACGTCACTCTCCTAGAGTCTCCAACAGGCCAAAAACACAGGACGCATCAATCGATTGATTTATTAGCCTACTTGCGTGAGCGAAGCCGGCATAAGTAATAAATCGATCGGTGCGCAATGTGTGGTGTTCGGTTTTCTTTGTTCGGCGGTTGGTCCCTCGGGGTACTCCGATTGGCAACTTTTCATTATATAAAACCCTGGTGATTTTCACACCTCTCCTGCCAGAGCCTTTGGCACTCCGCCCATTCATTTGACTCCAGTCCAAACGAATGATGGTATCGTTCACACTTCATACCGCGTGTGTGCATGTTGTTGACTTTCTTCTGGCCGTGCGATCAGTGACTTCTTATGAGCAGATCTGGTGCAGTGGGTGTGTGTGTGTGTGTGTGTGTGTGTGTGTGTGTGTGTGTGTGGTGCGCACCCAGCCGTCTCCCTCGCGGTGCGTGCAGCTATGTTGACGGTCCCCCAGACACGAATCCATCCAAATTCGGAATGCTCGCTTTAGTCGCTTATACGCGTGGAGTAAAGACGTTACTTCTGGGTCGCTGACAGACACACTGACTGGCCCGACGGAACGGACACAGCCAGTAGGCTATAGGTGCTTTGTTAACATACATAGTCTTCCATCACCGGCGTGAAAACAAGACCGGGCAGCTTTGGATCGATCACTGCAACTGTTCAATACAACAACCCAAGGGGATTCGACCACGCACGCGTGAGTAAAGTGCACAGTCAGTGTGGTATAGTTGTGGAAAGTATACGGACTAACTTTCCTATGATCTGTGTTTTCTGTGCGTGCGTGCGTGCGTGCGTGTCTGTGTGTGTGAGAGAGTTTCAACACCACCCTGTTAACTTTTCTTCATGACATACAAGCTGTAATAGCAGGCACCTAACATTGATCGATGTGTAGCTAGATGTATTGAGATTATTATGACTGGGTATGACATAGGAGTCATGCAGGATCAGACTTAGGCTATAGCAGGGCCGGATCTAGGCATGGGGGTGTGTGGGGCTGATTGCCCCACCAAACATGATGGCATGCAAAACAACCCAAATTTTAAAGATATTTCAAAATAAAGTGTTTATAGCTAAAATGATCTGAAATACTATGCTACTATCTAACTACAATTGTCATGCCACTACCAACAGCATTTCATCATTGAAAACAGAAAACTCTCTGCGTCAAACCTTTATGCTTTATGCATGCTGCATGTCTGTTGCAACTTCAACAACAACTGATGTCATTATTGATGCTTATTTTCTGTAACCTGCTGTAACCTGTAACCAATAATGGTATCATCAGCGTCGCTTTGCGCCCCCCAATTGGGGAATGTTACATCCGGGCCTGGTCTATAGGCTTATTATTGCTATAACAACCCAACCTGACAACTAAGATTAGGCTGACTATGATACGAAAAACAAGAGTCTTAGGTTTAGAAGGTTTAGAAGTGAATCTGAAAACATATATGTGCTGGTTTTCATGGTGCTGAATCCAGGGGTGTAGTGGAGGGGGGACGCGGGGGGGCGGAGTCCCCCCACTTCTCTCACATCTAAAATATTTTTGGACAAGTGTGTTTTTGACTTGTCATTTACTTTTATGGATACAATTAAGCATTGTAAACCATCTTTCTCAATATACTATTCAATATGCATGTTTTAATAGTGTGTCTGTCTGCGTTGTGCAGGTGCACGCGAATGCACATGCATGTGTGCCTGCACGTGTCTTAAGAGGCGTCCCCCCACTTCTAAAAGTACCACTCCAACACTGGCTGAATCCATTCCAAGTCTTAGTTGTGCCTAATCAGCACATTTGGGCAAGCGCTATGACCGTTCCAGCCGAAAGAATGTTTGTTTTTTTATTTATTTTTTTATTTATATATTTTTTTGCAAAAATAATACTTGGAATGGATTCAGCATCATGAAAAAAACCTTAGACAGACATATCACATGATACATAAAGCATGATGACTTTTTTTTTGCTTTCTGTAGGTTGTTAAAGGTATCATGACATATTAGGCCAATTATGAAAATTGCTCAACATTATGCAAGTCAGTATCCGGCAGTGTCTACATGCTGGGGACTCAACATTTCTCACATAAAACCTCAGTATACTCAACATGTCTGGGTTCACAATAGGGCTATATGGCAATATGGGCTAGTGGCAAGTATATGAGTTATGACATTTTACCAACCCAACCTGACAGCTATATAGATATAGTGTGATATATAGTGTGTGATATTATAGAGATATTGTGAGATATAGTGTGTGATATTGTAGACTACAGTACATCATGTTATCTGCAGCGCGACACCTGCGAGGAAAAAAGGTTTGAACTTTATTAACAAAATAATAGGCCTATCTAAGGGCAGAGCCCGGTCATTATTTATGTCTGATATCACTTGCGTATCTTAGCTATCATGCATGATGATACAGATGCTGTAAATATACATGTATGACCTGTAGCTGCCCTGCGTATACATATAACTCATAACTTTCGCAAGCTGTTTCCATACGTCATTTGCACGTTAGACTCGATATACGCTCCAAAATCCGCCACCTTTCAGCGAAAAAGTATTTTTGCGCAAAATGTAAACTTATTCGCATTTGTGTTTCCATCCAACATTCTCTTCGCAAGAGCCGTTTTTGCGCAAAAAATAGGGCTTATGGAAACATGGCTTGTGTTAAGAAGCTGGTCACTATATATAATACCCGACGACAATGCGAAAACAAACATCTAGCTTTAGAAGTGAATCCTACGTACTATGCGTGTTGATTGACTGATTGGTCGACGGATTGATTGCAACATCCAGAGGGTAGCACATAGAAGCACTACTGGCCTATTTTATACTATACGGTGGCCTATACTATACTATACGGCCAGCTCTCCTTTGATTGGTTCTATTGTAATGTTTTGCGTTTTCCTTTATTAAAACCATCCTGTACTGTACTTGTGGAGCTTTAACTTTAATAAAAAAATAGCAGGCGTTCAAATAGCAGGCGAACGCCTGCTATTTTTGGGGGAGAATGTGACAATGCAGCACAAATCTGTCGGTGTGTTCTTTCAGGGCGAATGTTTTGTAGAATCTACAATTTCAGGATGAAATTTAAGGTGTTACGGCAGCTTTCATAATCAGAAAGAAAAGTAGTGGGCGACTAACGATCTGTGGGTTGGCGGTTCAAATCGCGGTATAAACATCAATAGAAACTCTTATTATGTTGGCTCTAAACTAGTAAATGGCTCTAAACTATAAGAAACCAGACAGAGTGCCCTTTACACACTCGTCTCTGGGGGCGGGGGAGTTTCCCTGCACTTCCTCAAAATCTGTTTGATGTCAGCAGATCTCCTGAACATCCTGAATCGTCCCTGGACTGCATGGCGTTTGCAGTAGCTCCTTGATGAGCTAGCTACAGGTCAATCATCGCGCTGATTCGCCCTTATTTTGAAGGTCCAAAGCACCGCGGCCAAATATCCTGCGTCAGCTTCATTAGTGGGTGTTGTTGTCGTCACGCCGGATGTTGGTCCGTCCGTAATTACATCCCTCGAGGCTCCTTTGTAGAAACTGCTGTTAAGCCCAGAAACGCAGCCTGTTCGCAACACAGGTGCAGGGCACGATGCATGGTCACACCTGTGATGTTATTATTGATGCTTTTCTCGCCTGATAAAAGTAACTGAAAATGGTATGGGTGCGGCTTCATCGCCCGTGGCGCAATTTTCTCCTGTCCCCCCCAATTGGGAAATGTTACATCTGCCCCTGGCCGTGGCCCGATTCCGGCAAGCTGCCCCGTGTCTGAAAGCGCCAAGAAAAATTACCTTGAGAGTTACCTTGTTGTTTGGACATACCGGTATAGCAGGGCCGGATCTAGGCATGGGCATTGGGGGGCAATGCTCCCCTAAATGCCATGACTGCCCCACAAAACATGATGGCATGCAAAACAACCCAAATTTCAAAGATATTTCAAACTAAAGTTCTTATATTTAAAATGATTTGAAACACTACTACTGCTACTAACTAACTACAATTGTGGCACCACTAAACCAACAGCATTTCATCATTGTAAACAGAAAACTCTCCGAGTCAGACCTTTAGCTTTATGCATGCTGCGTGTCTGTTGCAACAGGCACTTCGCGCCACGGAAGTCACACCCATACCATTTCCCCTTGCCCCCCCCAATTGGTAAAGGTTACATCTAGGGATGTCCCGGTGCCACTTTTTCATTTCCGATCGGATCCCGATACCACAATTTTGACCCAATATTTTACTTGACACTGCCATGGTGTCAACCCCCTTACCCCTGTGTCTGATCACTGGGTAGACTGGCATATTTGCCAATATGTGACCCGATAATGACAAATAAGGGCCAATACTGATACTTTTCCGATACCCATACAGTAGTATTTGCCGATACCGATAGGATAAAAAAAAGGGACAAAAAGAGCCGATCCGATACTTTGGTATCGGTATCGGGACATCCCTAGTTACATCCGGGCCTGGTATACAGACATACATACACACACCTTGCTACGTAACAGAGCGGGGGTTAGGCACCACTCAAATAAACGCACACTGGGCTAAGCCTGGAGACAAACAAAAAAAAAACAGGCAAGGTTTGCTGACAGGCAGAGCGGTCGGTGTCTGCTTGGGCCGATATCTCCCAGCTCAGCTTAGAGCACCCCAAGGTCCTGATAAGGCATTACGGCGTGCAACTGGCCTGTAACATTCTCAGCCTGGCTGCTATGATAAAACACAGGGGTGGACAGGGTTGCGCGCGTGCACGTGCGCCAGGGCCGGATTTAGCCAGACCTATACTAGGGTGGGCTGGAAGAATGGCAGGGTGTATGGGCAACTCAGGGGTTTTTCCATATGAAGCAGTGCAGGTTTTCAACCTTTTATTCGGCATTTGAGTCACAGACCATCATTTGATGACATTTTAGCCCCACAGACACCAAAACTTTGTCCACAATTCCATTTGGGAAAACAAAACAGGATGTGGGAAACAAAACAGTCAAACATACAAATCAAAATGACCATTAATCTTCTCCATTCTCTAGTTTTGTAGACTTGGGCTAATACAGATGATGAATATTTTAACTCTTGGGAATGTTAAAATAAAACCGCAAGGGTCCATTTTGTTTTTTTCATTTTTTTATGCTCTCAAAGAGTTACATATCTGGTTAAAGGTAGGGGAAGTGATTTGAAATTCATGGTGTAGTACCAGCCTGGTGCACTAGGGGCCCCCAACAGTAGCTACACTATGTGAACCTGCTGCTCGCTCCTGATTGGAGGAGAATTGGTGGCAACCTGGGGAACTTTTATTAGCTCCTCTGCTAACGTGGGGGAGGGGGAAACTCCATATGTGGTTTCCACACCTTATAATAGAGCATTTTAACAGAAAAAAAATTTTTTTTTGGTGATATCTGACAAAAGTGAAATCACTTCCCCTACCTTTAACCAACTGGACCTCTCTCTCAACTACTGATGGAAAACCACTGATATTACCTTTAATTGGGTGGGCAGGGTGCACAGGGCTCTGCCCACCCCTGCCGCACTCTAGATCCGGCCCTGACGTGCGCGCGCGCGCGCGCACACACACACACACACACACACACACACACACACACACACACACACACACACACACACACACACACACACACAAAGTGTGTGTTCCAGTTAAAACGGACGGCACGCAGCCGTGTGAAGAATGTGTGGTATCATCACAACCTTGTCCTTGATGGTGCGATAGTGTTTTAATTGGCCACCTTTCGACACAGTTCAAATACAAAATAAGGATAGCACTGGAAACAGCATGGCTGGCTGGCCATGGTACTAATGCAGTGGTTTTCAACCTTTTTGATACCAGGGCCCACTATTTATTCAGCATTTGAGCCACGGACCACCATTTGGTGACATTTTAGCCCCACTGACCCCAAAACTAAATATTTTTTTAGTTTTTTTTCCCCACAATTCCAGGCTGGATTTAGGAAACAACACAGTCATAGAAACAACATAGAAATCAAAATGTCCATTCATCTTCTACATTCTCTAGTTGTGTAGACTTGGGCTAATTCACATGATGAATATTTTAACTCTTGAGAGAGTAAACGTGGAATCAAATGGACCCGCAAGGGTCCATTTGGTTTCACATTTACGCTCTCAACGAGTTACATCATGGTTAACCAACTCATTTTATCATTTTTGACAGATATGCAGATTTGCAAATATACAGTAAATAATTTCACGTACAGGTACATCCCCTCTTCAGTCAGCAAAAACAACAAAAACCTAGCCTATATCTTTAGATGGAATCTCCTGCATATACCTCAGAAATTGGCATTACTGGTTTACAGGCAAGGCAGAAGATCATTGGAACGCATCTATAAAGTAACATTTTGGGCACATGAGCACATCAGGGGCGGATGTAACATTTCCCAATTTGGGGGGCAGGAGAAAATGGTATGGGGCGGCTTCATCGCCCGTGTCGCAAAGCGGCACGGGCGATGAAACCGGACCCATACCATTTCCTACAGGTTACAGGACTTTTATTGGGCAAGTATAAGCATCAATAATAACATCAGTTGTTGTTGAAGTTGCAACAGACACCCAGCATGCATAAAGCTAAAGGTCTGACTCAGAGAGTTTTCTGTTTTCAATGATGAAATGCTGTTGGTTTAGTGGTCCCACAACTGTAGTTAGTAGCAATAGTGGTGCATCCACCCCTGGGGCACATTGGTACATTTGGTGTGCTGCCTAGTGTCTGTATTGGCGTGTGAAGCGACACACAATCATTAGAGTCTCCAAACCACAAGGGCAGACTCACGATGGTTGGCAAACTCTCGAAAAACATACCGCATGGGCAGGCGTGGTTCTCCTTTTTCGTCGTATGTAGGCTACAATACCTCATATGCCCATGGGCTATACCATGTGAGCTATTCTTTGTATTCTTTTGAATGTATTCAAATTACAATTGACCAAATCACAGTTGGTGTCCTCGATTTTCTGCCTTTATTTTGTGCACACACGCACGCACGCGCACACACACACACACACACACACACACACACACACACACACACACACACACACACACACACACACACACACACACACACACACACACACACACACACACACACAGTATTACTACTACGACTGCTTTTTAAAAACACGAACCATCGACCACACAGACGTGATGCAATTGCAACACACACAAAGACAGGATACAACAACCGCATTTACATGAGCCTGAGACCTTTTTGCTATGTGAGTAATAATGGCTGTCTTTGATGCTGAACAGTCAAAACCTTTTGTATCAATATACGGCTGTGTCAGCAGGATAATTATATAGGTAGCCTATATATGGGATTCGGTCTTGAAACGGGGCCCCGGATTCTTCACTAGTATTTGCTTGCTTAACCATCCAAGGCCCGGACTTATTTCTAAGTGTACTTAGAAACTTAAAAAAAAAAAAAAACTGTTTTCAACCTTACTACTTGGTTGTACTACCATGATCTTTTTTTTTATTTTTTGCTTAAAAAAAGCAAAAAAATAAAATAAAAATAAAAATAAAATAATAATTTGGAAAAATGTTTTATTCATGGTTATGCTAATTAATTAATTAATTAATTAATTAATTAATTAATTAATTAATTAATTAATTAATTAATTAATTAATTAATTAATGCTAATTAATTAATTAATTAATTAATTAATTAATTAATTAATTAATTAATTAATTAATTAATTAATTAATTATAATATTTTTTAAAAAAAATGGGGCTATCTTTTAATATAATGAATGTACATGTAATAGACATTCTAATAATCACAAAAATATATTTATTGCAGTCATTTTACATACTTTTATTAGGGTTAAAGGCTAAAGGTCAAAGGTTAAAAATCATCAAAAATTGCACTAAAGATGAAGATGCTAATTGCAGCCTCTGTGGGGGGTATTGTGATGCAAATACAATGACCAATTTCAATGAAACTCTAAACAATCAACCTCAACCATGATATTTATGTGAAAAAATAACAAAAAAATAACGATAGCATTTTTAAATAATTAAAGGGTTAATGTTGCTAAAAAGCAATTACACTGGGCCTTTTAGGGTTAAAGGGGACATACTGATAGTAACAGTCAGGGCTCATTTTTTACCACCAACTGCGACCGATGGACCATCGGCTGCAGTCATTGGTCGCAGTCGCAAAATGATCTCGCCGTCTCTCTCCAGAATACTAAACCTATTACCGAGGGGGGCGCTATAGCACCTCCGATGGCTTTAATGTTTGTTTTTCAACGATGTTTGTTTAAGAAATGCCATAGACAACGAAGAGAAATGTGAAATTTAATGTTTGTTTGTTTCGAGGCCCAAAACAAACATGAGCACCCGTCGCTTATACAGATAACTTCACACAGGAGTATTTTTTTATATCATCTTTGAACACAGAATATTTCACCCAATGTATATATAATATAATATTCCATACACATATTTCTCATCAAAGATATGTTGAAGAACAGGGGCGGATGTAACATTTCCCAATTGGGGGGCAGAAGAAAATTTTAAGGGGGCAGCTTCATGATTTGCAGTAGTGTTTCAAATACTTTTAAATATAAGCACTGAAATATCTTGGGTTGTTTTGCATGCCATCATGTTTGTTGGGGCAGACTGGGCATTTAGGGAGGCATTGCCCCCCCATGCCTATGCCTAGATCCGCCCCTGTTGAAGAACAGCAAAACATGTAAACTGCACAAAAAAATATATATATATATAGTTTTCGTGGGGAGGACCTATGGGGGTGTGTGTCCCAATTAAGTTATTTTTTCTCCAATCGGATTCCAATATTTTGAAAACTATGTGATTTCCGATCCCCATGGACAGCCCTATATATAGTTTTAGATGGTATTGTAGTCTGTCTACTGTCTGATGTTCAAGTACTACTGTATGTAACAGAAAGTGTTAGTGTTTAACCGCTGTGCTGTTCCTTATTTAAAGAGGATCTAGTGAAATACAGTATAATGATATGCACTAAACGTAACTTCCAGCTTGCATACTCTATTTTAATAGCACTGCTTGCCTCACAAAGGCATATGAAATGCTACTGATTAAATGTAATTGGCTGCTAGTGTCAACGTAAGTTAGCCACACTGATCTTTCTAGTTGAAATACCATCTTTGTCCTTCCATCAGATGATGAAGGCCAAACATGGCCGAAACGTCGTGAATCTTTTTGTGTTTTTTTTTAATACAAAAAGATTCACAATGTTTCGGCCATGTTTTTTTAATAAACACTGGAGCATTAAAGGTAGGGTAAGTGAATTGAAGTTCAGCGTGTAGTACCAGCCTGGTGCACTAGGGGCGCCCAAGAGTAGCTACACTATGTGAACCTGCTGCTCGATCCTGATTGCAGGAGAATTCGCCCTCCACCTGGGGAACTTTTATTAGCTTCTCTGCTAAGATGGGGGAGGGGGGAACTCCATAAATGGTCTGCACACCTTATGATAGAGCATTTTAACAGAAAACAATTTTGGGGGGGGGTGATATCTGACAAAAGTGAAATCACTTCCCCTACCTTTAAAAGCTGTGTGCGGACTCCCTTCATTATTTTGATTTTGTACATTTAGTCCAGCACCAGCACAGAATCAGGATGTGTGCATGCCCTTGTACTTTTTATACCTACCCTAGAAGACATAGAACACGTGAGGGTACCTACCCTATAGGGCACACGGGGAGAACATGTGATGGTAACTACCCTATTGGAAACACATAGAACATGCAAACACAGAATGGAAGAGATTGTTCTATGTTGTGTTTTTATACATTGCACCAATTAACGTCATACTAACTTGGTTATTAAAATCTCTCTCCCTCTCTTCTCCAGAGTCCCACGCGTCTGGTGGGGTCGCGCCGATGGACATCAACTCTCCCTGTCCTTAACACCGATCACGCCGGCGGCGTCTGATACCCCTTGATAATATCCTTGACCGGCATGACGCTCGACCGCGACCCTAAACGGGAGGCGCAGGCCGCCGCCACGGCGGGGACGTGCCTGTCGGTGTGCCTCTACTACCTGGGGAAGGGCGGCGACCAGGCTGGGAGCACGCTCGCGTACCCGCCGGGGGATTACGTGGCGGAAGAGCTGTGCATCGACGCGGCAAAAGCCTGCGGTGAGTCCTGAGAGTTCCGTTGTAACACCCCCTGTCGCTCTCCATGGGTCATATGTGGCGACGAGCGTGTTAACTCTTTCTGTGCCCTTTGGCGGCCTCTGGTGCCCACTACGCTACACTGCCACCTATTCACAACTTAGCTATGTTTATAATTTGTACAAAGCATGGAAGAAGTTAATTTTCCGAGTGTGTTACATTAATTAGGAACAAAAAAGCATGGCAATACAGTACATACAAAGTACTTATCATGAATCATAGCCTACGTTAACTAAGAACGTAACGTTGAATATCTATATAATGACACTATGCATATACAGGTACTACTGCAAGTGCTATGGGTCGAGATAGAAAGGTGCGTTTTCAGTTCTGATTGCAATGGGAAGTGCATTTCATACTGTAGTTTCGGAGCCAGAACGAGATCAGATCTTTGAGTTCAGGACCTTCTGACTAAGGCATATTTCAATGATAGAGAGGCTGGGGGTGAAATCTCATAAGAAGGTACTTTTCACCAAAACAATAGCAGATATACAAGGTTACAGCTGAGCATGGGAACTTGTTAATTAGCTCTTTTTGGGACACAAACTGGCACTCTTTATCGATTAGAGATGCGGCGTAACGACTGGACTTATACATCTGTGGTCTGGAGAGGCCAGGTGGTTTTTACAGAGGGGGAAAAAGGGCAGGGGCTAGAGCACCCCTATGTGTGCACATTCCTGCTGGCAGTTAACTGTGAATTTTCCTCACCTATGTGCATATATACTGGGAGTATTATTCGCCTGTGTGTGTGTGTGTGTGTGTGTGTGTGTGTGTGTGTGTGTGCGCGACGTACTGCTTGTGTGTGTCAAAAGCCGTCTGTGTCATTTCCTCCCGAGTTGTGGTCGGTCTCTCTCTCTCTCTCTGTCTCTCTCTCTCATATACCAGGAAGCTGTTGTCAACTGTTGCTCTATCTCTATGACACACACAAATACACACACACCCTTGCTTCTTTGTCGCCTGGCTCAGATAAGAAGCAGCAAACCTTCTCATGCAGGTCTCCCGTTTTTTTGTTTGTTTGTTTGTTTGATTTTGTTTGTTTTTCATGCCGAGTCGTGAGGTTCGATAACCAGGTACCGTCTTGCCTGTTGACATGAACCTAAGCAAGACCATTCTTAAGCCCCCAGACAAACGCTCTTTCTCAACACAAGAGTGCCCTCCACGTTCCACAAATGATCAATAATGAAGGAGCGCTATAGGCACAATGGCACAATTTTTTTCTGTTGTCTGTTTTGACTATAAGGCCAATATGTTAGTTAAAAATCACGCCTTATAGGATTGCAGCATCTTGCCATGGTTCTGGTACACAAGATTCGATATGCTATCAAAATACCTATGCACCTGAATACTTCCTTAAAGGAGAAATTCCACAACAAAACATTGGGCATCCATCTACCTTTATGACTGGGATATTGGCCTTGATTTTGGTCGTAGATGCCTCCTATTCTACAACTCACACTGAGATTCCCCCCCCCTCCCACAGCTTGCATTGGTGCAGGACAGGTTGTCTTTAATCTAATGTGTGTATTTTAGTAGCTCCAAGCTTATTTTTTGGTTTGTTTCACACATCACATCAACCACACACACTACAGGAGAATGCAGGATAATCGGGTCCGATTATTTTATCCAGCACACACTACAATGACTACACGATTAACAAAAAAAAAAACAGGTGGAATAGGCATTGGTGAAACGGCACACCCTTTGGTGTGAACTGAATGGTGCTGTGTTTGCGTATTTTGCATTGGAAAAACGGCACACCCTTTGGGTCTTAACAAGGCCTGACAAAGCCAGGCCTTGGGAGTGGTTGCACACCGCTCAAAACTGTACAGTTGAGCGCTCGGACTCGGCGGACACACCGTTCGCTTATGAATTCACATCACACCTCTCTTGTTGTGCTTGGGCGCACTTCTCCAATTGCTCAGTGTCATTTCCCGTCGACGCCTAATTCTAGACTAGGTCTGTCCCTGACCGTTGCAACACCTACTACCGTAGTACTATTAAGAAGTAAGAAGTATTAGTCACCCGTGGCGGGTGGAACGTGTTCTCGGTCTCAAAGTTCCAAGCCAACGTACACCTAACTCGATGGAATCATGGTCTAATCACCAGACTACGGATCCCGTTGCCCGGGTTCGTATCCTGCTGCCGCAACTATTTTTTTCCAGCAACCACGACTAGTTTTATACGGCCGATAAAGTAGTACACTTTTAGACAAGTCATCAATGGCCTACTTAAGTGCAAGCAGAGAGCGCGAGTACTGTACATGGTGAAACACAACTTGATGATGTCATCAAGTGAATGCCCCCCCCCCCACACACACACACACACAGAAACTAAAAAAACAAAACAAAAACTTTGACTCTGCCCATAGACATCCATTCTATCCATTTCTTTCAATCTCCTGTATCTCCTAATCCTTAACCCAGATGGCACTTTCTGGTCAAAACAGCACATTTTCCATGGCCCAGCCCCCCGTGGCAGAGTAACGGTTAAACATACATACAGGCTACAGGTGTAAGAGGGGACATAGGGACAAAACCATTCCATGGAGTGGTTGTGGGAAAAGGGCCAAGGTGAGCAAAGGAATAATATAGTTGACAATGAACTCAATGCTGCCTCCTTCTGGCAGAGTCAGGTTAGGTACTAATACTACTGCTGCTGCTGCTGGCAGCAATGTCTCGCTTTAAAATTAGAAGGTGGAATCCATTCACTCTCTTTTTATTAGGCCCGGCTGGACCAGTTAGTGAAACCCACAGACTATAATTTACATTCTTTTAAAAACAGTCAAGTTGTCTGTATAGTTCAATAGGGATATATAGATTAAAAAAATAAAATAAAATACTGTTTTATTCCTCCTTGCTCACGGGTGTGGACCAGCTGTGGAGCGAGGCCGCTACATTTCCCGAAACAATATTTAAAATAAATAAATTAAAACATATTAAATTCCACATATTAGGAAGACAATATAAGTCACCAGGAAAAAGGTTGGGTGTTTGAGCTGACTCTAACAAGGTTAAAATGGAGAGTGTACAAATGTGAACCTAATATGGACCAAATGGTGAAGCACAACTTGACGACATCATCCAGTAGTGTTTCACCATGTTAATGATTTTTTTAAACCTCCATTTCTAGGAAGCACGGAATGGGGGGGACTTTTTTACTATGTCCATAAAACATCTCTAAAGGTATGTTAATGACATAGTAAAATGTTGAAAATGGGTGAAATTCCCTTTTAAGTTCCTTCCTGAAGATAAAGTCTCTCTCTCTCCCCCTCCCCCACAGGGATCTCTCCAGTGTACTGCAGCCTGTTTGCTCTGATGAGGGAGAGCGATGGCATGTGGTTCCCACCCAATCACATCTTCAAACTCAACCCGTCGGCCAATGAGAGACTGCTGTTCAGAGTTCGGTACGCAGAGTGATCATTTCACTCGACACCCACACAACCCACGCTTTTATTGAACCCGTTTGATGGATAAAAGATAAAAAAATGTAATTGGCCTCCTTAAGCTCTACTGTATCTCAAAATATATTGTTTAGAATGAAACCAAATGGACCCTTGCGGGTCCATTTGGTTTCATTTTAAACAATATTCATAATTTGGAATTGTGGAAAAAAAACAAAAGAAATCTTTAGTTTTGGGGTCTGTGAGGCTAAAATGACATCAACTGGTAGTCCGCAGTTCAAATTATGAATAAATAGTGGTCCCTGATATCCCTGGTTGAAAACCAGGGATACCAGGGACCACCAACCAACCAAGCAATTAAGCAACCAACAAACAATTAAACAAGCAAAAGCAACCAACAAACCAAGCAACCAACAAACCAACAAGCAGACATTAATGACAACCATTAAGGAATCAATAAAGAAATGTTTACCATATCATCCTACTCATGACAAAGCCAAATGAAAAGAATGGAGTGTGGGCCTTTTTGTTGTTGTTGTTGTTGTTGTTGTTTAACTCTCACAAACAACTGTGCACACATGTGCACATCTTGCACATGTGTAACTATGCCGACGATGCTGCCTTGGTTCAACCGCATGCCATTTCCTTTGCAATATGAGAGTCTGGAAACGTGACTGATGAGATGAGAGCTTATATTGCCACAGTCCTGTGGTCTGTGTGATTGCGAGTGTTGCACTATGTGGCATGAAACAGTGGTTCTCAAATTGGGGCCTGGGTGACCCAATGGGGTCCTTGCAGGAGTTCCAGGGGGCCGCTAGCTAAATCTAGTCTGGCAAGGTGGTGCTAATGTGTGTGTGTATGGGGGGGGGGGGGGGGGGGCTGCAGGGCGTGAGGCGGCGTTTTAGCCAATCACAGCGCAGCCAGCAGTTTCATAATGAGCCAATAGATTGGAGGTGAGGTGGACTTCGACCCATGTTTACAAACACATATTTTCCACCCATTTTCAAAAAAATCCTGAGAGGATACAAATGTGAACCAAATGGACCCTAGCGGGTCCATTTGTACCCTCTCAGGAAAAAAAGGTTCTGAAAGAAAAATCATTAACATGGTGAAAAACCCCTTGATGATGTCATCAAGATGTTTCACCATGTTAGTGGTTTTCTTCAGACCTCCATTTCTTGGGAACACAGAATGGGGGAACTTTTTTATCATGTCCACCCAGCACCTCTAGGGTATACTAATGACATATTAGAATGTTGAAAATGGGTGGACTTCCCCTTAAAAAAAAAAAAATAAAAAAAAAAAAAAACATTTTTCTTTTGTTTAGTCTCATTCAGATTGTGTTGTGTTGTGACTGTAGGTACCATTTTGCTGGCTGGTACAACAGTGGGAGTCCGTCGTGTGCCCATCGCTGTGGTCTCTCTAAGGGCATGGAGAGCCCCGTGCTGGACGACTGCACCATGGCCTATCTGTTTCTACAGGTCAGTGGAGACTGGAGAGCAGTCATGAAATACCAGCTTTAAAGGGGAACTCCAATTTTCAACATTTTAGTATGTCATTAATACACCTTTTTGTTTTGTGGACATGATGAAAAAGCCCCCCCCCCCTCCTTCTGTATTTCCTAAAAAATAGAGGTCTGAATAAATCATTAACATGGTGAAATACATCTGATGACATCATCAAGATGTATTTCACCGTGTTAATGATTTTTCTTTCAGACCCCTTTTTCCTGAGAGGGTACAAATGGAACCAAATGGACCCGGTAGGGTCCATTTGGTTCACATTTGTACCCTCTCAGGAATTTTTTGAAAACGGGTGTAATTCCCCTTTAAGATTTAGTTTGCTTTTTTTGGTATGTGCATTTGTGCGAAAATAAAAAGTGTTGTATTCTGCCTTTTTGTTTCTAATTATTACTAATTACTTAATCGGCCGAAACCCGAGTTGTAAACGTCTTATTAATACTTATTTATTATTGGATAATTTAGGATGCAGTGGCTCTACACTGCCTTGGAGTATAGAAAGAGTTACACAAACTCCGGCATGGACCAGAATTGGGCAGAAATGCAGTGGAATCAGGCAACAGTCCGGCTTTAATCACCTTAAATAACTTTATTTTAGATTGATGTGTAGTGTAGTACAACAGCTATTATAGTTGTTGTTACTGTACAATACTTTATAAAGCAGTTGACATGTTGCAAACTCCTAAAATAGCTCTTATTTCCAACTAGAAGTTTGTCCCTCTTTGAAGCTGCATGCACAGCAGCCTCGAGGCGCTCGGTTTCCTACCCCTCAATGTCGCAGCTGTTCTACTAGGCTAGCTCTGGACTAAAGTAAAGCCTGTGGTTTTCCGTAGTGGCGCAGTGACTTTGTGGACGGCAGGGTGAACGTCCCAGTGAGCCACGAGGCCCAGGAGGAGTGTCTGGGCATGGCAGTGCTGGACATGATGAGGATGGCCAAGGAGAGCAGCCAGTCGCCTGTGGACATCTACAACGACACCAGGTAGGATATACACATACACAGTTACGCACATACACAGTTACGCACACACTCCCTAAATGCCCTGACCGCCCCACCCCAAATGATGGCATTCAAAACAACACAAATTTCAAAAATATTTCAAATTAAAGTTCTCACAATTAAAATGATTTGAAACACTACTATTGCTACTATAGTACAGTTGTGGCACCACTAAACCAACAGCATTTCATCATTGAAAACAGAAAACTCTCTGAGTCAGACCTTTAGCTTTATGCATGCTGCGTGTCTGTTGCAACTTCAACAACAACTGATGTTATTATTGATGCTTTGCTTGCCTAATAAAAGTCCTGTAACTGAAAATGGTATGGGGGCGACTTCATCGCCCGTGACACGTGCGATGAAGCAGCACCCATACCTTTTTCGCCTGCCCCCCCCAATTGGAAAATGTTACATCCGGGCTTGCGAAGAAGCCCAACGAATGCAAGTGAAAGCAGGTTGATTATGCATATTCTAATGAGACAGGTAGGTGGGCGGGGGAGAAGCAGTGAAGAGTGGGTGAGGGGGGGGGGCGTTTTTGTGGACATTTCTGGTACGGCACCCGACACCAGAACACTATTAGCACACTGAGAAAATATGAAAAATAATTATCAGAGTGGTTGTTTAGGCTACAGAGTGTGTATAAAGGTAACATACAGTATACAGTATATGATGCATTTGATTTTTTTAAAGGCACAGTCACAAGTCTTTATATGTAAACTGAAAGTAGTAGAATTACTGTTTTTGATTTTTTTGTTTTTGAGATCATTCAATCAATCAATTAATGCATATAAACGGCACTCTGGACCAAACAGACCAATGGGGGCGCTACAAGCTGGCAAAAATAGTACCTAATGAGTTAAGTTAGTCCCACATACTCTACTGTAATAACAATAACACCACAGTATTGTGCATAGGCCCGGATGTAACATTTCCCAGTTTAGGGGGCAGGCGAAAATGGTATCAGGGTGGCTTCATCGATGAATACCATACCATGAATACCATACCATTTTCATTTAAATTCTTGAGTTCTGTGATGCACAATATTTATATCTTGTACAGGACTGCAAGTAAAGCATCAATAATAACATCAGTTGTTGTTGAAGTTGCAACAGACACGCAGCATGCATAAAGCTAAAGGTCTGATTCATTCAATGATGGAATGGGGCTGGTTTAGTGGTGCCACAACTGTAGTTACTGTAGTTAGTAGCAGTAGTAGTGTTTCAAATCATTTTTTAAATATGAGCACTTTAATTTGAAATATCTTTGAAATTTGGGCTTTTTGCATGCCATCATGTTGGGGCAATCAGGGCATTTAGGGGGGCATTGCCCCCCATGCCCGTAGCTAGATCCGGCCCTGATTGTGCAGTGTTTGAATGGTGGTAAATGGTGCATTTATATCGTGCTTTTCTCCAAGGCGCTTTGCATTACGCTCACTCATTCACAAACACACCCCCACACCATTTTTCCCCCAGCTACAAGTCCTTCCTGCCCAGGAGGATGCGTGAGCGCCTCCAGGAGTACAACATCGTGACGCGCAAGCGCATCCGCCACCGCCTGCGCAGGTTCCTGCAGCAGTTCGGCGAGTGCCAGGCCACGGTGCGCAGCCTCAAGCTCAAGTACCTGATGAACCTGGAGGCGCTGGCGCCCGCTGTCTGCGCCCAGCGCTTCCGCGTGGCCGACGCCGCCGGCCGCGACGTCGACATCGTCATCACGGGGAACGGCGGCGTCCAGTGGGCTAAGAGGGCGGCGGGGACGACGGGGACGGCGGAGGAGGAGGTAGCCGAAGAGGTGAGGACTGAGGTTACTTTAGTAACTATAATACTATTGAAGTTACTTTAGTAACTATGATACCATTAAGCAATAGTTGTGCTTATCGTCAAACTCCTTTATAGCAGTGGTTTTCAAACTTTTTCATACCAAGGCCTACTATTATATTATTCAGCATTTGAGCCACGGATCACCATTTGATGACATTGTATAGGCCCCAAAACTTTTTTTTTTTGCTTTTGACCAACAATTCCAGGCTGGATTTGGGAAACAGAACAGTCAAACATACAGATCAAAATGACCATTCAGCTTCTACATTCTCTAGTTGTGTAGACTTTGGGCTAATTCAGATGATAAATATTTTACTCTATTTTAAGAGTTACATCTGGTTAACCAACTTTCCATCATTTAGCTGGGGATCACCTGGAGCCCTCTCAAGGACACTGGTGGTCCCCGGACATTTGGTTCATGTTTACGCTCTCAAACAGTTACATCTGGTTAACCAACTTTCTATCATTTAGCCTGGGGACCACCTGGAGCCCTCTTAAGGACCACTGGTGGTTCCCAGACCACTGGTTGAAAACCACTGCTTTATAGTCCTTCTGATTGAGATGACTACTCAGATTGTCTCTACCTTCCCAGCCATCCCTTTACCTACAAGGTGCCGTGTGCCAAAGCATTATGGGAATTGCAGTCCAGAAAAATAGTGTTGACGACATCAGAGGCACTGCTAAAATCTAAAATATCTAAAACTACATTTTACACAGATGAAGACCCCCCCGGAAAGTGTTCTAAATCTTCTACATGTCATTGACCGATATGTTTTTCTAAGGCTATAAAAAACAAGTTAATGGGATTCATTTAATTTTGTTCATTAATCTGATTTCAAATTTTAACACAGTTAACTCTACAATAATTGGGGGCTTGTAGATTACCTATTTTGATGAATATTTTTAAAAACTATAATCATTCAACAGCCCTATTTTTTCATAAATGGTTAAGTGCCCTTTTAATTAAGAAACAACCACTGGACTAATACATTATGCAACTGAGGTCCCTTGATAAAATCAAGGTTTTGAGAATCACCGTTTCACTGTACTGTTATTGTATCCGGTCTGTATAGGAGCTCCAGGTCTACTGCGACTTCCCAGACGTGATCGACATCAGCATCAAACAGTCCAGTAGCTCTGTGGAGAGTCGCATCGTCACCCTGACCAGACAGGACAACCAGACTCTGGTACGTTGTTACACACAGTAGATATTACTGTGTAGAGCTGCACAGTCCCGCCCCTTTCATAACGTGGCCCAGAAATGAATTCCCCATTCATTTCCCCCTCGTACACTTTTCCAAAATGACTCGCAGACTCGGGTTGTGACGAATGTCGACAACAAATACAATGTTTTGGGCCAATCAAATCGTTTGTAAGAAGAAACACGAAACAAAAAGAGTTGTATCCAGACGTTTTTCCCCCTCCTTACTACTTAGATTGTGTGTGTGTATGTGTGTGTGCGCACGCACATGTATGATGTGCACATCCACACTACACCACCTACACATCGTACTATTATCAGAGGTTACAGATTTTATTAACTGTGAGCAGAGATATAGAACTACTGTTTTACTGAGGTTAAGGTTGGAATAAGGTTATGTTTGAACCGTTTAAGCATAATTTACTTACATGAGCACTTGCGCTGTATGTACTGTACGCCCAGAGCAAGTTGGTAAAAGGGTGCCACAACGTTGGTATTCCTTCCAAACTACCTGAAATTCAAATAAAAGGACACGCAGACAGGCAGCCATTATTTCTAAGCAAAGTAAAGCCAGTCGAAAGATAAAAATATTAGTAGTAGTGAGGGCTGTTTGAAATTTTAAGTCAGATTTTTCAGTCCAGAAAATCAGGAATAAAGTTTGTGACTGTCATTTCAATAAAGTACAGCTCCTCTCCACACAGATTGGCAGATTGTAGACAGCACTTTTTAGATTAAAATGAACTTCATACACTTTTCTGTGCCCTTCTCCCCACTCCCTGGCTGTTTCCAATGCAAGCATTTAAGAACAAATTTGTGGGAAAAAAAAACATGGCGTCCTCAGCGACTGCATGTGTTTAGTTTTCCTAAAGTTAATTAGGGTTAGGTTAAGGCATAGCTTTAGTGAGGTCAGGGTTAAGGTTAGGTTTAGGCGTAGTTTTACCGAGCCAGCGACCAAGTCGCTCTTATACACATGCTTGCGTTTTCCAACACTTCTCTCCAACCCCAACAGGAAGTGCAGTTCCACTCGCTGTCGGAGGCCCTGTCCTTCGTCTCATTGGTCGACGGCTATTACAGACTGGTGGCCGACGCCCAGCACTACCTGTGCAAAGAGGTGGCGCCCCCTAGGCTGCTGGAGGCCATCCAGAGCTACTGCCACGGACCCATTTCGTAAGTTGACGCACGCCCGCACACACATTCACTCACACACACACACAGAATGTGTGGCTGACATGTTTTTTCACCAGCAGAATGGAGTTCACCATCGCCAAGCTCCGTCAGTCTGGGAACAAACAAGGCCTGTACGTCCTGCGCTGCAGCCCCAGGGACTACGACAAATACTTCATGTCCTTCGTCGTCGGGGTAAGGGTCTGTTTGTGTGCACATTTACTGAGGGAAAGTGGGGAAGGGGTCTCTTTAAAAGTGCAGTGAACCGGAAATGGAGGGCATTTTACTTTGAAGTTCCAGCCTGAATAACACTGATGATGTAAAGTTTCGGAACCAATCAGAGCTTGCATCCCTTCTGTCTATGGCAGGGGTTTTTCAACAGGTGGTCCGGGGACCATCAGTGGTCCTTGAGAGGGTTCCAGGTGGTCCCCAGCTAAGTTTCTTAACCAGATGCAACTCTTGAGAACGTCCACGGGTCCATTTGGTTTCATTTTTACGCTCTCAAGAGTTCAAAATATTCATCATGTGAATCAGTCCTAATCTACACAACTGGAAGATCTTTAGTTTTCTTTAGTTTTTGGAGTCTTTGGGGCTAAAATGTCCTTAAATGGTGGTCCGTGGCTCAAATTCTGAATAAATAGTGGGCCCTGGGATCAAAAGGGCTGAAAACCCCTGGTCTACCGGGGCCCAAAGAGTGAGGGGACAGCAGTACGATGGGCTTTATATAGTACTATCCACAACGCATGGATGTTGACAACGTCGCTCAGCTCTGCCACTGTAGCCTACTGCTACTTGAGGTATTTCTATACCACTATGTGTTCGGATAACGTGATGAGTGAGTTTAAACCGAGTAATGACACTGTATGGATGCTAGAATGGGATTAAAAACAGACTATTTCCGACTGTAATCAAGACACCTGGGTTTGTGGAGAATTCAAGGAATGGGATAAATAAAGGTCAGCTTAACTTCTATTGGCTTCTATGGATGTGATAATGGATAAGTCGTCACGCAGCACATTTTCATTTTCAGGAAGTAATTAAAAATCAACTTTTCTGGAGTTTTTATTTGAGAAACAGTAAAAAAAAAAAAAAAAAAAAACATTTTTTGCTTGTATTCTTGGCTATGGCGATATAATGACCACTGATGTGGATTAAAAGTGTGAAATATGTATTTGTCAATTTACCTGCTGTTTAATGCTTTCATATTTAAAAAAATAGATATGAAAGCATTTTCACATTTCTATATGCTGGACAATAATCCCTGTCACCTCACTCTTTCATTCAATGCCACAGCCTGTGTGTCCGTTTCCCCACCAGAGGGAGCCAAGCCACTGTGGTCTTCAAACTGTAGCAGTCAGCCAAAGAAAAGATTAATAGTACATTTACTGATAAATTATTTTAATGTCATGACAAAAATAGCACATTGGCCTTTTTCCCCCTAATCAATAATACATCTATATTTTGTCAAACTTTTTGACCACATCCGTAGTTGTTGTTTGTTAGTCTAGTCTTAGTATTAATTAAAAAAAAAAAAAAAAATCTTAGTCTTTTAGACATAGGCCTAGATTTTCGTCACTGCTAAACCCTGTATCCCTTAACTTCTTTGCTTTTTTAAACTATTTTAAAAATCATTTTCAATAGTTGAAATGGCCAGTCTACAAGCCAATAGATTGGCACGCTGAACTGTTTCAAAAGGTTTTTCAAAACAGTAAAAAAAAAAAGGCATAAGGGGTTTGGGATAAGGAGTTTAGCATGTGACGAAAATGGAGCCCTTAGTTTTTAAGTCTTTCAGAACCTTCAGAACCACCGTTTCAGGTTGAAACTTCAAAGTAAAATGCCCTACATTTACTGTATGTTTCGGTGCACCTTTAACCGACTTTGGGTGGGAAGGCATTCTAGGTATTAGGTTATACTAGTTTGGTTATTGAAAAACAGCAGATCTACAAGCTCACAGCCGTTTTTGAAAAAAAGGATGGCGAGGTGTTTTTTTTATTTTAAACAAGGAGCCCATGGTGGAGTACAAGCACTGTCAGATTGTGAAGAGCGAGTCGGGGGAATACATCCTGAGTGGAGCTAAGAAGAGCTTCGGCTCTCTGAAGGAGCTGCTCCACCGCTACCAGAAGGAGGCGCTGCGCTCTGACGGATACACCTTCCAGCTCACCAAGTGCTGCCCGCCCAGCGCCACAGGTATTACTGCAACGGCCTGGTCCCAACCAGGGCTGGATCTAGGCATGGGCATGGGGGAGGGGGGCAATCAGGGGCGGATCTAGGCATAGGCATGGGGGGGGGGGGGGGGGGGGGGGGGGGGGGGGGGGGGGGGGGGGCGATGCCCACCCAAATGCCCAGTCTGCCCCACCAAACATGATGGCATGCAAAACAACCCAAGATATTTCAGTGCATATATTTACAGTAAAAGCATTTGAAACACTACTGAAAATGGTATGGGTGCGGCTTACCCTAACCATTTTCTTCTGCCCCCCCCCCCCCCCCCCACCCCCAATTGGGAAATGTTACATCCGCCCCTAAATGCCCAGTCTGCCAGACCAAACATGATGGCATGCAAAACAACCCAAATTTCAAAGAAATTTCAAATTAAAGTGCTTATTTATTAAAATTGTTTGAAACACTACTACTGCTACTAACTAATACAGCTGTGTCACCACTAAACCAACAGCATTTCATCATTGAAAACAGAAAACTCTCTGAGTCAGACCTTTAGCTTTATGCATGCTGCGTGTCTGTTGCAACTTCAACAACTGATGTTATTGTTGATGCTTTACTTGGCTAATATACAGTAAGTTCTGTCATTGAAAATGGTATGGGTACGGCTTCATCGCCCGTGGCACAAAGCGACACGGGCAATATGTTTAGAGTAAGTATTCAAGTATTTATAGTATAGTAGTATTAGTATACTAGGTCAAGCATGTCGTTTTTTAATTTTCAGGGTGAACTCAGGCCAACACAAAATCCACCCTGTCCCTGCCTAGAAAAGAAAATAGACCAAACTACCAAAGAAAAATGACAATATCTGGGCTCCCTGACAAACAGAGAAAAACAATGTTTCAAAAACAATGGCAGCTCACCCCTACCAGCAGCCTCCCAGCATGAACACAGCAGCCAATGCATTGCACTCTATGATAGCTAGCTAAAGCTTTGGGTTATTAAATATGTTTGTCTGACTGGCAAACTATAATCAAACCATAATAGTTTGCAACATAGGGAGTCGGCAGCTTGTGGTGCTTGGCACAATGGTGAACAAAAGTGTACCAACTGTCCTACCCTCTCCTCTCTTATATACTGGCTGCTTGATGAGGCCCAGGTGTGTGCCAATCTCCAGCCACTCCTCCCAAGCCCTCCTGCCACTCCCACCATCAGCACTGCCAAGACATGACATCAGTGAATTAGGCCTGTTTTACACTGGCAGAGAAATCCAGCCTAATTCAGATCTGAGTGACATGCCAATTGGAATCTGATTTGTTTATATCATCTCATGTGATCTGTTAGACCAATGGGATTTCTTGGCGTGACACAGATCTGATTCAGGTAAGATTTGGCTGCCAGTGTAAATGGGGCCTTAGACACAGACACACACACACACACACACACACACACACACACACACACACACACACACACACACACACACACACACACACACACACACACACACACACACACACACACACACACACACACACACATTGCTATAGAAATAAGCAACTAAATATGCTACACAAGTACTTGTTTTTCTAGACACTGTGACTGTGATTTACCACCACCAGTGGGGGCATAAAATTGCCAATGCATGTGCCTTTGAACCCTTCCAGGGCTTGACACTAACACTTGCCCGCTTGCCCAGGGCAAGTAAAAAAAATGGTGGGGCAAGTGAAGACTGCTACCTGGTTGCCCGATCGGGCAAGTGTGCAACATAGTGCACTATAACACAACACAAGATAAATTTGTCTTGAAGGCAGTCATTGCACTCTGCCTCTGTGTCTTTCCCTGCTTTCTAGCTATCCACAATTCCAGGCTGGATTTGGGAAACAAAACAGGCAAATTAACACATCAAAATTACCATTAATCTTCTACAGTGTAGACCTGGGCTAATTAAGATGATGAATTTTAACTCTTTTGAGAGTGTAAAAATGAAACCAAATGGACCCGCAAGGGTCCATTTGGTTTCATTTTTACGTTCTCAAGAGTTACATCTGGTTAACCAACTTAACTGGGGACCACCTGGAACCTGGGGGCAAGTGACCATAACCTGAGGGCAAGTAGACTTGCACTTGCCCGATGGGCAAGTGCCTCAGAGACCTTAGTGTCAACCCCTGCCTTCCCTCTTCTCTGCATAGACAAATCCAACCTGCTGGTGTGTCGGAACAGCCAAGGGTCCGAGGTGGTCCCCCTGACCCCTTCCCTCCACAAGACACACAACATCAGCCAGATGGTCTTCCACAAGATCCGCAAGGAAGACCTCATCATCGTAAGACAGACAGTCCTTCTCTTGTCATATACCACCGCAGTTACCCTTAATCCATGTTTCTACTTTTGTCCAACCTTCCATTAAATTTACTGATAGCGTATAGACGCATGATGGATATTGAAAACCAACACATATTGGCAGAAAAAAGGAAAGAAAATTAACAACAGCATACAGCTGACAACCATAGGGGACAATGAGCCCTTCTCAAAACCACACCCTTTGGGGTGGGGCTTAGGCACGGTCCAATGCCAATCCCAATAGTTTAGCAACTGTTGCTATGAAGGTCAAGCTTTCCTGGTCAAGCTTTCCTCTTCCAACATGCCTATTGGACAAGGCCGGACTGGGGAGGGGCTAATTCTGAACCCTGGCGCCTGCCAGTCTAAACGTGGGGAAAATTCGTGGAAATGAGAGACTATCACTTGCAAAGAGGGACACCCGGTCACCCATCCAAGTGGATACATGTACACAAGCATTTACATCTTCTTTTATGCATTCCCACGTCACAGAATCTATGGTATCAGATTCTATTAAATTGGATTCCCCATTGATAATGCGCATGGAAAACTGAACTGCCCACAGCCCTCCTGTGAGACACAAACCCAGTGGGAAAAAAAGTAGTGGGTATTTTATCGTGTACATTAGTGAGGATCATTGAGTGGTCCTTTATTGTAGGTCTTGTGGCCTGCAGCATACTCACACACGCATGCAAGGACACTGTGTTGGTTACTTAGTTGTATGTTGTAAATTCTCTCTCTTTTTCCTGCAAGATGTTCAGTGATTCCACTTAATTCAAATAGTACTTATTTTAGTATACACTATAGCACGTGATGACCATATAAGGAGTTCCCCTGTCCCCAGAGAGCCCCCTTGTGCACATCTTGGTACCGAGGGCGGACAGTTTTTTTTTCCCCTCCAAATCACTGAATATACTTTTGACTGAATCACCGAATCACTGAATATTCCTATTTCCACGCATTGCGTGGAAGTAGGAATATTCAATGAACTCTGAGTGACTCCATGCAATATCCAGGCTGGCTCACCAGGCTACGTAAATCGTAGATGCACAATTGCACATATTCGCGGCTCTGGCATTGGTGCTATAGAGTCGTGGCAACACTAGGCTAGGCTCTAGGGGTGTTAAAATGACATTAGAAAATATCGCCTATAGGCTACAGTGCTTAACCAATTGTGTCCTGATCAGATTCTCGATGCTTTTCACAATTGTTTCAAAATAGCAGAACTACAAGCTATGAGCTATCTGCTACAGCAGCTTAAAAACACCAAAACGCGTTCAGTACACAAAGGGTTAACTAGCCATGATGCCACCCACGGCACAAAATTACGAGTCACGATCACAATCAGAGAACGAAGGATTTTTTCATCATAACTTCGTTTCGTCTGAGTTTCATCGCGTGGGGTGGGTCCTCCTCCAGATTGTGATATATGTTTTAACTTTCTGGATTGTGAAATGCCAAGTCGATCATCATAGTGAGACAGCCACTGGTCAGGGGCGGATGTAACATTTCCCAATGGGGCCAAGAGAAAATGGTATGGGGGCGATACCATTTTTGGTACACCACCATGTTGGTTTAATGCTGCCACAACTGTATAGTTAGTTAGTAGCAGTAGTAGTGTTTCAAATTAGAGATGCCCGATATTGACTTTTTTACCGATATCCGATATCCCGATATTATCCAACTTCTAATTCGCGATACCGATATCAACCGATATCAACCGATACCGATATATGCGGCCTCCAGTGGTGGAAAAATAACAGAAACTATTACTATACAAATATTTAATATAAATAAACATTTAGTATAAATACGAATTCATGTTATAGCCTAGAAATACTCCATACAACTATAAATTCAACATATAGCCTACTTGAGTAAAGTACAAAAGTAATGGTATAAACTAGCCTGACTTCAGTCTGAATTGTCATTCCGTTTCACTTCATTATTCAGACTGAAGTCCCTCTCTACTACAGCAGTTTCTGGGATGGGCGTGATCAAAGCAGCAGTCTTCACGGTGATTGGCTCATACCAACCCATATCAATATTGGGAAAGCAGACGACGTTGTTGTCATTATTATGCTAATGCGTTAGCATTAGCATAATAATGACGCTGCTAACTAAACAAACAGCCGACAAGCGTTACTAGCATGTGAACAAAAGCAGTAAAATATGTCGGATGATGATGTTTATAAAACCTAAAGCCTGACTCTTCTTTAAAGAATAATAAAGTGAAACGAAGTGAGTGACAGGGCTGTTGGCCAATCAGGTGCTTGGCATGGATTTCCAACCGACAAACGGCCCCAAAGGCGACGAGGCCAGTCCTTGAATCACAAAGAAAAAATAAGGTAGTATTTTAAGGTGCTGATTCAGGGCTGAGCCAGGCTAGGTAGTACAGATGACCGTAGCGCTGAGTCTACATCTCTGTAAATAGTCATAATTTCCAGTTTGTAAATACCGATACCGATATTTTCCGATATGAAATTTGAAAGCTTTTATCGGCCGATAATATCGGAGGGCCGATAATATCTGCCATCTCTATTTCAAATCATTGTAAATATAAGCATCTTGGGTTCTTTTGCATGCCATTGCGTTTGGTGGGGCAGTCAGGGCATTTAGGCGAGCATTGGCCCTCCCATGCCCATTCCTAGATCCGCCCCTGCACTGGACTTAGGTCAGACGTTAAGCAGCCGTGGCTCATCATCATGTCCAACAGCAGGAAGCCAGACACACGGCCATACGGGCACCAGCACCACCGCCCGCGCCCGGGGGGCCGGATAACCCTGTAGTGTTTAAGCACATGGATGAAGACAAATTGCTTAATATATGGGATATACGTCTGGTTCACATGACAGTGGCTGTTACGGTGTTATCAATGTGAGCAAAGTCACAAAGTAGGTCTACGTTATTTCATCCATTTTGGGCGGGGACACCGTTTTTTGGTGCTCTAAACATTACGTTATACATATCGTCGTTTCTATAATGTATCTCGTAGATGTGACATTTTCGAAGAGATCGTGAACTTGTAGCACACATTTTGGAATATTCTTCTGACACAAACGAACGCTTTCCGGATTCCGCATCCCGGCGGAAAGTCCTTCACTGAAACTGCAACATGTTTTCAGATGGGTGGGGGGGGTGGGGGGGGGGTGCGGTCGGTGTCCTTGACATGAAATATTGAGGCCCGCTGACATATGTGGACACAACACAACACAACTTTGACCCGTTTTGTTTTTTCCCGTGCGAGGTTTCACACGGGAACATTTTAGTGCATGTTTACTGCATCAGACATCATTAGAAAGACATTTGTGAAGACATTTCTTGGTAACCATTGAGTTCCCTGATTGGTCAAATGTATGACAAAATACCCTATAGCTCTAATACTGCTGTATAAGTAAGCATTTTTGAGTACGGGATTTTTCACTTGTATCAGAGTAGTTTTACATTGCAAGCATACTGTACTTGTGTTTTAACTTTGTGGCGCGCTATGAGCCGTGAACGCCTGCTATTCTTTGGGAGAATGTGAGAATGGAGCATAAATCTTTCAGCGAGTTTTGTACAATGTCAGGATGAAAATTAACGTATGCAGCACATGACAGTGCTTACCACGTCTGTACATACAGTCACGACACACAGTCACGACACACACACACACACACACACACACACACACACACACACACACACACACACACACACACACACACACGCACACGGCTCCTTATGGGCTTCTATCGTCCTCATTCATCTCCAGTGCTCGGTAGGGTCTGGAGCGCACAGCGCTATATCAGTTTATCCAGTTTATTTCTCATCATTGGAGGCTTTTTACAATGTCAACAGGTTCTCCCTCGAGTCTGTCTGTCTGTAGACTTCAGTCTTATTCTCAAACTTCATCCAATTACATATAATTCTGGGGCTCCATGATTTGAAATAGCTTGTGAACGGCTGACATATGGTGGAAGGTAGAAAAAACTGTACTGTATGCTTTTGTATGCTTCTTCTAAAAAAATAGGTTAATTGGAAGCTTTAGTGGTTTTTACATGTTGTGCAGATCCTGGCATTTTCTAGAACTCCTCCTCCACACCATTTTGTTTTGTGGCCAAAATGTTATGCAATTTTTCATGTACCTGCAGAAACAGGACCAATGCTATTCCAATCCATTCGGCTTGTAGGTCTGCTGTCTTTTAGGTCTGCTGAGGAACTCCTTATATGGTCGCCACACTCGCCAGAGCTGGGAGGATTATCCGATAAAAAGGAGAAAATAATAATAATATTTGAATGAAACCATTCTGTACTGTACTTTACTTTGTTTAAACTTTCATTGAAAAATAGCATAGCGCAAATCTTTCAGTAGGTTCTTTCAGAGCAAATGTTTTGTAGAATCTACAATGTCAGGACGTGATGAGTGAAATCGCTTATCACTAGACCTTTAAAAGAGAGGTACACCGCTAAAGGTTTCAATTGTTTTCTGGTGCAGAACGACAGCCTGGGCCAGGGCACGTTCACCAAGATCTTCCGCGGCGTGCGTCAGGAGCTGGGAGACTACGGAGAGGTTCACCACATGGACGTCATCGTGAAGATCCTGGACAAGGCTCATCGGAACTACTCCGAGGTTAGAACGCCCTTGGATCAGGGACGGATCTAGGCATAGGCATGGGGGGGGCAATGCCCCCCTAAATGCCCAGACTGCCCCACCAAACATGATGGCATGCAAACAACCCAAGATATTTCAAATTAAAGTGCCTATATTTAAAATGATTTGAAACACTACTGCTGCTACTAACTAGCTACTAATTGTGTCACCACTAAACCAACAGCATTTCATCATTGAAAACAGAAAACTCTCTGAGTCAGAGTTTAGCTTTATGCATGCTGCGTGTCCTGTAACCGAAAATGGTATGATGCGATTTAGCCGCCCCCATACCATTTTCCACTGCCCCCCCCCAATTGGGAAATGTTACATCCGCCACTGCGATGGATGGATGGATTGATTGATTGAGCGATTGATTGGGCGAATAAGTGGGCTGCGATTTGAACCCATTATGGCTCACTTTCCCTTTCAGCGCGTGTCAGAATTGACATGACACAAGCGAGACGACTTCAGAATGGAGTCCCTAATTATTTGTTCTTCCGTATAATGGCCCGATGTCCGGCCGTCTGTCTTAACTCACCGGGTGCCTTTTTGACGCCACTTTTTTGTATATACCTCGCCCTCGCCGCAAAAAATATGCCTTTTTCGCTAGCTTGGTTTTTGTTGAAATCATAGTATTTTGCTTACAAAAAAAAATCTATTTTGGGTGGATAAAATGGCGATCGCCATTTAATCTGACCCTTTAAGGTAAGATTGCAATAGATCTAAGGCAATGGCGCTGGTCGCAACTATGTTTGATCGGCGTAGAGATATTTGGCAATCTAGCGGTAATTGTGTTCATTTGTTGTGTTTTCAACTCCAATATTTGCTTCTGGGGGGGACTGGGAGTCCCTGGAAAAACTTAAGGTCTATAGCAGGGGTTTTCAACAGGTGGTCCGGGGACCACCAGTGGTCCTTGAGAAGGTTCCAGGTGGTCCCCAGGCTAAATGATGGAAAGTTGGTTAACCAGATGTAACTCTTGAGAATGTAAAAATGAAACCAAATGGACCCTTGCGGGTCCATTTGGTTTCATTTCTACACTCTCAAGAGTTAAAATATTCATAATCTGAATTAGCACCACTTAAACAAGAAGTCTACACTGTTTTGTTTGCAAAATCCAGCCTGGAATTGTGGACAAAACCAAAATATTTCTTTAGTTTTAGGTCTTTGCGGTGAAAATGTAATCGAATGGTGGTCCGTGGCTCAAATACCGAATTATTGGTGGTCCCTGGTGTCAAAAAGGTTGAAAACCACTGGTCTATAGGACCCCTAAAAGAAGTATTTGGCAATGGATTTAACCTGCTTCTATTCCCTTCTCAACAGTCGTTCTTTGAAGCAGCCAGTATGATGAGCCAGCTGTCCCACAGGCACCTGCTCCTCAACTGTGGCGTCTGTGTCTGCGGAGAGGAGAGTGAGTATACAGTAAACACTGTGTCATGGATGTCTTGCACTTTTAAAGCTATTTGTGACATTTTACATTCAGTAGATTTTTCTGTGGTTGCAGACCACAAACAAGTGCTTTGATTTCCCTGCTGAATGCGATCATGTCACAGACTGCAAATCCCATACATCATTGCGATTTTCCATTTTTTATGCCTGTTTTCATTGCAGCTCAAAAGCCTTCCAACCCCCCCGGAAAACTCCAGACCACATAAAATCCAAAGAATGTTGACTGCATCCAGTAGAATTGCCTCCCCCATTCCCCGAAATCTCCTAAACTTGAACGCAGCATTTTGCGTTGGAACAAATTGTTTTATAAATTCATGTCGTTGAGGGCCAGATGTAGCCTGGGACAGAAATGCCCCCCTAAATGCTCAGACTTCCCCACCAAACAATGCATGCAAAACATGCGCTTCAGATTAAAGCGCTTATAATTAAAATGATTTGAAACACTACTGGTGACTAACTACAGTTGTGTCCCCACTAAACCAACAGCATTTCATCATTGAAAACAGAAAACTCTGAGTCAGACCTTTAGCTTTATGCATGCTGTGTGCCTGTTGCAACTTCAACAACAATTGATGTTATTATTGATGCTTTACTTGCCTAATATAAGTCCTGTAACTGAAAATGTTATGGGTGCGGCTTCATCGCCGTGGTGCGAAGCGACACGGGCTGTGAAGCCGCACCCATAACATTTTCACCTGCCCACCCCCCCCTAATTGGGAAATGTTACATCCAGGCCTGATGTCGTTACACCTGCATCTCCACTAGCGAAAGAGTGCTGGGGTGTGCCCTTTAAATCTCGTTGTGAGATTTCGCCGTTTTCGTCCAACACTACCATCTTTGTGGGATTTCCGCCCCTATAGCCTCTCTAGCACTGCATGTCCCTGCAATCACCGTGTCACGGTCGGTGTCACTCACGCCCAGTTGATGAGGCGAACCCGAAAGCAGCTATTACTACACACTCGGCGTGTGAAGGCACGGCCGTGATTGGCTGCGGGGCTTTAGTTTAGACAGGAAGCGTTTGCTTCTTGTCAGATTCATAACGTTAATGTTCATATCCAGGTGACGACATGATAAGGTTGGTTCAGCCCTATACAGTGCAGCAGTGGTTCCCAAACGTTACCGTTAGTGTCCCTAACGCTAATTAGTCTACAAGGACCCCCCATTTTTATATGCCAGGGACCCCCATAAGAGAAGATTTGTGTGGCCCTAGAAGCGATTTGATCCCTAAAAACACAAAACACGAAGCTAAAACTACGGGTATATACGAGCAACAGTACTTTTTGTTATTGCACAAACCCTATAGCCTACATATTATACAATAAACATGTTATTGCAGGGGTACAACAAAAAGAAAAACCACCAAAACAATGGGCGAGGCATGAATCGTCCCTTGACCATTTTCATTTTATGGACATGATGCAATAGGTGCATTCCATGTTGTCGTCAGTAAAGAGAAAGAAAGAAAAAACACAAATTATCGAGGAATGGAAGTATCACCTCACCACAAGAGCTCCTGTACTGTCTGGCCATCTGGGCTGCCATTAGTCAATATTTCCTGGAGGCCTGGAGTTCTTTACTGTTGTTGTTGCCTGGGCCATCATGTATGCTGGAAATACACGGAGTGTACACAGAAGGTCAAATGGTTATCACTTATCGAATCAAACTTTGCTATACATTAAGATTAATGCACAGGTTTTGGCAGTAATGTGAACAAAAGGAATCTCTCAACAAACCAACCAACAGGCCATCAGTTATCAGATGATTTCATCTGATAACTGATGCTTGTACCGCAAACCCATCGCTTAACTTGCGTTCACTCTGCTCACACAAGGAATAAATCGACATGTATTCATATTGGGGCTGCCGTGCTGTGTGGCAACTAGAGCATGTGTCTTTCATGTGGAAGGTTGTGGGTTCGAATCCCCATAACGCCGAATAGGGGTTTCAAGATCAGAGATTGTGGGTTCGAATCCCCATAACGCCGAATGGGCGTTTCAAGATCAGATCTAACATATTTATAAAATGACATGTTAACGTTTATTATTGGTCCACTTCTGCTATTACAGCCTCAGGTAGATTAATGGTTATTTTGATCTGTATGTTTGACTGTTTTGTTTCTCAAATCCAGCCTGGAATTGAGGATGAAAATAAAATAAATCTTTAGTCTCGGGATCTGTGGGGCTAAAATGTCCTCAATTGGTGGTGCGGGGCTCAAATTCTGAATAAATAGTGGGCCCTGGTATCAAAAATGTTGAAAACCCCTGATAATAATGTCACGTGCAGTGCGTGCACTATGTAGTGCTGTACATTGCCGTTCTATGAAGTGAACAGTCTCCTGTGTGTTTCTCGTCCTCGTTCAGACATGATGGTGCAGGAGTACGGCAAATTTGGCTCTCTGGACACCTACCTGAAGAAGAACAAGAGCTGCGTCAACATCACCTGGAAGCTGGAGGTGGCCAAGCAGCTGGCCTGGGCCATGCACTACTTGGTAAGAGCTCCCGGGGGACAATAACACACACACACACACACACACACACACACACACACACACACACACACACACACACACACACACACACAGACACACACACAGACAGACACACACACACACACACACACACACACACACACAGATTCAGATTCTAGTTTCTGATGCTAGATTCTAGTTCACAGCGATAGATTCTAGTTTCCGACGCTAGATTCTAGTTCCTCATGCTAGATTCTAGTCCCCCACGGTAGATTCTAGTTCCTCTCAGTAGATTGTAGTTTCTGAAGTTAGATTCCAGTTTCTGACACTAGATTCTAGTCCATGACACTAAATTCTAGTTTGTGACACTAAATTCTAGTCCCTGGCGTGAGGTTCTAGTTTTTCTGGAAAAAATCTCTTTCTGTGTCAGTGATGCTTAACATATTTCATCGGAAGGACCCTCAGAAAAATCTATTATTTAGCTGCAGAAAGTCATCTGAAAACATGTTGTTCTAGGGATCCCCCAGAAGCAAAGATTTGGGTTAAAAATGTTTGCTTCCGAAATAATGTATTCAAAGATTTGCACCACATTTTCACAATTTGTCAAAAATAGCAGAACTACAAGCTCATATATGAGCTTGTAGATCTGCTATTTTTCAACAGCTAAAACATCAAAACGCGTTCAGAAAGCAGCATGTTGTCTGGCCCCAACATCCTGTACATCCGCATGTGCGCAGGAGGACAAGGGTCTCATCCACGGAAACGTGTGCGCCAAGAACGTTCTGCTGATCCGAGAGGAGGACCGCAAGACGCTCAGCCCGCCCTTCATCAAGCTGAGTGACCCTGGCATCAGCATCACTGTGCTGCCCAAAGACGGTGAGTCATTCAAAGTGTCTTCTAAAAGCCGTCTAGTAGAAGAGTTACAACATTGAGGGGACAGAAAACAGCCTGGCGGCCACGTGGTTCATGCAGCCTGAAAGGGGGTTTTCAACGAGAGCAGCACAAATACGAGCTATTTTATGGCATGTGTGCAACATGTCAGCTGTTTGTTAGTAATGTACAGTGTACAATACTTTACGTTATACTACAAGGCTATTCTAAATAAAGGGATTTCAGATTAAATATACTTAAATTATTTTCCCTGTTGATTCAGGTCTGGTGACACGGTCTATGGGGGCCGTCGATATTAGTTGAAAATTCGACAACAGCAGCCGATTGGCCGACAGCCCTGTCATTCACCAGTGTCAAACAACAAACACGGCGGAACCCCACTGTGGTGAAACGCGACCGTATCAATCTGGCTATTACATCAACGATAAATAGTTAGTAGAATAAAACCCAGAAGCGTTGGGTTTTAGAAACATCATCATCCGACATGTCTTGTCGAAACTGCTTTCGTTTCGTTAAGGCCCTGTATATAGGCAAAAATCAGGGGCGGATCTAGGCATGGGCATGGGGGGCAATGCCCCATAAATGCCCAGTCTGCTCCACAAAACATGATGTAATGCAAACCCAAATTTCAAGTTAAAGTGCTTAGAATTAAAATGATAGCTTTATGCATGCTGCGTGTCTGTTGCAACTTCAACAACAACTGATGTTATTATTGATGCTTTACTTGTCTAATAAAACTCCTGTAACCGAAAATGGTATGGGTGCGGCTTCATGCCGCATCCATGAAGCTGCCCCCATACCATTTTCTCTTGCCTGCCCCCATACCATTTTCTCTTGCCTGCCCCCCCCCAATTGGGAAATGGTACATCCGCCCCTGGTGAAAATGCTCATGTTTGGTTGTGCTATACTCTCCGAAAAGAGAAGATCCACCCAAGTGATCAATCAGACATGAGTGTGCAGCACAGATAAATATTGACCCCACCTCCCTTCCTCGGTTTAGTGCTGGTGGAGCGTATACCGTGGGTGCCCCCGGAGTGCATCGAGGACCCCCGCGGCATGATGAGCCTGGCCACCGACAAGTGGAGCTTCGGGACCACGCTGTGGGAGATCTGCAGCGGTGGAGACAAGCCCCTCAGCACCTTGGACTCCTCCAAGGTGAGTTGCTTTAACATGATGTGTGTAACCATCCAATCTGGATGTATCACGGCTCTCATTCAGATTATATCCCAGCTAGATTTCACTGCCAGTGTTAATGCGACTGATCCTGTCACTTGCTAATGCAGTGTACCTGTTGTGACTGCAGGGTATTATGGGGTCCTTCAAAGACCTTCCTGTGTTCATGTGTTGTTGTCTGAGAGGAACCTTGTATCTCAATATTTGAACTTTGAGCTCCTACTGTACGGAAATGCCAAAATCTGCATGCTCACACTGTAGATCTGCTATTTTGGCTACAAAAGTGGTTTAAGTCTGTCTGTTGGTTTTTATAACAAGTTCAAATTATTAACAATGGCTTGTGAGAAAATAAAAATAAAAAAGGTCATTAAATTCATGGGAAAGGGAATGGGGACATCTTTTTCCCTGAAAAGTAACCAGTTTTGAACATACATCGACAGACAGTTCCAACATGCTTTTTTAAAACTTTGATTTTGCCCCGATACGATTTCAATCATTTGATCCTGAGTATCCAATGCGATATTTATATTTTTACCGTACACTTTATAGTACACAGTATCCAAATCAACAGACGACATCCAGTATTGATACCCGATCCGTTTTCCGATCACAGGATCAGATCGGGACAATCCTTGCAATAATTCCAGTGTGTGTGTGTGTGTGTGTGTGTGTGTGTGTGTGTGTGTGTGTGTGTGTGTGTGTGTGTGTGTGTGTGTAGAAGAAGCTGTTCTACATGGACAGACACCAGCTGCCCGCTCCCAAGTGGACAGAGCTGGCCAACCTGATCAACAGCTGCATGGACTATGAGGCGTCGCACCGGCCGTCCTTCAGGGCCGTGATCCGAGACCTCAACAGCCTCTTCACACCCGGTACGGTACGCTCACACATGCCACTGCCACGGCGTGCACGTCAAAAACCTTGATTTTGTCCCTGGCTGTGTCCCTCAGAAGTAGAGTTCTCAAACTCTGCCCGAACCCGACCAGGCCCGACCCGACCCGACATTTTAGGGTCGGGCTTGGGCCTAAAATGTATACAGATCAGTAGGGCCGAGTCGGGCCTAGGGCTCTATGAAAAAAGTAATATACACTGAATTATTTTATTATGATAAAAATAACAATTCTGTTCTGTCTGTCTGTGTATTTACCTCTTATGAAGATGGTGCTGACTGGTATTTCCACTTTTACTCAGTGTAGAGTGCTCAAATTCTACCCAAACCCGACTATGCTAATTGGTCGGGCTGGGCCGGGCTTTGGGCCTGATCAGTTAGGGCCCAGTTAGGGTCGGGCCTTAATTTTCAGGCCCGTTGAGAACCCTACTCAGAAGTGATTAGATCCCTAGTATTTTGTCCTAGGGACCCCCCTCATGCGTCACCCCTATTTGCCTGAATTATTTTCTAATGATTAAAAAACATTTCTTTGTGTTTCTAGGCTATATTAAGTTAAGATACTCAATTTGTATTTAACACATTTAACACTAATAATTAATATAAAGTTAGGTATGTGCCACATTTGGCACATTAGTCTGTTAGCACACCTAGCCTACTAGTACAGTATCACACTATTTAGACTATTACACTATTTACTGATTACACTAGTCCACTGGTAACACAAATTACACCCATTGCCCATATTACACTTATTACAATATTACACTATTACCCTATTACAATATTACATGAGCACGTATAACTGCTGTTTTCTGATCTGCTTGTGTGTGGTGGTGTGTCAGATTATGAGCTGCTGGTAGAGAGTGACATGGTGCCCAACCGGACCCGAGGGTACGGCTTCCCGTGGGCCTTCGAGAGCCAGGAGCCGGCTCAGTTCGAGGAGAGACACCTCATCTTCCTCAAGCAACTGGGGAAGGTAAGGCATTATGATAAGTACCGTAATTTCCAGACTATAAGCAGCACCAGGCTTATAGTCAGTTGCTTCATGTTAGAGCAGTGGTTTTCAACTTTTTCACAATTTAACAACTTCTTCACCCCACAGAAGACTAAACTTCTGTGGGGTGAAGAAAACTAAAGATTTCTTTTGGTTTTGTTCACAATTCCAGGATGGATTTTCACAAACAAAAGAGGCATCAACATTAGACCAAAATGAACATGACTTATGACTTATTAATTAATCGGTGCTAATTTAGATGGGGAATATCATAACTATCATAACTTTGAGAGCGTAAACATGAAACCAAATGGACCCGCTAGGGTCCATTTGGTTTCCATATCTGAGCCTATTGTGGCAATCAGCGGCCACTTTCAACTTTCACTTTCACTTCAATATCATTAATTTTGGCATAATAATGTCCTAGCATCTCTCCTGTGGGTGTGTAATGGTGGAAGAGTTTTTTTTTCTTCCTTTAGTTACACAACTCTGAAATGTGTGAAAAAAAATGTATACAACTGCTGTTTGTGATTTTTTTCGTTTTTGAGATAATCAATCAATTACTACAGGCTACAGGCTGGAAAAATGACTACCAAGGAGTTAAAGGGTTCTGTGCGTCTTTGAGAGGCGTTGTGGATTCCATGCATACCAATGAAGACGTGGTGGTGCCCCTTTAAAGAAGAGAAATGTAGTCACTATTTGACCACAAATCTCCCAAGAAACTAGCTTGCCTCGCCTCTAGTCTGCTGTCCTCGTGGCTGAAGTGTTTGTTTTCATTAGCCTTTCAAGTAATGTGGTTTAAGCATGGCAAGAAAGCTGTTTTTCGACCGATCAGATTAGTTCCTCGAAATGACCCGTTGTGTAATGGCTATTACATTGAGATGGAAGCATGTAGCTGTAGCTGTAGCTGTAGCTGATTAGTACTTGTGTCAGTGTTGTAGTGGGACTTTTAGAAGTGGGGGGACGCCTCTTAAAAAGGGAATTCCACCCATTTTTTTTTCTGACAGTGTACAAATGGAACCAAATGGACCCTAGCGGTTCCATTTGGTTCCATTTGTACACTCTCAAAAAATGAAACTCATTAACATGGTGAAACACATCTTGATGATATCATCAAGATGTAGTTCACCATGCTAATGATTTTTTTCAGACCTCCATTTCTAGGAATGGGGGAACCTTTTTATCATGTCCACACAACATCTCTAAGATGTATTAATGACATAGTAAAATATTGAAAATGAGTGGAATTCCCCTTTAAGACACGTGCATGCACACTTACATTTGCATGCACCTGTGCAACACACACAGACACGCTATTAAAAACAAGTATAACAAGTATAGCATATTGAGAAAGATTTTTTATAATGCCTAATTGTATCCATAAAAGTAAATGACAAGACAAAGAACATAGGCCTACTTTTGCCGCCAAAAATATTTTGGATGTGAGAAGTGGGGGGACGCCGCCCCCCCCGCGTCCCCCCTCCACTACACCCCTGCTTGTTGTAGTAAAAAATATGGACCTCTCTCCCTCCCTCAGGGAAACTTTGGCAGCGTGGAGATGTGTCGCTACGACCCGCTCCAGGACAACACGGGGGAGGTGGTGGCGGTGAAGAAGCTGCAGCACAGCACGGCCGAGCACCTCCGCGACTTTGAGAGGGAGATCGAGATCCTCAAGTCGCTCCAGCACGACAACATCGTCAAGTACAAGGGAGTCTGCTACAGCGCCGGTGAGACAATGCATGCGCCGCGATCGCTTTGGCCCGTTCGAGTTCAGGGATGTGTGCATGTTAGACATTAAAGGGGAGGGCAGGGCTTCAGCCCCTGCCCTTTTATCTGTTTGTATAAAATAAAACAGAATAGGCCTTTATGGATTCCCATATAAATATAGTGGACATTACACATTAAAGGCAATACAGACAACTTTAGTGTGTACAAAATCTGTGTTTGTAAACCAATTTGAATGTAACTCCATGTCACCTCCACTCTGTTGGCTCATTATGAAACTCCTGGAGATTGATGTGCAGTGATTGGCTAAAACGCCACCCCCCAAACACCTCCTTGTCATGAGTCTGACGAAAACGATTATCTGACAACAATAAAGTTCTGGACCGTCTGCAGGGCAAAGGAAGTATCTGTCTGTAGGGAAACAGCTGCAGCATCAAAGCAGAAGTGACGTAGACGGGGAAAAAGCAAAAAATATATAGCTACTGTATATATATATGATGATTTGATCCTTGGCTATAAAGTTGCCTATAATAACTATACTGGTTCATTTTTGGAACCAGACCTTCAAAATCTCTTCCAAATCCATCAACAAGGCATGCCCTATGCAGTGGAAGAATGTGTGTGACATTTATTTTTTTAAACAATGTTTTATCATATAGGAAAGATATTGGTGGAGAGGTCTGTATATCACATGTTATGCTTAGCTGTGATTGGACCATAGTAGCTTGGGGAGGGGCTTACTTAAAGGTCTGATGCTTTTTTTTCCCCTGAAGACTCCTGAACTTGAACACAGTATTTTTGCATAAAAAAATCCATGTCGTTACATCGCATCACCCCTAACAAAAGAGTGCTGGCTTGCGCCCCCGGGAAACAGCCGTTCAGCAAACTCGCAACACTTAACAGTGCGACACGTTGGGAGCTTGCAGATCAGCAATTTCCGCTATGTTTGTCCAAAAGTGGAGGTTCCATATGACTTTAACTTTGAGGTTTTGTTCTCTGTCTCCAACGCAGGGCGAAGGAACCTGAGGTTGATCATGGAGTACCTTCCCTACGGCAGCCTGAGAGATTACCTCATCAAGAACAAGGACCGCTTCGACGCCAAGAGACTGCTGCACTACGCGTCGCAGATATGCAAGGTACGGTCGCGGGATCGCTCGTAGAGAACACATGCTCCATGATGGACAGATTTTTATTTTATTCTATTTTATTCAGTCCATTTTGTGTGTTGAGTTTGGAGCTCTATAAATTGGCTTCCGCGCGGGACAGTTCCAACCGTTCTGATCACTGACCAGTGACCAGTGACCACACATCTTTTGTGCACTTCTGAAATGTTTTTGTTTCCCCGGAAGGGCGTTGATTTGGCCGGTTTCACTTGGAATAAAAGGTGCAGGTCAAATGTTACGGCGGTCCAAGCCGTTTTAGTTGAGCCATTTTTGTTTTAGTAGTTAAAGTGTTAAACTCCTGCTCAAGTTTGGCACGCATCATCTTAACAACACTCCGTTGCGCCGTCATCTACTGGCTCTACCTTACATCTAAAAGCACCAAATGACCCATGATAAAGGCACAATGTGTTCACTTCATGACAGTGGTAATAATATTACTAGTGAGTAGTTACACCCATATCTGTTTATTACGTCTCTCTCTCTCTCTTTTCCAGGGTATGGACTACCTGGCCAGCAGGCGTTACATCCACAGAGACCTGGCCACCAGGAACATTCTGGTAGAGACGGAGCTGAGGGTGAAGATCGGAGACTTTGGTCTGACCAAGGCTCTGCCGCAGGACAAGGAGTACTACACTGTCAAAGAGCCTGGGGAGAGCCCTATCTTCTGGTGAGGAGGCTACGCTGCGTGGTTTTGTTGGCTATGGCCCTAAAGGCCAAGCAATCTTAGTAGTCCAGGCAAAATAGAGTTTTCTGTTTTGAATGAATAGTAGCAGTAGTAGTGTTTTAAATCGTGTTCTGGTGGGGCATTGCCCCAGCCCCCCATGCCCATGCCTAGATCCGGCCCTGTACGAGGTGAAGGCACACGTGGTTGGTTCTCAAACACCAAAAGCAATGCACACGATTAAAGAGACGATAGATGCAACCCCTTTGTGCATCTCCATGCAGGCAGATTACAGTACGTGCCGTGTAACTCACTAAAACTGGAATTAGTGCACCTCGTAACACGTTTTGAGACAAAGTGCCATAACTATCGTTTTAAAGACGTATGCACTATGATTCTGCCTGGACGCAGAAAGGATCATGCGTGTCACATGCGTGTTTCCTGTACATGGAGTCCTGTTCAGTGTCTTTGCTTTTATTGCATTATCGTCTCTGCCAACGTCCTCTTCACTCGACGCCAAGTGGATCTTAACAGGCGCTCTCAAGGCCTGTTTTATATCTCGGCCGTTTGAAAAGGGACGATCAACGAGCTCACAGCCGGCCGTGTTGGCGAAGGTTTGAAAAACGTTGCAGTTGCTTTGCACATTTTTGGGTTCATTGTGGCTAACACTAAAGGTTGCAAAAACGGAGATTTCTGTCCCTATAAAGAGTCCCGCAGTGTATCAAGAATGGAGATTAATCAAAAGATGAGATGAATTAATTCAAGACGGAGCTTTAGCGTTAGTAACTCCTGTTCTAAATCAAACACTATAAAACTCTTATACGTTGTAGAATCTCATTGTTAAACGCTCATTGTTCGATCATTATTTGTTTCGACTACTCTTAGCCGTATCTGCTATGAAGCCCCGGTGACTGCATGAAACTGCATGAAAACGATCACTGGCCCACTGATGTAATGGTTGCCAATAGTTCTGGCAGTGTTAAAGTAGTGCGTGTTTTTGTGTTTTTTTTGTACGTCTTCCAGGTACGCCCCAGAGTCTCTGACCCAGTGCAAGTTCTCCGTGGCGTCGGACGTGTGGAGTTTCGGCGTGGTTCTCTACGAGCTCTTCACTTACAGCGACAAGAGCTGCAGCCCGCCGGCGGTACGTCACACCGCACCGTCCCCCCCCCCCCCCCCCCCCCCCCCCTCAAGTGCACACATTAAAAAAAAATGCAGCATTGACTATGGTGATTGAAATGCAAACTTTTCTCCCCCTCTCCATGTGCAGGTATTCATGGACAAGATGGGCAACGACAAGCAGGGCCAGATGATCGTGTACCACCTGATCGAGCTGCTGGTCCAACAGGGATACAGGCTGCCTGCGCCGCACCACTGCCCCAAAGAGGTCAGGAGAACTCTTATAGAGGAGCCATTTGCTTTGTCTACTGAGAGTGTCAGCATTAACTATTAAAAATAGCAGGTCGTTTGGAATTTTTCGGAAAAATTGTTTGGCCATCTTTGAACATTCTGTCACACCGAATGTTTTGAACGGAGACGTTCGGGGGAGACCCTGGAACTGCATGTTTTCAGATGGGGGGTCGTATGGCGGCTTGTAAACAGATCTTGAAAACGTACCAAAAAGGCCTCAACAGTGACATTTGCTGACAAATTCCCATGTCAAACATGGGATTTGTGGACTCTTACATCTCCTTCAGCATCACCGTTTGCTCTAGAAAACCTCTAATGAATGTTAAAACTCCAGGTTTTTTTTGTGTGGGTGCAGCTCAAGCACTCAGTTTGCTCTGGATTTTACCATCTCTCTCTCTCCCCCGCTGTAGATTCAGACGATGATGACAGAGTGCTGGAGCAGTGAGCCGTCTCAGAGACCCACCTTCAAGACCCTCGCCCAGAGTGTGGACGCCATTCGCGAGAGCAAGGAGGGATGAGGACGGACGGGACAGCGACCTTTTGGCCTCAACAAACCCGGACGACTCTGTGCCATTCCCACGATCACAGTAGCAAAGCGCGTGTGAGCGAACTTTGCGCAGGACGTCCCGTTTCGCAACTTTCCAAATACATGTTTCGAAACCGATGACATAGATAATGCATGTTTGGTCATAATCACAATCCGCAAAATAACTCGGTAACGTCAAATAATTTCAGCCCAAGTGCAACCTTTGCCTCTGAGATGTAACGGAGTAGAGGAAGAAATAGACCTTTCCGTAAGCCCCTCCCCAAATTGCCATGGTCCAATCACAGCTAAGCATGTGATAGACAAACGTCTCTACCAATAATTGCGCGGCCAAAGCCAACTCGGGTCGTGACAAATCATGACAACAAACACAATATTGTCATATAATATATAATTAGGAAGACGTAGAAAACGGCATGATACAAGACTTTTTGTTTCGTTTTTCATCTTAGAAATTATTTTATTGTCCCAAAAGTTTGTGTGTGTCATCATGATTCGTCACGACTCGAGTTGGCTTTGTCCGCGACGTAATCGTCTTGATATAAATTATTTTCGAAAAGTCTATGAGAAAAATGAATGGGGAATCCACTAGTGGAACAGGGGGTGTGACGTCACTGCGCATCTCTATAGCTGGCTGAACCAGTTTCTGAACCAATCAGAGCACAGCATGCCTTCAGGCAATGGAATGGCAAAGAGGGAGGAGCGGCTCTAGTTCTGAGCTCTACTACACGCAATGGACTGTTACTTTGTTTACAATAATCACTCAGCACTTGTTCTAGGTGTGCCAAAGTTGTTGTTTTGTTTGTTTTTTAATACCTTTTTTCACCTAAAATGTGTACTCATAATGTTCAGCCACAACATTGCTTAATGTAAATGTGTGTCCTTTCCATTGACTCAGCAGTAACATCGCCCCTATTTTAGAACGGAATGTCCTTTTACTTGTTTTTGACTTTTCTGCCTTTAGTGATAGTATCAGGTAACAACAGACAGGAAGGAGCGAAAAAGAGAGAAGAGGAGAGAAATGCCGGAAAGGTCGTCATCATGAGTGGGACTCGAACACACAACACGCTGTGAGGCCAAAGCCTGTATGTGGCATGCACCCAGACCGGGAGGGTGCCCCAGAACTGAATGTACTTCTGATTTTTTTTTTTTTTTTGTAAGGGAACAAAATCTCAAAATATGTTCTATCTCTCCTATCTTTTATGGTTAAAGTGCATGTATAAAATAGGCAATATTAAATTGTCTACACAATTATACATGTATGCAAGTATTATGAGCTTTACTGCATGTATCATATTGAACAAAAGGGAAAAGCTTTAAGCTGTAGGGCTTCTATGAATGTTCGCCTTGAAATGTGAAAATATTGATGAATGTATTGTTCTCTACATATCCCAGAACACGTGAAAGGATAAATGGGTTCATTCTTCTGGCCCAGCTGCCACGCAAGATAAACAATCACAAGAGTGCAACAGTTTCAATAAAAGACATGCAGGTGACTGAAGTCAGGTGCTTTGTCATTGTCATATTTGCGACGTGCAGTGTTGGGACTAACGCCCTTACAAGATAACACCTAGGGGCGTTTTTGCCATCAGGCAGACTAGGCGGTTACCTGAGGCGCCATGGAAAATAGGAATATTGGAAAATAGTTCATATTTTTGTCCCATTTTACTGTGCCAGTCATAGGTATGACATCACACAAGAAAATCTTGCCTGGAGCTCCAGATTACTTAGAAACGCCACTGACAAGTCATAACACCCTTACGTGACGTACAACTGCTTTTTGCAGTTGTAGCATATAATTGCAGGAAAGAATACGTGATTGTGTTGGTGTTGTGGTACAGAGGGTCCTACCGTCCAGGTATAGGACAGAAAACAGATGGTATTTTCGTTCTGGACTTAGCTCGCCGTTGTGTTCACCATCGTCATCATCAGGTATATGGGCAGTCGAAGGGTTAAGTGAGAAAACCTGGCCTGAACACAAAAAGGCCAAATAGCTGCATGATCCTCAAGATCACATCTCAAATCACAAAGCAAATCAAACAATCGTTTACAAATAATGTCAATGTTTATACCATCAAATGAAAATAAACAATTCAAACAAAATGGTTCAACAGATGTTTTCATGACAATAAAACTCACCAATTCAGTTCAAGTTCACAGCTCATCCAAGCTCAGTGCATTCACCAGTGTGGGGTCTAAAACCATGTTTGATCTGTGTTAGCATAATGTTTGAGAATAGAAGGACAGAGAGCATACAGACCTGCCACAACCAGTGATGTGCACCTCACTGACTGAGACAAAGTCCTGAGCTTTATACTGGGGGTGTGGTGTGTGATGATCAGCTGATTCCAACCTGGTGTGACTGAGTGAGTGAGTGAGTGAGTGAGTGAGTGAGTGAGTGAGTGAGTGAGTGAGTGAGTGAGTGAGTGAGTGAGTGAGTGAGTGAGTGAGTGGTGAGCTGAGCTGTCAAACTGTCAAATGATGACAAAAAACGACACAGCCAAATGGTGACGAATACCAATACAGCCATTTTCATCCAGGGTTATACACAGTTACTTCAAGCTGAATTCCACCCATTTTCAACATTTTACTATGTCATCAATATATGTTAATTGTGTGTGGACATCATGAAAAAAGTTCCCCCATTCTGTTTTTTCCTAGAAATGGAGGTCTGAAAAAAACACGAACATGGTGAAACACAACTTGATGGCGTCCACAAGTTGTGTTTCACCATGTTAATGATTCTTCTTTTAGGACCTTTAGGTCTGACTGTGCATGGGCAGGGTATTATATCCACATAATTAGACTGGATATATTTTCCGGGATTTTGGATATTGTACTATTGGCATAAGTGATCTTTTTTTCACCTCTGTACTGGCTAGCAGATCCCCCCCCAGACCAGAGCAGAACTATATTATATTAATTATTCTATGTTATATTAATGGCCGGTATTTCATACATCTTAAGTTCTAAAAATCTTAACTAACCCTTTAAAACAGCTGAACCAGTGTCATTAGGAAAATACTCTTTCCTCAAAAACAATGCAATGTGTCTGCATTATTCTTTGTTTATATTTATTTAGGGTGGGACTCGATTAAAAAATTATTAATTCATTCTAACTTTGTAATGAATGAATCGCAGAGCAATATTTGATCCGAGAAGCATTTTTTGGTCAATTAAAACAGGTTGTGTGTGAGTGAGTTTTTCCAAGTAATAGGTTACTTTTCCATAGAAGTAAAGCACCATCTACAATAATTGCTCTCTAATCCAGTTGCTTTGTATAATTACGAAGACAACGTATTTTATTTTATTCTATGTACATATTTATTTGGAAGGGACAGTGCATAATACAGAACACCACACACATACTTTGGCTGTGTAAATACAGAACAAATTTCCATTTGTAGTCCCCATACTGAAACCAAGCAACATAAACGCATACTGAAACATTGCTGAAAGGCTATGAACAGAACAAAAAAATAAATAAATAAAAATAAACAATAAATAAATAAATAAAGTCCTGGTTTTGACACAAAGTTAAAAATGTTCGCATTTGATTTTTCCATGATCCATCCTTTTAGGCTGGACTTTATGCATAGGACGGACACTTTTCGTACTATATAGCTACCCCGTCCTTTCTTCACAGAATATTCCAAAGACCAGGCAAACAGCGTTATTTAAACCATTCTGACTGTACTTGTGGAGTTTTAACTTTCATTGAATAACAGCAGGTGTTCGCGGCTCATAGCGGGCCACTCTGTGGTGCGCTATGAGCCATGAACACCTGCTATTTTGGGGGGAAATGTGAGATTGCAGCACAAATATTTCAATATGTTCTTTCAGAGTGAATGTTTTGGAGAATCTATAGTATGCTATGGAGAGAGAACCCTATTATCCACTGCCGTCCATATTTGGGGCAATTTCACTATGGGTGCAGACCTTTCAAGAGCGTTCCTAATCTCTTCCCAAAACAGTAGATCTACAAGGTCACAACACATTATGACATGATCTGTTGTGATCTTGCATATCGGCTAATACTTGTTTTTGAAATCGAAGGATTATTAAGGTTCTTTCTTTTTAGATTTTTCTCATCTCGCACCCAGAGAACCTACAATCTAAAACCTTCAGTGGCTTTTTTTGTGGTCTGTAGTTTTCTCTGGGGTTCAGGAAGGCTTTTGAGCTGCAACCAAAAACAGGAAAAACGGTGGAAAAAAGCGACTGACGAATCTGCTGATGGATATCATTAGCATGTGGGATTTGCAAAAAAACAGAATTTGGAAAACCAGAGCAATTGTTAGAGCCAGAAAAGCCCCCAGAAAGAGACCCCAGAAAATATAATGAATGCGTGAAAGTTGAGGTTTTCTTTGGGTGAAATTGATCTATAAATCAATAAATAATAATTTCATACCAAAAGCTTTGTGCTGCATTCTCACATTTTCCTCCAAAAATAGCAGGCGTTCACACCTATGAGCCGTGAACACCTGCTATTTTTCAATGAAAGTTAAAACACCACAAGTACAGGATGGTTCAAGATGTCACAATCCCTTTATGTGGCTAAACTAAACGATCTGCATTTTTACCGCGCGCCGTCTTCGCTGCTCTACCCGACGCGTGCCTGTACAGTATACCCCTTCCCTCCCCACCCAACCCGCGGGTTCGACCCTGCACCATGCCCGCCCGTCTCAGCACAAGTATCCGATGTCGCTCTTGGTGCAGCCCTGGCTGCAACACATCCCCGCCACGCCTGCGTTAAAGTCCCTCTTCCTCTTGTCGACGGTCGAGGAGGACGACGCCGAATCGGCCAAGTAGGGGTTCTGTCGGAGCCACTTGGGACGTCGCTCCATCTCCTCCGGTGGGCTGCTGCCCCCTGCCGGATCCCCGCCGGCTTCCCCCGCGGCCCCGGCGAGAAGGGACACGAGGTCTGCCAGCGAGCGGGGCGACAGCGAGGCTCGGATCGGGGAGTGGACAGCGTCTGATGCCAAGCCGCGTTGCCAGGCGTGCTGTTGGTTATCCCCCTCGTTGGCGTCAGCATCGGAGCTCACCTGGAAAGGATCTGGAAAGGGCGGGGAAGAGAGACATTACCAATATGAGTCACCGCATATTATGCACCACCATCACCCGTAATCCCTGCATGTATTTGTCAAGTTCACGCTAAAAAAAAGTGTTTTCTTCAGGGTTCATCCATGGCTCCACTGCTTCTATGACTCTGCCTTGCAGTAGAGCTATGGAAAAATCTGTTTTACCTCCCACTGCCTGACCTGATCAGCCTCTCTTCTGTGGTGGGTATCTCACCAAGGGTTCACCTGCTCAGACATTTCAGTAAGCCCCTCCCTCCCCAAACTGCTATGGTCCAATCACAGTTAGGCATAACATGTGATAGACAAAACTCTCCTATATAATAAAACATTGTTTTAAAAAACAAATGCCACACACAGGCATTTTTCCACTGCATAGGGTGTGCCTTGTTGATGGATTTGAACCAGATTTTGAAGATCTGGTTCTAAAAATGAACCAGTATTTAATGTGTAAAGTTCATGATATTTACATGAATAGAGTGAATAGAAAACTTTCCTTAGTGGAAGCACTCTGAGCCCTCACACCACCACACATATACAATTCACTTTTGGGGCAGAAAGTGATTGCTCTGTGTTTGCAGGATTTGCGTCGCCCTCTACCAACATTGCTAAGAAAAGAACCTCCATAGAGAATATTTTAGGTGAAAAATGATCGCTTTCTGCACCCAAAAAGTGCCTTGTATTCGTGTGGTGGGGCTCAGAGTTTCTTCCACTAAGGAAAGTACCTGAGCTTTCCTTATTCCTTTCCTGACTATAATTGGTCCGTCTAAAACGACAATGAAATGCAGTTTTTGCCTTAAAAGGAGCTCTCCATTGTGCTGAAATCCAGTCACAAACATTCAGGCAACCTCTGCTGTCAATCATCAGAGGATGGGGGGGGGGGCAACTATATCACTCCATTTACCAATAGAGATGGTTAATGGACCACATTGCCACTTTTCAACCTGCCTTCAGTCATTTATGTAAAAAAAAAAAGTATACTTTTTTTAGGATATTTTCTTTGTGGAAAAAACACTCTTATATTCAGGTCAATAGGGTAATAGGTCACTAATGTTGATGATAAAAGAGCACCACTTTTTCTACTCAGTCTGTGTCTAATACGAGGACTATGGACAGTTCAGACACCCGTCCACCACCATGCATCATCAACAGGGAATCCAATCTAATGTAGAAACGAGAGGCTTTCTATTCTTTACGTAAATATTATATATATATATATTTTAAAAAAAATGACAGGTGTGTGAATGAACTGCCCACAGCCCTCCTATGAGACAGAATAGAAAAAAGGTGGAATTTTAGCATTAGTGAGGACCAATTATGTGAACATAAGTTACTATTAGTATTTAATTTCTAGGAAAGACAGAATGGGGAACTTTAAAAAAGAGCTCGGGATGCATGATTATTAACATGGTGAAAAACAACTTGATGATGTCACCAAGTTCGTCACCATGTTAATGTATTTTTTTCAGACCTCCATTTCTAGGAAATTCAGAATGGGGGAACATGTCCACACAACATCTCTAAGGTACATTAATAACATATAGTCCAGGCAAAATAAATTTTCAAGTGGAATAAATTGTAACATGGGATTTTTCTTCACAGATCATTTCTTTGAGGTCTCCAGAACAACATATTAAAAGTCCCGAAAAATCCCAGTTGCGCAAATATGTTTAATTTCATAAAGTAATAGAATACATAGGCTCCAATGGAGTGATAGCCCCGCCCCCTCCTATACAAACCCATTATAACTTAAAACTCCATTTTAACCATGATGGATTATTAAAAAACAACCCATCTTTTTTCTGGTGACTGATATTGTCCTCCTAATACGTGAGAGGACCATGGAATTTCATTCACAAGTTTCAGTTATTTTTAAAATATTGTTTTGGAAAATGTAGCTGCCTCCATATCTGGCTATGCCCATCCAAATGAATATTAAAATAAATAAATAAATGAAACCTGTAAATGAAATTCCACTGCCCTCACCTTTTTCTGGTGACTGATATAGTCCTCCTAATATGTGAGAGGGCAGTGGAATTTCATTTACAGGTTTCATTTATTTATTTTTTTAATATTCATTTGGGTGGGCATAGCCAGATATGGAGGCAGCTACATTTTCCAAAACAATATTTTAAAAATAACTGAAACCTGTGAATGAAATTCCACAGTCCTCTCACGTATTAGTAGGACAATATCAGTCACCAGAAAAAAGATGGGTTGTTTTTGAATAATCCATCATGGTTAAAATGGAGTTTTAAGTTATAATGGGTTTGTATAGGAGGGGGCGGGGCTATCACTCCATTGGAGCCTATGTATTCTATTACTTTATGAAATTAAACATATTTGCGCAACTGGGATTTTTCGGGACTTTTAATATGTTGTTCTGGAGACCTCAAAAAAATGATCTGTGAAGAAAAATCCCATGTTACAATTTATTCCAATTTTAGGTAAAACATGAGCTAAAATTACTGGCCTAATAGTAAAATGTTGAAAATGGGTGGATATCCCCTTTAACTAAAAGTCAAGGCTTATAAGGTCATTAAACATTGACATTTTTTGTGATCGTCACTTTATTTGATTTTTTAAAAAGGGAATTCCACCCATTTGTATTTTTTTCTGGGAGTGTACAAATGTGAACCAAATGGACCCTGGCGGGTCCATTTGGTTCCATTTGTACACTCTCAGAAAAAAGAGCTCCTAAAACAAAAAGATTATTAACATGTTGAAACACAACTTGATGATCAAGTTGTGTTTCACCATGTTAATGATTTTTTCCCCCAGACCTCCATTTCAAGGAAACACAGAATAAGGGGAACTTTTATCACTTTTATCAACACCTCTAAAGTACATTCATGACATAGTAAAATGGGTGGAATTCCCCGTTAATGACAAAGTAAAAATGCTGAAAAAAAAACATGCGTGGGAATAACACCCCTTTAAAACTTACCAAACTCATCCCCTAAGGAGCGCTTCCACCGGGACCCTCCGCAGGTGAAGATGACCGCACGGATGAACTCTCTGCCGCAGAGCTTGACACCGTAGCTCCCCACCACCACCTCGCTGCCCAGATCAGCGTCCACCGCCACGTATCTGCATGCGATGCTGCTCAGCGCACCGGCCACCAGCACGACGAGACACAGCCGGGACAGCATGACTCCTAACTAAACTATGCACTCACTGGATCTCCCTTTTTCCTCGCACTGTAGAATAACTTTCTCCTGCTGCTTCTTAGCCTGTTTAACTGCAGATTTCTTTACTTTCCCCCCACTCTCACTCGGTCTGCACTCTGCACTGCACTCCGCCGCAGTTAAAAATGGTCAATTGTGGAAGGATGATGTTTGAGTCGACTCTCTCCAAAGTTTATGGAAGTCGAGTGTTTGTCCTCAAGCTCTGGTTGCCGCCTGTTGCACGGATCCTAAATCATATATAGGCGAGACCACGCCCCCTCCACTCTATATGACTCACTGACACACGCATGCACGTGCGCGTTCACGCACACACGTCGAGGAGCCAAAGCCAAAGGATTTCACCCTCACATATAGGCCTAGATATAGATCATGAAGACCATAGGCTTGGAATGGAATGGATCAAGACTAATCTGTCAGATTATTTTTTGATCAAGCCTGACATTTGCTTGCAATTCGCAAAATGTCACAATCGATAACATACGCCATTGAGGCGATAGAGAACTATCCCTTTTAAGTCACAATAAATGAATAGTCAGTTTTGTTGGTGCATTATGGGATTTCCATTCTATGCAAGAGATCATAATTGGTCCATTTGAAACGATTAAGTCGTGAGAAATGCCCATTCTTGAAATGAGCTCTCCTTGGTGCTGAAAACAAATCTAGGCAACAAACACTCAGGCAGCATCTGCTGTCCAATAGGCCAGTGGTTTTATTCAGCATTTGAGCCACGGACCACCATTTGATGACGTTTTAGCCCCACAGACCCCAAAACTAAAGATTTATTTTGCTTTTGTCCACAATTCCAGGCTGGAATTCAGAAACAAAACAGGCAAACATAATGTAGATCAAAATGACCATTAATCTTCTACATTCTCTAGTTGTGTAAGCTTGGGCTAATTCAGGTGATGAATATTTTAACTCTTGAGAGTGTAAACATGAAGAGTTATCATTCCATCATTTAGCCTGGGGACCACCTGGAACCCTCCCAAGGTCAAAGGTCGAAAAACACTGCAATAGGCAAAGGGATGGCGATCCCTGAAGCCTTCCCACCTGCTGTCACAATAAAGACATATATGGATTCTAGAGATCCATGTCATCAATGTTCGCATATATATATATATGCCAAAACCTGTTCTAACATTCCATATGTTGATCCTTCCCCATTCTTCCTTCCCCTCTTGGAAGTCCCCCTTTTGACTGATAACTACTTGGGCTGTCCCTAAAGTTATTGTTACTTGTGTGAGCGGAGCGGGCACAAGTAAGGCGGCCGTTGTGCAGTGTTCAGCCGCATGGGGTACTCTGATTGGCTGGTTTAGGTGATGGCGTAATGGTGACGCAAGTAAAAGACCTTTATAGCTAATGTCATGAGTATTAGCTCGCTCCTGTCAACGCGCAAGTTTCCACTCTACTGAGTGCTGATCTGGTTTGTCCAGTCGGCGAAAACTAGAGTTCTCGACAGGGCGTAAAATTAAGGCCGCGGCCCTTACCATGGGTCCTAATCAAACCCTGTACGCGACACTGAACCCACTGCTGCCCTTAGAATTCCATATGGATCTGACCTGTTCTGACATTCGTTATAAGCTGCGACTATTTTACAACTATTCCCCTTGGCGGAAGTACAGGGGCAATATGACGCAATTGCGGTCAAAATCATTAAGCAAACAGTCATCCACAACGGCGACGGATTACCGTGGTGATGCATCTATGCAAACATGATCACTTCTTTTTAAACACCAGCCCCAGGCCAGCTAACTTGATAACTTCATGCTTCTTTACAGTACTCGCACTGGACATGATCAGCATTGGAAAGAGTAAGGTGCTGGAGCAACCTATATTATTCTACAAACGTGCATGCAATTAGTGTGGTTTCGTCTTTCAGAGCATGCCAACACATTATTACACAGCATTACATAGCATTTCACAACAGAGTGGTGAAGGTGCAATTGCTGCAAATATACTGTATGACACTTCATTTCAATAAACATGACACTTTATTAATAAACACATCAATGACATGACATTGCAGACACTATGTTAAAGTGTTAAAGTGTAAAGTGTGTAGGTTCTGCCATATAGGAACGGCTATAGCACTGATCGACTTCCTGTTGACGTAGTGGACATAGCATGTTGTCCCTACTGTAACTTCTAGATCTCTATGTATGGAGTTGACCTGTTCTGGCGTTTCTTCTATGTTGCTCGGACCTCATCGAAGCCTGTACACTCCATCTCCAGTGTTCGCGACCTCGCACCTTTGTCTCACCCATCGGGGCGTCATAGTGGTAGCCTACCTCTCAGAATGTTAATGAAGGAAATATCGCAATTGAACCATCACACATTTGACACTTTATGATATGAATGACCCTGTTATTAGTAGACCCTCAACAATGACTCACGTTGACACAACTTAACAATTATTTCACGTCTATATCTCCACCGAATCACCCCTTGATCGTTATGGCAAAAAATATAATGATACCGGCAATTCAAGCACAATGCTCGATGACGTCTCAATGACGTCTCACTTGGGCTTATGTTGGACGTTTCATGAGACGGTGTCAAGGAAGTCGTCTGCCGTGAGGGACGGGACTTGAAAAGAACCTCCATTTGTACGTGACGGGCTGTGACATGTTAATGCAGGGGAGTGTCACCGCGGATGTCTTAATGGTCACATACAATCAAACTAATTAGCATCGGCGGTGTGTGGGGAAAGGGCAAATTAGGAGCCGGGGGAAAAAAGGAACATTTGCGCGCATGAGGTCATTTTCTTAAATTTGTGCCCTCATAAAACTTGAGTCAGAGCCGCTGCAGGATAATGACTCGCATTTTCGTGTTTTGTTTAACAATTAAAATCATACTCTGCTACTGATTTGATTTCCTGTTTTGATTATTTTTCTTTTTTTTTCTAACAAGATGTGCACATGCACACGCTCTGCAGTGGGTCAGGAAGTGCAAAAGGACAACAGCACATACACCAAGGCCCACTCGACCCTGATTGGAGGAAGGCCCCCTCTCATGCTGATTGGACGAGAGGCATTTCTCCTGTTTTTACCCCTCTATGTGGACAGGGAGGAACTCCTTATATGGTCACCACACTCTACAATAGGGAGGATTAGCAAAAAAAAAAAGAAGAAAATAATAATATTTGAATTAAGTGAAACCACTTAGTACACCTTTAAATATCACACTTTAAGTAAGCTGTAATGTCCTTTATCTTATGCATGCACCTACAGTGTAACAACATTAAATATCCTTTTTAACATATATACAGTATAGCTGATATACAGTATATATAATATATATACACAGTAGCTGATTGACTCAGAGAGTTTTCTGTTTAGTGATGCCACAACTGTAGGTAGTCAGTAGCAGTAGTAGTTATTGAAATAATTTTGTATATAAGCACTTTAATTTGAAATATCTTGAGTTGTTTTGTATGCCATCATGTTTGGTGGGGCAGACTGGGCATTTAGGGGGGCGTTGCCCCCCATGCCCATGCCTAGATCCCCCTGCCTAGATCCCCCTGGATAAAACCCCCCGCCCCCCATCTTCATGACCAAAAAGTTGTATTATATCTATTTTGTTTCCCCCGACATTGCAGTGAGTCATGACATGTCGTGACGATCCAGCCTCTCATCTGGGATCTGATGATTGTATTATTGTAATAAAAGTAACATATTCCCACCTGATGCCTTGCGACTCTGTGTGGCACAATTATATCACACATTCACAATGTTTATGTATTGGCAAGATACGGGGGAAGAAAACATAACAAAAGACAAACAAGTGTTTTAAAGATAGAGTGCCATGATTTTTTTCTACCCTAAAACATGATCATCAGGTATTAATGTTATATGAAAAGTAAGATTTTCTCCCCAAAAATTGTACAGTGTACAGCAAAAATGGCATAAGGGCGGCTCATAACGCTTTCATTTAAATTATGTAATTTTTTAGTTCTGTGGCCCACAAGATGATCTTGTACAGGACAATTAAGCATCAATAATAACATCAGTTGTTGTTGAAGTTGCAACAGACACACAGCATACATAAAGCCAAAGGTCTGACTCAGACAGTTTTCTGTTTTCAATGATGGAATGCTGTTGGTTTAGTGGTGACACGGCTGTAGTTATAGGCATTTTAATTATAATCACTTTAATTTAAAATATCTTTGAAATACGGGTTGTTCTGCATGGCATCAAGTTTGGTGGGGCAGTCAGGGCATTCAGGGGGGCATTACCCCCCATGTCCAAGCCTAGATCCGGCCCTGTCACAACCTCAGAGGGAGTCTAATGTGTGAAGCTCCCCTGAGGCAGAACAGATGACGTGGTTGAGACCTTTTGCTGATAAATACTGATAATCTCTCCAACATAAAGACAGATGTGGCACCAGCTATAAAATGAAAGTCCACGGTAGGTATGTGGACTTTCAAAAAGACGGATAAATGAGGGTCCAAAAGTGCCAATTTGCCAAAAGCCAAACTGGCTATAGGACTCGGAACATGAATGGTTATAATTTAGGTGACAGCCGGGGGAAAGAACCGTTTCATTATTGTGAAATAATAACTGTGGTCTGTTAACACACCTCAATCTTACTATTTCGTAGAGCAGGGCTAGGCAACCTTTTTGGGATGAAGTGCCGCGTCTTTATTTTCTTGATAATCAGTGTGCGATATCGACATTATGTTCAATTATGACACCACATTAAAATGACATGTTTCCATCTGATTTTGCTTGTCCATGCGCATGGCAACCTTTATGTATCCTCTTCTATTCAGGAATATGTTCTTTCAGGATGTAGGATTATTAGACTGTGAATTATGTGAATGCATTATGAATGTGAGTTTGAATGAATGTAGAATTATGTGCAATATGCAATTTACGTACATGTGAGTGGACTTAATTTAACACTACACATTATATATTTAAATTTAAATAAAAAAAATAATCTCTATCACTAGTGCCAGTGATCACCCTCTGAAGTACCAATGGTGCCACCCGTGCCTAAGGTTGCCTACCCCTGTCGTAGAGGAATAGAATATTGAATTCCAAGTAAAATAATATTAATAATAAAATACATGTCTACCTAATTGTCTAGCTCAGGGGTTTTCAACCTTTTTCATCCCAGGGCCCACCATTTATTCAGCATTTGAGCCACGGGCCACCAATTGAGGATATTTTTAGACGCACAGACCCCAAAACTAAAGATTTCTTTTGCTTCTGCATGACCATTAATCTTCCAGTTGTGTAGATTTGGACTAATTCGCATGATGGCTATCTTAACTCTTTCATTTTTACATTCTCAAGAGTTACATTTGGTTAAAACAACTTAGCTGGGGACCACCTGGAACCCTCTCAAGGACCACTGGTGGTCCCCGACCACAGGTTGAAAAATCCTGGTCTAGCTTATTACCCATGTCCCTGCGTCTACTGTTATGTAGGGAAAAAAAAAACTAAAAGAGAATTAAGAAACATTATCTCCGAAAATGAAAGAAATGTCAGGACAACAGATGAAAAATCTTCTATAGCCAGACCCTTTTACAGTACTGGGCATGATATGCTCTATGTACTTTGTGGCTTGAATATATCGAACCTTTAAAGAGAGCTAACAATTGTATTTTGTATCCCAACGATTTTGTAACCCATTTTTTATCACCCAGTGTCAATTCCTAATGTGATCCTGGACTCTCGACTTCCTCCACCACCCTAGGGAGGCAGTTGACTGGCCTCATGCTTTCTTTAATGCATGAGGAGTCCAACCTGACAGGGCGGAGAATATACAGGCGGACTCCACACAGACAGGCCCTTTTGCCCAAACCCACTTTATATGGGCACTGATGACACAGAGTATCAAACATGACACCAGCACCTAGCGGGAATCTAAATGGTGCATTTATATAGAGCCTTTATCCAGGGTGCTTTACATAGCTTATGCATCACATTCACACTCACATTCATCCACGGATGGCATGTGGAAACCATGCAAGGTACATTCTGGCACACCGGGAGCAACTAGGGGTTCAGTGTCTTGCTCAAGGACACTTTGACAGTAACTCTGCGGGAGCCCAGGATCGAACCGGCAACCTTGTGGTTAGTTACCATCCGGCGACTCTACCCCTGAGCCACTGCCGCCCATCTAGCTGCCGACAGCACTTACCACTGTGCCACCTTGCCCTCTTATGCTTGGTACTTTTAAGTATAGGCCTACTGTACATAGTAAAAGGTCTGTAAATGGAAAGTGGTACAGTGCCTGTAAGTAGAAGTACATCCGTTTTAAACAGTCGTTTGTACCAGTGTCAACTAAAATGTTGAATGAGGCTCTGAAATGATATACTGGAACCCCCCCCCCCCCCCCCCAGGTCCCATGTTAGACTCAGAAAAATTGTTTAATGTAAATGTTTTTGATTCAAAAGTCATAAGGGCTCATATACTGTAAGCAGATGAGAGGTTACTCATCATTGTTTAAGATGTGAGGTGAGCACATTTGGGCACATAGCTACTGTATATGGGGATTTTTAACTTGAGTGTTTTTGAGCAAAAAGCATCATGAAAACCCTCTAGTTTCATGCCACTGGCTATTTAAAAAATGATGACATTTAGGCATTTATTTGTGCCTTGATGTTGATGGTGTGGATTCACATACTCTGCTAATAAATAGGCCTTCCTTGTCAGTGTTTAGGCCTATTTATTGTGGATGTTAGACTTAAAAAGGTGCTTTGCAGTAAAGAGCAGTCCACCCTCCCTCGGTGGGATTTGAACCCGGGAACCGGGTATTAAAATAGCAATTCCCGGCCATACACAGTAATTTGTTGAGGTAATGGAAGTGTTTGAGATACACTGCAGCAGCTGTGCTACCTGGATGGATTCACTAGGTGGCGCCATCTCCCTTTTTTGTACTATACTCATGTGATGAACAGTATAAAAGGTAGAGGACCGCATTACAGTACATTGACCATTGCAGGCCAAGGGTCTCCATGAAACTGCAGCTGAATAAGGACAACAAATCACAAGGCAGGAAATGCATTATTTAGAGGTCACCAGTCGTCTTAAACAGGGGGGATGGAAGCTTAAAGGGGAAGTCCACCCATTTTCAACATTCTAATATGTCATTAGTATACCCCAGAGGTGCTGGGTGGACATGATAAAAAAAAAGTTCCCCCATTCTGTTCCCAAGAAATGGAGGTCTGAAGAAAACATGGTGAAACATCTTGATGACATCATCAAGATGTATTTTCACCATGTTAATGGATTTCTTTAGACGCTTCTCTTTTCTTTTTTTTATCCCACGATTTTGCAACCCATTTTTCACCCGATGCCAATTCCTAATGTGATCCTGGGCTCTACACACCCTCCACCAACCTGAGGAGGCAGCGGACTTGCCTCATGCTTCCTTCAATACATGAGGAGTCCAAGCTGCCTTCTTTTCACCTCAACAGGGGGGAGTTTCCCTAGTTGGACGTAGCGAGGGGAAGGAGCACGTTATTTCAACCAGTTCCAGTCCCCTCCATCAGGCGTCCCGGCTGGCCAGGGGGAGGCAGTTTAGAGCCCAGGATTACTGCATGTTTTTGTGAGGGTATCAACCCTAGGGGACACGTGGAGAACATGCAAACTCCACACAGAACGGCCCTTTCGTCGACCCCACCTCGGGTATGGGCACTGATGATGCGGAGGAGCAGACACGTCACCAGCACCCACAGCAGCGCCCCGAGCGGGAATCGAACCCAGGACAGTACACATACACAGTGCTTTAAAGAGGGGTTGCCGTGATTTTTGTATTTTTTCCAATTTTGTACATGCTTAAGAGATGACAGTATGTAAATAGACCCCTTGGTGTGTTTTTATGTCTTCCCTTTGTATTTAGGGTTTCTTCCTGGATCCTTACGGGTCCATTTGGTTTCATTTTACGCTCTCAAGAGTTACAGATGTATAAGGGTCCATTTGGTTACCAACTGTCCATCGTTTAAGCTAGGGACCACCTGGAATCCTCTCAGGAAGCACTGGTGGTCCCCGGACCACTGGTTGAAAGCACTGACTTAAAGGTATGACTTCTTCAGGAGTCAAGAAAGCCTATAGACCTGCGCAGTGACGTCACCGCCCCTGTTCCAGAAATGGAATCCTCATTCATTTTCCTCATAGACTTTTCGAAAATGCTTAATAAAAACACGATTGCGCCGCGGACAAAACCAACTCGGGTCGTGACAAATCATGATGACACACACAATACTATCATGCAATATCTAATTAGCAAGATGTAGAAAACGGCAGGATACAACACTTTTTGTTTCGTTTTTCATCTTAGAAATTATTTGATTGTCCAGAAAGATTGTGTGTGTCATCATGATTTCTCACGACCGAAGTTGGCTTTGTCTGTGGCGTAATCGTCTTTATATAAATTATTTTTGAAAGGTCTATGAGAAAAATGAATGGGGAATCCACTTCTGGAACAGGGGCGGTGACGTCACTGCGCAGGTCTATAGATCAATTTTGGGCTTCGCATTTATCCAATCGGAAAGGATGAGGGCAACCTCCAGCCTGTCGCATGTTCCGCCACTGTAGAGCGTGTGCATGTGCATATTGTGTTGCGCATATCTCTTCGTTATAATCTTCCCTACTGTAGTGTCCTGCTGACCATATAAGGAGTTTCCCCCTGCCCACAATGAACTGCAAAAAAAAAGAAGAAAAAAAAAAAGCTTTTGGTCATTATGGTGGTGGGTGAGAAAGCGTTCATCCAATCAGGATACAGGGGGCCTTCCTCCAATCAGGATCGAGCATTGAACGCTCCTTTAAACTCCCATTGACAGACAGTGGATGAAGAATTTTACATCACAGCGTTAAGGGGGTCCTTGGGCTGCAAGAGACCCCTTATGTAGACGACAGGCTATATCTAGATATTGAGCCCTTGAAGCTGCACTTCCTATAGTGTGTTTGGCGTGGATCGCACGCACGCACACACACACACACACACACACACACACACACACACACACACACACACACAGAAACGTAACTGGAAAAAACATCAACAATTCTTCTACATTTTCTAATTGTGCAGATTCTTGAAAATTAAGGATTTCAGATGTTTAAATTTAATTTAACTCTTGGGAGCGGAAAATGAAACCGGTCCATTTCAAGAGTTACAGATCTATAAGGGTCCATCATTTAGCCTGCATGGGGGACCCCCTAAAATCCTCTCAGGGACCACTTGGTGGACCCTGGACCACCTGTTGAGAACCACTGCACTATTCAATTGGTGCAAAACATGACTCCTTCTGAAACTTGAATCCATAGCAGAGCTCATATAAGCTTATGTGTATCATAGCGCACCCCCTGGTCTGCACACACACACGCACACGCACACACGCACACACACACACACACGCACACGCACACAAAATGAGGGTTAACCCCATCAAACGAGACAATCTCCTGCGTGCCGCGGCCGGCCACCACTTCCGCCCCCCTCCTACCCCAACCCTATACCCTATACCCTGACCAGAGAGAGAGGGGCTTCACCCCGCTGGTCATTAATATTCTGAAGGAAAGAAGAGAGCATGAGGAAGCAATTATTCAATAACGTATGGATGTAAAACGTGCACTGCGTGCACACACATACACACACACAAACACACACACACAGATCAGCTTACCCCTCTCTATACATTCAACACAACCAAGAGTGAAAGAAAGTGGGAGTGAGTGAAGCGACTTATATACGGGTGACGTCTTGGGAGAGTCATATGGCTGGCTATAGGCCATGCAGCCATACTGGTCCCCAATTAAGTGGGGGTGGTCCATCCGAGGACCCCCACCATGAAAGACACCCCCAGGGTGTGCTTCATGGTGGTGGGGGAGGTTACGGGGGAGGGGAGTCCAAACATCTGACCCCTCGTTTCTAATTTCATTTTCGGTTAAAGTGTTAAGTGTTTTGCCAACTCCAGGTTGAGAACTGCTGTCTTCTATAGGTGGTATGTTGTTGAACTCTACACCACACATGTTAAACTGCATACAGGCTCGACACCCAGGCTTTCATTTTCGTCCGCGTTGCGTGACAAAACGGAAAGCCTGGACTAATTTGTTAGCCGCGGTGGCCTAGAAGTGGGAGGAGTTAACCTTTTGGGGTGGGCGTGGCTCTGAATGATGTGACGTAGCACAGCAGTGGAGGGGCGGTAGGGTAGGGGGAGGGGCCGGGGATGATGACACGTTGGTGAGATCAAATCAGATCAGCTCATCTGCTGTCCAGAAACGGACAGCACCACGCCCCCCCTAGGCCAACATCCTTTCAGGTTAGGCCAGGCTAAACTGTTTACATTCCTAAGTCTTGACTTTTAACATCATCAAGGTATCCTGACAGACAGTGTTTAACCAACAGTTAACAATGAATAAGGTTAATGATAATAATAATCTTGAAAAATATAAAATATTTGGAAAAACCTTTCGAGGGATACTTCTCAATAATATTATGTTAATGGCATTTAGAACACTTTCCTGGAGGTCTTTGTGTGTGCAATATGTGGTTTTAGATATTTGACATTGCAGTGAGCCAATGGCGTCCCGGACATCATCGATCCTGAGCTCTGGAATACAATTCCCATCATGCCTAGGTGCACTGCTTCTACTTGTGGCTAGAGAGAGGGTCTGTCTTACTGAGAGAACAATGTAGTCCAGGAAATAGTATCCATGACATCTAGGACACTGGGCTCACTACTAAAATCTGAAATATTTAAAACCACATAAATATCCCCATGGAAGTCAAATGTTATATGACGGCCCCTGGCACAAACTGTTTTTTGGCGAGGCAGTCGTTCTTCAATAGACACTGGTGTATTGTAAGTGGGCCCCCAATATAAACATTGAGGTTTTGAGAGGCCTATATATTAAGGCATATAGAGCTCCATTTTTGTTACCGCTAAACCCATTACCCTTAACTTATTTGCCTTTTTAAACTATAAAAAAGAACATTTTTCAATAGTTTAAATGGCCAGTCTACAAGCTTACAATTTGTCAATAGATTGGCACATTGAACTATTCCAAAACGTTTTTCAAAATAGTAAAAAAAAAAAAATGATAAGGGGTTTAGGATAAGGGGTTTAGATGGTAAGGAAAATGGAGCCCACACTGAATGGATGATGTATGATGATAAGAGCGGATATCATTTCACACAGGTATGATTGGGTGTGCGGTTGCACTCCCAATCTTCCGTCATCGTCTGAAAACACACCGCCTCAGTCTCAGTCTTAACCTATAGCACTTGCCATAGCAATTGCCCCATAAAGCCTCAACCTCCTATGCTCGACTTATGTATTTCTGATCACATTTTATGTAAACATAGCACTATATAGGGTAATATCTAGTTTGATTACTATAGTCCTAGATTTGGCACTATGACATTCCTAGCTTATATTTGATTTATGGTCACTAAGTATATGGCATACAGGTACCGGTATTACCATATGTTCAATCTTATTGTAAATGACTCTGAATTAAAAGCACATCCTGCTAAATGCCTACAATGTCAATTGTAAATAGTTTAGATTAGATATGGCCTTAATGTTTGTTTTCCCAACAATGTTAGTTTAAGGAAACGGCATAGACAATTAACACAAATCTAATGTTTGTTTTAAGGCAAAAAAACAAAAATTAAAACCCGTTGCTTAACGCTTTGTATACTGAGCGCGTTTTGGTGTTTTTAAGCTGTTGAAAAATAGCAGATCTACAAGCTTGTAGTTCTGCTATTTTTGAAAACATTGTGAAAAGCATCAGAAACTAGAATCTGATCAGGACACGATGGGTTAACACCCCAGCCCCTCCCCCACCCCCACACACACTATCATTGATATAATAAAACAATTGCAGCCCTACTATGGTGTATAAATAGTACGGAGGGTCTCAGACTGCAGTGCGTTGTGGTAATTGGGATCAGATGAGCAGCAGCAGCAGCAGCAGAGAGTGGACCAGGAGGGGCGGCTGCCGCGCCTCAGACCCACCAGTAACCTGGAAGCATTTATTTTATGGAAAAGATGTTTAGTTAAAGTGCATGGCGGCCGCCTGCAGCCCGGCAACGTAATGACTCTGTCTCTCTAGTTGCCCCCCCCCCCCCGCTCAGCCCTGTAATGGATAAGACACACACACACACACACACACACACACACACACACACACACACACACACACACACACACACACACACACACACACACACACACACACACACACACACACACACACACACACACACACCTGTACCGCCGTGATGGATATGATTGGTGAAAGCTCTGAACAGCACTTCCTGAGTTCCTCGCTTCCTTCCTGCTGGGCCTCATGGAGGCAGGCAGCCAGCGAGGCAGTCAGTCAACCATCCATCCATCCAGCCCATCAACCAGCCAGCCAGTCCATCAGGGGTGGCCAAATCCACACTGTTCATTTGGACAACTGGGGAAAGGGGACACTGTTCATTTGGACAACTGGGGAAAGGGGACACTGTTCATTTGGACAACTGGGGAAAGGGGACGAAGTGGGGTTAGCAAATTCTGGATATGTTGTCATATAAAATATAATAATAATAATTATTAATGAGATGAAGATTCAGAGATCATGTGCGTACCGTTTTTTTCTGAGATTTGGACAAAATATGTAGGAATAGGGGCAAACAGTGTGTTTTGGAGAAAATTCTAAATGGCGGAAAATCTATCTGGACACATATGGGCAAGGCCCATAGACCTGCGCAGTGACGTCACCGACCAAGTTCCAGAAGTGGATTCCCCATTCATTTTTCTCATAGATTTAAAGACGAATTTAATTTAAAGACGATTATGCCACGGACAAAGCCAACTCGGGCACTCATAATCTTTTGAGACAATCAAATAATTTCAAAGATGAAAAACGAAACAAAAAGTGTTGTATCCTGCTGTTTTCTACTTCTTGCTAAATAGATATTATATGATATTATATTATATGATATTGTGTTGGTTGTCATGATTTGTCACAACCTGAGTTGGTTTTGTCCACGGCAAATTCGTGTTTTTTAACCATTTTCGAAAAATCTATGAGGAAAATGAATGGGGATCCACTTCCGGAACAGGGGCGGTGATGTTACTGCGCAGGTCTATATGGAGAGATGTGTCATGATCCAAGAAATCCTGGGGGAAATAAAAATAAAATGTATTTAATTATTTATTTTTTTACAACCTACAGTAAAAGAGTTATAACAAAACGTAAAGTGAATTGCTATAGCGCCACCGTCAGGCCAGACGACAAAATTAATTCATTTTTGATTTTATTACAAACCTCCTCCTTGAGTTTTGAAATTATAGCCCTTATGGCTATATACCTGAACATGATTTTTTGCACTTTCCCCATTCATGGCAATAGGGAAAAATAATCCATGGATGAATTAATATATTAAACTATATACGGTATATTAATGACATAGTAAAATATTGAAGATGAGTGGAATTTCCCTTTAAGACACGTGCATGCACACTTGCATTTGCGTGCACCTGCGCAACACACACAGACACTATTAAAACAAATATAGCATATTGAGAAAGATTGTTTACAATGCCTAATTGTATCCATATCCATACTAAAATTAAGGAGTTGTCTGTCCGAATGTCTGAAACACAAATATCTCCGGGACGGCTCCAGCCATGGCTGTAAGTTTTCACACAGCCGTTCACCATAATGTCATGAACAGACTGACGGAGCCCTTTTGCCAAATTAACACACCGTTGATTTATAATGAATTTATTTGTGCGTCCCATTAGCTTTATATGCGGGAAGCGACCCGCCCCCTATCACACACGTCACACCGACCCAACATGGAATTATCATTGCGCATGGAGACAAGTGAGACGCGAGCACAACGACTACAACGAATCGCCGACCCTCCCTCAACGCCTTGCATTGCCTGCTCTGCTGCTCCGTCAATGAAGAAAATAAAACATAACCTCGACTCGCGGCGTGTCGGCTGCTTTAGCCTACTCGACACGGTGTTTTCTATGGGAGCAGCAGGACGCTGCTAGCAGCCAAAGCTACCATCATCCACTTAGCCACATCCAGCCTCTGCCGCTGCTGCCCAATGTCCATGTTACACCCTGCTAGCAGTCAAAGCTACCATCATCCACTTAGAAACATCCAGCCTCTGCCGCTGCTGCCCAATGTCCATATTCCAACACTACACTACCCACTGCAAAGTGCAAACACGATCGTATTTCACTCTTTTTCGAACAATGCCTATCACACACGTGTTGTGTTGTCTAATAATAAACTGTATGTTCGACTACGCGTCTGTCCCTATTCAGGCTGCACGAACAGCGCTCGAGCGCTCAGTTTCTGACCCCGCAATGTCGCACGTATTACTCTACATGCCATTGATGTCGCAACGTTGACTCTGCATGCCCTTGAACGGCCAGAGTGTTACAGACAGTAGACAGAGTTGCGACAACTCCATAGACATGTACAGGCAGTTCGCCATCATGGCCATCATCATTTCTTTTTTTCTATGCGTGTGTGTGTGTGTGTGTGTGTGTGTGTGTGTGTGTGTGTGTGTGTGTGTGTGTGTGTGTGCGCGTGTGCGCGCGTGCGCGTGTCGACTCTACACTAACACCGTGGTTTTCAACCAGTGATCTAGGGACCACCAGTGGTCCCTGAGAGCATTCCAAAAGGTCCCCAGGCTAAATGATGGAAAGTTGGTTAACCAGATGTACTGTAACTCACATCGCACATCATGCCACAAAGAAGTTAAAGGGGTACTCCACCTTCAAAAAAGCTTTTGGTCATTTTATGGTCTACTCAGCCTCATGTGAACACACCAGACAGTTTATAAGTTACTCCTTTCAGTATTTAGATATTTGATGTTCATTAGTCTGTCGGACCCAAACCCATTATAACTTAAAACTCCATTTTAACCATGACAGATTATTCCAAAACAACCCATCTTTTTTCTGGTGACTGATATTGCACACACATTACCCACGCTTCGCATGATTTGGACTTCACATATTAAACGGGTAAGGTCCTAGTACTGTAAAAGTAAATGACAAGACAAAAACATAGGCCTACTTTTGCCCCAAAAATATTTTAGATGTGAGAAGTGGGGGGACGCCGTCCCCCACGTCCCCCCTCCACTACACCCCTGCAGTTAAACGTGAGAGGAACGGAGGATCATGATGCAGATTAACAGGCTTCCTGTCCAGTCTTCTGGATGGAGGAGACGCTCATCATCATCTGCTTTCCAAAACATCACCTTTAGAAAGACTAAACTATGCTAGTGGTTCTCCAAAGTTTCTCTTTTTCTTGCCCCAAGAGCACTGAGGTTTACCCAATTGCAATGCTGTCGAGAATCGAGATCACACGCTTGTATGAGTATGCACACACATGCACGCACGCACACTTATCTTCACGTAATAATCGGTCCTCTCTCCTCACAAATAATGTTCAAGATAAAATGCCAACGTTTCCTACTCATAGAAGGGCTGTGGCCTCTGGGCTGAGCCTCGGGGATTTAGGCTTAGGGTTATGGTTGGAGGGGTCTAGGGTTTTGCTACAAACATTGCTACACCCTTCTCTAAACCTACCCCTAAACCAGGGGTCGGCAACCCAAGATGTTGAAAGAGCCATTTTCGACCCAAAATTAAATTCAAAATCTGTCTGTCTCTGTCTGTCTCTCAGAAAAAAAGGTCGTCAAAGAAAAATCATTAACATGGTGAAACACAACCTTTCTTCAGAAATGGAGTTTCTAAAAAATAAAGGAGTTTTACAGAACTCCATTTCTAGTCCACACAACATCTCTAAGGTATATTAATGACATAGTAAACTGAGTAAACCTTTGAAAATGGGTGGTTCAGATTGAAAGCTCCACCTCTGATAACTGCTGGGCTTTTTTTTGACATGGCCAAGTGCTACTTTAACTGGCAACTGTCAGACAGCGCAACGCGTTTTGGGTGACTGAAATGTTTATATTATTTTGGTGCGGATCACCCCAGTGTGTGTATGTAATAATGCTACAGCCACTGAGCCACTAGGGCTGTGTTCTGGAGCCGCATGCGGCTCCTGAGCCGCAGGTTGCTGACCCCTGCCCTAAACCTAACCGCAAGCTAAGATGGTGCTGATAGATTGGTAGAAAGGGTGAGGCATGGCAACAACAGGGGCCTGTGAGTTGATGTGTGACGTCAACACATCAACTGTGAGGCACGTCCACTCCTGGGATAGGTCTGCAGCTGGAGCCTTTTGGAGAGAGGGAGATATTTATTATAAATCAGGCTCATGGTCATTTTCTCCACTGCAGGACCAACCTCTATACCCACTCCACTCCTAACCCAACCCCCAACCCCTCCTGCTGGCAGCCCCTTGATTACAGCAGCCTCCTGAGGGAGGGTCTCCAGTCCTCAGAGATAGTAACATGGAGGGCACTACTGGGGTTCAGTCACTTCAGATCAGGCTGGGGGAGGGAGGGGGGGACGTCCAGAGAAATGACAGTAGGAGGAGCTACTGGGGCCCAGCTCATTCCACCGTCCAGGCGCACGACGTCCAGAACTTCGAGGACAGTTACTTAACCACCGATAGACGATCAGACGCTGTTTGTTCGCGACGATCGGGCCAAGACTGAGGAACGCTTTGTTCGCCGATCGAAAAGTGGGAGGTGGGAGGTGGGCACGTGGGCGCGCACGGAGGAGAGTGTCTGGTGGTGGTGGTGGAGGAGGGTCCCCTGGATGGTTGGCGAGCCTCCTGGTGCATACAGAGGCTGTCCAAAGGGGAGGGGAGTCCTTTTCTATGTGTGTGTGTGTGTGAGAGGCGTTTCGATCGCAGGGGCGGATCTAGGCATGGGCATGGGGGGCAATGCCCCCCTAAATACCCAGCCTGCCCCCACAAACACGATGCCATGCAAAACAACCTAAGATATTTGAAATTAAAGTGCTTATATTTAAAATGATTTGAAACACTACTACTGCTACTAACTAACTAACTACAGCTGTGTCACCACTAAACCAACAGCATTTCATCATTGAAAACAGAAAACTCTCTGAGTCAGACCTTTAGCTTTATGCATGCTGCGTGTCTGTTGCAACTTCAACAACAACTGATGTTATTATTGATGCTTAATTGCGTAATAAAAGTCCTGTAACTGAAAATGGTATGGGTGCGACTTCATCGATGAAGCCGCACCCATACCATTTTCTCTTGCCCCTCCAACATGTTCTCTTGCCCCACCCCAAATGGGGCATTTTACATCCGCCCCTGTTTCGATCAATAAATGGCTCGCAGACCCCAGACGGGGGGCAGACAGACAGACAGACAGACAGACGGTGGGGGCAATAACCCTCCCAAGCCCCCCGAATAACTGACATGCCAAGAGGTCCGGAACGGCGGAGGAAGGAAACGCTCTCTCTCTCCTATATACCACCGCGCCGGTATTAGTTTACCTTGATTATTAGGATGTCCAACTTCCTCCTAAAATGGTCGACTATTTCCCCCATTTGAAGGCAGCGTGCGCCATCGAGCACCACCTGGATGATAGCCCCCCAGCCCTCCCTAACGGGTTCCACATTATGGCTGGGCAGAGCCAAGCCCTAGTTAAATATAACTCTATAAGACTATACCTTCACATACATATTAAAAGGGACAGCCTTAACTCTTTGAATGATTGGCAGAAGACTGCATAGGTTGGTTGGCTTGTTCCCATTAGGGCCAATACTAATGAAATCATTCATAAAAAAAAAAAAATCCTCTGTTGTGAATTTGTGCAAATGAATGACATCCTAAGACAGCTAAAGCAGTCTACTTTAAGGAAAGAAATACGTTTCTTTTTGTTTTTACAAACCTGTATTTTCACATGACACTGTTTCCAACGTTGTTTCGTTTATCATTTATCAATTAAAGTCGCAAAGAGTCCAAGGAGTTTTTTTCTGGGTATTGTAGTGCAATGACCACTTGACCCATTCTGTATGGGGTGTTTTAAGTTTTATTGAAAAATAGCAGGTGTTCACAGCTCATAGCACCTGCTATTTTTGGTTGTGAAATGTGAATCATTCCAAAAGTTGCGGTAAATCTGTAATAAATAAATTAATTAATTAATTAAAAAAAAAAGTTAATGAGGTCTAGAAGCTTTAGAAAGCTTTCCTGTTTTTTTTTTTTTTTTTTTTTTGATATTTTAGAGTTTAGCAGGGCGCCCAGTGTCTCTGATGTCATAGACACGACTTCCATGTTGTCTCAGTAAGAGAGCCTCTCGCCCATAACCGGAAGGAGGAGCAGTGCACCAAATCTCTTTGGGAATTGTAGTCCAGGGAGGGAGCAGTGTCAATGACATCGGAGACAATGGACTCACTAAATACAATAAATACTCCTAAATATATAAACAAAAGACCGCCCCAGGAAAGTGTTGCAAATCATCTAAAGGTCATTAACATATATTTTCTAATATATTGTATTATTTTTAGTAAAAAAAAAGGGTGAAACATTCCTTTAATGGACTATTCTGCATGCGGTCCTTTTCTTTCAGTTATTACAGAGATCGGGGGTGGGGGGGCACTTTCACAGCGTCAAAATCCAGGTCAATTTTAAAATCCAATTTATATGCAGCAATTATTGTGAGACAGAGAGAATATCGCAATATGCACCATCATCCCCACAAGAGCATTTTTTTTTGCAATGAAATGCTGATTGGATCCTTGATGAGAGCTTCAGGGTGGCTTTGACACTCTCCACAGGCGATGGAGAGAGAAAGACCCATGCAGACAGAGAGAATGAGAGCCAAGCATCGCTACAATAAACACATTTTTGTGTTCGGCCAAAAATTAAATTGTTTGTTGTCATGATTTGTCAACTCGGCCATTGGCTTAACTAGCTCAAAACTAAGACAAATACATTTTGAGACGCATATGGGGGAAAAAAATAATGTGGAATTCTTTCCTGGTGGCCAGCTCAGTGGCCTTGTGGTTAGAGTGTCCGCCCTGAGATTGGGAGGTCGGGGTTCGATTCCTGGCCAGGTCAAACCAATGCCTCCCTGCTTGGCACTCAGCATCAAGGGTTGGAATGGGGGTCCCTGCGGCATACTAGCGTCATGTCCAGGGGGTGTACTGTACTTACAAGTATTAAGTATTAAGTAAGTATTTAATACATATAATAAAGTATTTAATATTTGTATTTATTTTGTATCCTGCCGTATTTGTTAGGATAAAAAAAAAATGTCATCATGGATTGGCTTTTTCCGTGGAGTAAACGTCTTCATATGAATACTTGTTGAAAAGTCTATGGGAAATTCACTTCTGGAACAGACAGCACTGTCGGGGGCAGGACTGCAGCACTCTATAGCAGTGGTTTTCAAGCAGTGGTTCGGGGACCACCAGTGGCCCCTGAGAGAGTTCCAGGTGGTCTCCAGGCTAAATGATGGAAAGTTGGTTAACCATTGTAACTCTTTGAGTGCGCATGAAACATGAAACCAAATTGACCCTACACTGACCCTACACTCTCAAGAGTTAAAATATTCATCATGTGAATTAGCACCAAGTCTACACAACTCGAGAATGTAGAAGATTAATGGTCATTTTGATCTGTATGTTTGACTGTTTTGGTTCCCAAATCCAGCTTGAATTGTGGACTGTGGGACTAAAACGTCATCAAACGGTGGTCCACGGCTCGAATTATGAATAAATAGTGGGCCCTGGCATGAAAAGTGCTGAAAACCACTGCTCTATAGCATGTACATGACTCATATCTGTATCCATCTCTCTCTCGCTTGTGCGCGCACACGCACACGCACACGCACACGCACACGCACACGCACACGCACACGCACACGCACACGCACACGCACACACACACACACACACACACACACACACACACACACACACACACAGACACACACAGACACACACAGAGTAGTAAGGTACTCACCACCACACTATCATATGATGGCTGGACCATTGTCACAAGCCTCTCTCAAAACGCAGTGGGGGAAAAAAGGTATGAATAATTCAGGCCAGCAGAAGATCTGCATGATCATACATGATCTGCATGGAAAGTATACAGAGATACGGAGGAGACCAGGGGCGGATCTAGGCATGGGCATGGGGGGGCAATGCCCCCCTAAATGCCCAGTCTGCCCCACCAAACACGATGCCATGCAAAACAACCCAAGATATTTCAAATTAAAGTGCTTATATTTAAAATGATTTGAAACACTACTACTGCTACTAACTAACTACAGTTGTGGCACCACTAAACCAACAGCATTTCATCATTGAAAACAGAAAACTCTCTGAGTCAGACCTTTAGCTTTATGCATGCTGCGTGTGGTATGCATGGTATGGATACCACACGCAAATGGTATGGGTGCGGCTTCATTACCCGTGGTGCGAAGCGACACGGGCGATGAATACCATTTTCTCTTGCCCCTCCAACATGTTCTCTTGCCCCCCCCCCCCCCCAAATGGGACATGTTACATCCGCCCCTGGAGGAGACGCTGAAGAGGGCCATGGGGGAAGAGAGAGAGAGAATAAATGGAATATTCACATTTTCATCATGGCTATTATTTCGGTCTGAAAGCACTGCTTTGTCCCTGCCCTGGGTTGCCATTTATTTGGCGGTTCAGCCTAAACAAAAAGGAAAATAAAATGTACACTACATCGGAAAATGCCATTTAATGGCTTATGCTTTTTATGAACTTCGTGCAACAAAGACAATTGCATGCATGGGACTGCAAAAAAACATTTAACAGAGAATTGCACCCATTTTCAACATTTTACTGTCATACCGTACAGATGTTGTGTGGAAAACAGCCCTCCCATTCTGTGTTTCCTAGAAATGGAGGTCTGAAAAAAAATCATGAACATGGTGAAACACGACTTGATGACATCGTCAAGTTGTGTTTCACCGTGTTAATGATTTTTCTTTTTAGGACCTTTTTTTCCTGAGAGAATACAAATGGAACCAAATGGACCCGCTAGGGTCCACACTAGGAGCACACTATGAACCACCGGAAGCAAGGGTGGGTGTTTTCAGAAACCATCCTGATTTAAATGGAGTTTGAGGTTGCAATGACTTTGTTAAAAATATTTCAGAATCAATCAAACATCTAAATAAGGAACGAACAACTTAAGAATAAACAATACAAGCAGAGTGCATGAAAAAATTATACCCAGAACCCAGATCAATTTTTAAAAGTGAAACATGTCTCATTTCTATTAACATGCTCTATTTACATGCTCTATTTCTAAAGTAGTGGAAGTAGCTCCTCTATAAGATGATGTGTCTTGCATTGTGAGGTGCAGTGCTGTTTGCTCCAAAACATGACTAAAACAGTGGTTTTCAACCACTTCGATACTAGGGAAAACTTTACTAAAATAGTAAAAACACTGTTAAATATTTTATTTCTCTGATAAACCAGCCACAATGCTCAATACAAACTTACAAACTGTGATTATGTCCCTGTGTAGCCCTATGGAACATATGGAATGCATATGGTAATTAAAAGAACAACAACTTAATACTTCCCAAGAATATGACCATCCAGGCAATATTTGAAATACTTTTCATTAGCATGTGCATTCCTTTTATTCCATTTGACACACACGGGTCTGACTCAGAGTTTTCTATTTTGAATGATGAAATGGTGGTGGTTTAGTGGTGCCACAACTGTAGTTAGCTATAGCAGCAGTAGTAGTGTTTTTTCAATCCTTTTAAATACAAGCATTTTAATTTGAAATATCTTGGGTTGTTTTGCATGCCATCATGTTTGGTGGGGCAGTCGGGGCATAGCCCCACCATTGCCCATGCCTAGATCCGCCCCTGGATCAGCTATTTATTTATTTATTTTTGGGGGGTTGGGGGGTGGTGGAGCACCGCCGTACGGCGAAGCGTAAGCCCGGGGCTTATAGGACGTTTTTCGAAAGGGAACGACGAAGGGGTAATTCACTTGATAGATGTCAACTGAAGTGAAGCTATCAGCTGAAAGCAATTTCCCCCCGTTGCTCGCCTGTGTTCTGCGCCAGGGACTCGAGGAGATTTTCACCCCTCCATCGATCATGAAGCCTCTGTTTTAAGCCAAGGTACACAATGCCCCAAATTGCTGACATATGGACCCAAGAATCACCGCAAAAAAAAAAAAACCTGCCATTTCCAACCTGCCCCTCCCCTGTCCCGGCAACAGCCACTCCTCTGCTAAACTCTTGTTTATCCAACGACTCGGGTCTGTTTAGGCCATTAAACACGGCAATTCAGAGGGAGAGAGAGAGAGAGAGAAGGCCTTGCCCGGCGGTTCTCAAACATTTTCATGTCAAGGACGACCCAAATCGATGTTTGCAGTGTGGGATGTTGCATTGGGGAACCCCTTAAGAGTAGATTTGCGCTTCTATGTTTGGAAGTGTTTGGAAAGTAAGTAGCTGATCAACAAACGCACAAGACGTCCTGGTGCGATACGCTGTGTGTGAGAAAAATCCAAATTATACAATTTACGGTGGTTAAACTGTCCTGCATTATGTTGTGGTACGCCCCGGGAAGCCCTTCACACTTCACAATTTTGGTTTTTCCAACACATATAAATGTTAATGGTATCTAGAACTTTCCGGGGACCTATTTTTTTTTTTTTTTTGCATTGTTCTGATTCATTGACACTAGTTTCAGGACTACATGTTTCAGTAAAACAGCGCTCGCCCACAAGGCGGCACAGCACAGCAAAGCATCATGGGAAATGTAGTCCAGGAAGTAGTGTCCATGACACCAGAGACGCTGGTCTCACTGCTAAAATCTAAAGTATCTAAAACCGCATATTACACAAAGACCAACAGGAAGTGTGTTCTAAATCTAGAGAAGCACTCTGTTGAGGCCGGTAATGATAGTGTTTGAGAAGATTCTCTCAGACAGCACCTAAAGCTCACACTCCCCTGTGCCGTTGGTGTGAGTGAATAAAAATGTAATGTGCAGCCTAAAGCAAGCCTGGTGGTTCATACTTTATGTGCCGGCATGAATGGTGAAAATAGGTGGTGTTCACACCGCTTCCGAGAATAATTGAATCACGGTGGGGGTGGGGGGGATAATGCCCTCCCCAAATGCCCTGAAATGATGCTTAGTTGCCTAATATAACTGAAAATGGTATGGTATGAGACTGAAGCCGCCCCCATACCATTTTCAATCCCCCCCAAAAAATCCCCGCCTTAATAATATCAATTAGTATTGTATCGTATATCGTTTTAATCATTGATTAGTCACCTTTACAACAACGTATGGCTTGTAGAGATCGGACATTCCCAATGAGTAACAAACACTGCTAAACGTATGGGGCTGCACCCCCCAAAATGGCAAATTCAACCTTGCTTTGAGGCAGATTCCGAGGGATTCTATGGAGTCACAAAAAGCATATGTGCTTGGCACACACCTGTGACAGAGTGGCACACACCTGTGACAGAGTGGCACACACCTGTGACAGAGTGGCACACACCTGTGACAGAGTGGCACACACCTGTGACAGAGTGGCACACACACCTGTGACAGAGTGGCACACACCTGTGACAGAGTGGCACACACCTGTGACAGAGTGGCACACACACCTGTGAAGTTCAAAACAACAGCGGATGGCAACAGAACAACATTTCATTTTTGCCACATTCTTTGAGGGTGCAGCCCCACACGTATAGCAGTGATACTCATTCCAGGAATGTCCGATCTCTACACGCCATACCTTGTTGTAAAGGTGACGAATCAACGATTACAACGGTATACGATGCAATACAGATTGGTATTATATTAAGGTGGAGAAAATAATTCCTAAAGTTAGGTTTCCGACCACACGTGGACCAGTTTATTAATGGAGAAGGAATTACAATCAAAAGCACGAGTGAGAGAGAGAGAGAGAGAGAGAGAGAGAGAGAGAGAGAGAGAGAGAGAGAGAGAGAGAGAGGTACAAAGCACCATGTCTTTAATGGGATCCATCAATAATGTTTCTCGTCCTGCTTTATTGTGTTTACAGAGTAGCTGTAATATCAATCGAAGCAACGTGGAGCAGCGGATTTATTTTTAACCCCAACCACCCACCCGCCCCCCCCGCCCGACCCACCCCTCTCTCCCTTTGTTTCCTTCCAGACTCGCTTTGAATCAGGGGCGGATGTAACATTTTCCAATTGGGGGGGGGCAGGAGAAAATGGTATGGGTGCGGCTTCATGCCACGGGCGATCGCTTTGTGCCATGGACGATGAACCCGCACCGATACCATTTTCGGTTAAAGGACTTTTGTTAGGCAAGTAAAGCATCAATATGAACATCATTTGTTGTTGAAGTTGCAACAGACACGCAGCATGCATAAAGCTAAAGGTCTGACTCAGAGAGTTTTCTGTTTTCAATGATGAAATGCTGTTGGTTTAGTGGTGACACAACAACTGTAGTTGGTTAGTAGCAGTAGTAGTGTTACAAATCATTTTAAACACAAGCACTTTAACTTAAAAAATCTTGTGTTGTTTTGTATGCCATCGTGTTTAGTGGGGCAGACTGGGCATTTAGGGCGGCATTGCCCCACCATGCCCTGCCCATGCCTAGATCCGGCCCTGCTTGCTTTGAATCAATGTGAAACAAATGTTTGGCTACACACGCTAATGGTATCTGTTCAGGCGGCTCCCGCCTCCCATTTCTGGAAGGCGTACACGCACCCCAGCCCCCTCCCCTCTCATTGCCTCCCCCCTGCTGCCGTTTCTCACTACCAAGATAAACCCGCAGCCAGTTTACATTCGGGGCGGGTGCGCTTGTTTCGTGTAAACAGACGAGGGCCTCCACTTTTTGTGGCAACAACGGGGGTTTGATTAGGAGGAGGCCCCTGCGAATGCCATTAAAAGTCAATCTATTGCCCCGTTCCGTTGTTTGTTTGAAGAAACCGGGAAAAAGGGGTAACAAGGGAGGAGGAGGGCAGAGACGGGAGGGAGGGAGGGTTGACTGGCAAGTCGCTGCGCGACGTCGTTTCTGCGCCGACTTAGCCGTTCTGCACTGCTTACTATTAAACGCAAATATCGCCGGAGAGCAAAAGAGCCAAAGGGCCGCGACATTTATAGTATGGTGTCACCGTCTCTGAAGCCAACCCATTGGAGTTATGTCGGAGCCACGGAACATCGAGCTCCCGTTTGTCGAGGTTGTCCGAACCGTTCCTCTCGTAGTCGTGATGATAGCAGGGGTTTTCAACCTTTTTGACACCAGGGACCACCATTTATTCAGCATTTGAGCCATGGACCACCATTTGAGAACAATTTAGCCCCACAGACCCCCAAACTATAGCTTTTGTCCATCTTCTAGTAGTGTAGACTTGGGGCTAATTCAGATGATGAATATTTTAACTCTTGAGAGTGTAAAAATGGTTTCATTTTTACATTCTCAAGAGTTACATCTGGTTAACCAACTTTCCATCATTTAGCCTGGGGACCACCTGGAACCGTCTCAAGGACCACTGGTGGTCCCCGGACCACCTGTTGAAAACCCCTGATATATAGGAAGCTCCGACAGGGATTCAGTGTTGCCAACTGCCAAAATCCAAAATGCACTATAGTGGCACTTCCAAAATACTAGAATGCGCTAGAGCAGTGGTTTTTCAACCATTTTCATACCAGGGCCCGGTATTTATTCTGCATTTTAGCCACGGAGGACCACCGTTTGATGTTGATTTTAGTCTCTCGGACATTTGCATGCATTTACCAGGTAATTACCCGGAAGTTACTTGGTAATTACCGTACTGTAAAAGGAAAGGTTACCAGAAAATACAGAAATACCACGTCAAAGTCGGTGTTGTGACTTCATTAGTCCAGTACTTAGCATATATACCTGTTCGCAATTTTGCGTCATGGGAATTTCTCACTTGAATTGAGTCAAGGGGTCCCTAGACATGAAAAATCACCGAGGTGCTTGTCCGTCATAGTGGGACGAATGGCGCAATGGCCGAATCAAATATGGCCGCCATCGTATATGATGATAATCCAACTTTTGTGCACATACACATGCAATACCTCTATCCTGACTAATTTGGGGGTGGGGAATTCATTTCTGATGTTGTCATGACCATTTTGGGTGGTTTCGACCTTTAAAGGTCATGGTCAAGGTCATTTTGCTATTCCAAAGACCATAACTAACCAGTTAGGGGTAATAACAGGTGCAATGGGTCTATTTCAACTAATTCTGAGATTTATTAATTATCATATCTGATATCTCTTGTTTTTTCATTAGTAGGCCAACATGTGCATAAGACATATGGCAATAGAATCAGTGTTAAACGGCAGTCATTATGACAGGCTCTAGGATGCTGATTGTAGCAGATGATTGTAGGAGATGTTTGGCACTACAAGAACAAAGCTGCATATCCAGTGATAGCACAGGATGGTTGCTGGCAGTGGCTGCAAATCAACTTTGCCTAGAACAGTTTGATGCCCCGATAGGACAAGTAGAGAAATTTAATGAGGAATTTCTGGAGTTTGAGAACGAATGTGACGCCAAGTCAGAACTCAAAACAGCCAATTCTTTGGAGTTTGGCTGGAGTTGGTAGCTGTAATAAAACTGCTGTAGTCTCTGAAAGGGAAGGAAACTGGAATTTACATGCGGCTAATGTTGAGACTATGGCGATATTTGCAAAATGTGAATGCAAAATGTGAATGCACTTCCTGCGTCATGCTTATGGTATCTTGTGCAAATCAAGGTGCTAGAGTTCACACACCCTGGGCTCTACTGGTCAGTGGGTTGTTCAGGATCGTCAAGGTGTTCTGTGCTGTAGGAGTGACATGAAGTTCAAGCAGACCATTCAGCGGGTGTTGAAGGGTCCTGGAGGTCACTATGTAGTAGGAGCCACATGCAATGCAAATGCTGTTGCACTAGTTTCAGCTCTTGTTTCATGAGATTGGGTTGATCACCAACATCCTCAACCTTCCATCTCCATCTCCAGCATGCACTGTGCACCACTCTGTGCCTTACATTCAGCAACACTGTGGTGAAGCTGTTGGACTTCATGTTAGAGTGCCAGAATCTATACTCCTCGTCAATGTACCTGTAGCACTGCACAATCTGCTCACAAAGCAGGCTGTAGACAGAGAAGACATACCAAAGAGGAAGCTACCCCACTTCAACAAGCAACCACTGAAGGCCCAACAACCATTTTGAAGAATAGTTGATGGTGACCTTCCAGCTTATGTCAACAACTCAACTCGTGTCAGTGAGATTGAGCCTGGACTTCATCTCACCCAATTGAGTGAAACATCTACTCTTGCAACTCATGTTGTGGTAGACCTCATGTCACCCCTCTACAAGTCTACATCATCCCTCAGTTCATTCACCTTGTACTTGATTCCTACATCTCCTACATCTTTCTAAAGGAAGTGGAGGACATGTGATGTACAGACTCAGCAGCAGCCTTTGACATCATTGGCATGGACAAACATACCCATTCCTCAGCAACTTGACAGGTTCAGGGACTCTGAGAACAAGTGGAATCTCCAGCTGTTCAGGATATGGTGTGCAGTCAAGCCTGTTGCAATACCATCAGTGTCAGCTCTGTCATCCACGACAATGAGGTTCTCCCAGCAGATTTGGCTGGTGGTGAGGACATCCCTGATCTCTTGAACTGAATTGAGGAGGCTGTCACCAGGCTGGTGGTGCATATGGAGTGGACAATTCATGTTAAACAGTGCAAGAGAGTTGTTATAGTTTCCAATGATGCGGACACCTTTCCCTTACTGTTAAATTACACCTACAGTACTGGGGGTGAAGGAAATCTGTCTGCAGTATGACACTAGGGAAAAGCGACGCATGCTGCCACAGAATCAAGTAGTCTCTTATCTTGGAAAACCCCTAGCCAAGATTGTGATCAAGGCACATATCCTGACTGGAGATGACTGCGTGAGCAAGGTGGGGCGGCTGTGGCTCAGGAGGTAGAGCAGGTCATCCAATGAACCGATTTCGAATCTCTGCTCCTCCTGTCTACATGTGTCCTTGGGCAAGACAATGAACCCCAAATTGCCTCCAATGAGTTGGTCGGAGCTTGTTACCACCATTGGTGTGTGAATGTGGGAAATGAGGACGCTGGCGTCGACTGTTCGCCGCTTTACCTCCGAATGTATGAATGAATGTAACATTCTTTTGAGCACTTGGACAGCATATAAAAACCTATAAAAATGCAATCCATTATACGTTGGGCACCAAGTATGGTGCCATGGTTTCTGACCCAGTACAATATCTTGATGAACTTTGGTGAGACAGAAACCTTAACTGAACAAGACGCAGCATTGGCAGAGAAGGACTTCGTACGTGTCTGGACAGTGGCCAGGTCAATACAACAACTGAAACGTTTGATGACCATAGGTTGGAAAACTATTTCAGTGTCAGTACTGGAATTGATGCTATTGATGCTACTGGAATTGATGCTATCCCTCCCACGAGCAATGTAATCAGAGGTCACATCAAACGAGGTGCCTTTCTGCTGCATAGGGTTTGCAACCTGCTGGCTACATCCAAGGAAACAAGCAAAACTAGCACCAATGGAGCATGGATGGGGGGAGAACTTTGGTACAGTTCTTCCATCAAAATACCTGAAGCCCTTACCACAAGTCAGCACTCAGCTCACAGTGTGCAACTGTGCAGGCAAGTGCACACAACGATGCGGCTGCTGTGCTGATGGACTTCCATGCATTACATCCTGCCATAAAAAAATAATAATGTAATAATCAATCACACTAGTGCGCATGTCCACATATATCCACTTTGAGAGGTAATACCTATATCACTTTAGCACTCTTATTAAATAATTTCAGCACCTACTTAAAGGTTAAATGAGAAATGTATGATTGCTATTATGTATTGCACATCTTCTGTTCTAAATAATAACAAAAGTAAGGGACAGAATTGCTATTCAGTCATTGAAAAAAATATATTGACAGTTCAGTCAAAAGTCAATCAGTCAGTCATTGAATAAATAACAAAACAAAAATAAATAAATAAATAAAAATGGGGGAGGAGAAGACAGCCTCCACGTGGCCTCCCCCATACGTAGCTGAAGTAGTGGTTGCATGCCCTTTAAGCGAAACAAATGCCTCCAACGCCCACCGACCCATCAAAATACTTATTTACTTCTACTTATCAATATCAATATCACTCAGGAGTCATACATGTCAGAATTATTTGAATTAGACCCACTGCACCAGTTTTTATCATAACAATGGCCAAATTAGGTCTTCGGAATTGCAAAATGACCTTGACCATGACCTTTAAAGGTCAAAAACACCCAAAATGGTCATAACAACATCAGAAATGAATTCCCCATCCCCAAATTAGTCAGGATCGAGGTATTGCATGTGTATGTACACAGAAGTTGGATTATCATCATATACGATGGCGGCCATATTTGATTCAGCCGTTGCGCCATTCGTCCCACTATGACGGACAAGCACCTCGGTGATTTTTCATGTCTAGGGACCCCTTGACTCAATTCAAGTGAGAAATTCCCATGACGCAAAATTGCGAACAGGTATATATGCTAAGTACTGGACTTCCTCCTAATCGTCGTATTCTAGTTCCGCTCCAGTCCACCGCACCCAGGCGACATTCTAGCCAGGTCAACATTCTTGTCTCCCATCAGAAGGATCATCATTCTCGCCGGGCGACAATCACTCCTCATTCATCTTTCGATCATCATTCTTGCCAGGCGGCATTCTTGTCTCCCATCCGAAGGATCAAATTCAGGCAGCCTGTACCCCAATCTGGCAGTATGGCGCTCCCTCTGAGGCCCGCCGTTTTCCATTTCGGCCAGCCCGGCGGTATGGCGCCCCCTGTTGCCGGCCAGCCCGGTGCCGCTGCTCTGAGGCCCTCTGGGCCTCAATTTGGGCAGCAGCCCCGTGCCGCTGTGAGGCCCTCTGGGCCCCAACTTGGGCAGCAGCCCCGTGCTGCTGTGAGGCCCTCTGGGCCCCAATTTGGGCAGCATCCTAGTGCCGCTGTGAGGCCCTCTGGGCCCCAATTTGGGCAGCAGCCCTGTGCCGCTGTGAGGCCCTCTGGGCCCGAGTTTGGGCAGCAGCCCCGTGCCGCTAAGAGGCCCAGAGGGCCCCAATTTGGGCAGCATCCCAGTGCCGCTGTGAAGCCTTCTGGACCCCAATTTTGCCAGCAGCCCCGTGCCGCTGTGAGGCCCTCTGGGCCCCAATTTGGGCAGCATCCCAGTGCCGCTGTGAGGCCCTCTGGGCCCAAATTTGGACAGCAGCCCAGTGCCGCTGTGAGGCCCTCTGGGCCCCAATTTGGCCAGGCCGTCATTGCCATCGGCACACAGCAGCAGCTGCAAACGCTGCAGCAGAAAGTTCACCAATTGCAGCATCAGCAGCAGCTGCAGCAGCTAAGCCAGGAACTGCTGCAGGAAAGGCAGCAAAGGCAGCAGTTCCAGCAGCAGCTGCAACAGAGTCACCAGCAGTGGCAACAACAGTTGCACCAGCAGCAACAACAGCAGTGGCTGCAACACCAGCAGCTGCGGCAGCATGAGCAGCAGCTGGAGCAGCACGAGCAGCAGCTGGAGCAGCACGAGCAGCAGCTGGAGCAGTGTGGCCAGCAGCAGAAAGTTCACCAATTGCAGCATCAGCAGCAGCTGCAGCAGCTAAGCCAGGAACTGCTGCAGGAAAGGCAGCAAAGGCAGCAGTTCCAGCAGCAGCTGCAACAGAGTCACCAGCAGTGGCAACAACAGTTGCACCAGCAGCAACAACAGCAGTGGCTGCAACACCAGCAGCTGCGGCAGCACGAGCAGCAAGTGGAGCAGCACGAGCAGCAGCTGGAGCAGCACGAGCAGCAGCTGGAGCAGCAGCTGGAGCAGCACGAGCAGCAGCTGGAGCAGCACGAGCAGCAGCTGGAGCAGCACGAGCAGCAGCTGGAGCAGCACGAGCAGCAGCTGGAGCAGCAAGAGCAGCAGCACGAGCAGCAGCTGGAGCAGCACGAGCAGCAGCTGGAGCAGGACGAGCAGCAGGTGGAGCAGCAGCTGGGGCAGCACGAGCAGCAGCTGGAGCAGCACGAGCAGCAGCTGGAGCAGCACGAGCAGCAGCTGGAGCAGCACGAGCAGCAGCTGGAGCAGCACGAGCAGCAGCTGGAGCAGCAGCTGGAGCAGCACGAGCAGCAGCTGGAGCAGCACGAGCAGCAGCTGGAGCAGTGTGGCCAGCAGCAGAAAGTTCACCAATTGCAGCATCAGCAGCAGCTGCAGCAGCTAAGCCAGGAACTGCTGCAGGAAAGGCAGCAAAGGCAGCAGTTCCAGCAGCAGCTGCAACAGAGTCACCAGCAGTGGCAACAACAGTTGCACCAGCAGCAACAACAGCAGTGGCTGCAACACCAGCAGCTGCGGCAGCACGAGCAGCAAGTGGAGCAGCACGAGCAGCAGCTGGAGCAGCACGAGCAGCAGCTGGAGCAGCACGAGCAGCAGCTGGAGCAGCAGCTGGGGCAGCACGAGCAGCAGCTGGAGCAGCACGAGCAGCAGCTGGAGCAGCAGCTGGAGCAGCACGAGCAGCAGCTGGAGCAGCAGCTGGAGCAGCACGAGCAGCAGCACGAGCAGCAGCTGGAGCAGGACGAGCAGCAGGTGGAGCAGCAGCTGGGGCAGCACGAGCAGCAGCTGGAGCAGCACGAGCAGCAGCTGGAGCAGCACGAGCAGCAGCTGGAGCAGCACGAGCAGCAGCTGGAGCAGCACGAGCAGCAGCTGGAGCAGCACGAGCAGCAGCTGGAGCAGCAGCTGGAGCAGCACGAGCAGCAGCTGGAGCAGCACGAGCAGCAGCTGGAGCAGCACGAGCAGCAGCTGGAGCAGCAGCTGGAGCAGCACGAGCAGCAGCTGGAGCAGCACGAGCAGCAGCTGGAGCAGCAGCTGGAGCAGCACGAGCAGCAGCTGGAGCAGCAGCTGGAGCAGCACGAGCAGCAGCTGGAGCAGCACGAGCAGCAGCTGGAGCAGCACGAGCAGCAGCTGGAGCAGCACGAGCAGCAGCTGGAGCAGCAGCTGGAGCAGCACGAGCAGCAGCTGGAGCAGCACGAGCAGCAGCTGGAGCAGCAGCTGGAGCAGCACGAGCAGCAGCTGGAGCAGCAGCTGGAGCAGCACGAGCAGCAGCTGGAGCAGCACGAGCAGCAGCTGGAGCAGCACGAGCAGCAGCTGGAGCAGCAGCTGGAGCAGCACGAGCAGCAGCTGGAGCAGCAGCTGGAGCAGCTGGAGCAGCACGAGCAGCAGCTGGAGCAGCACGAGCAGCAGCTGGAGCAGCTGGAGCAGCACGAGCAGCAGCTGGAGCAGCACGAGCAGCAGCACGAGCAGCAGCTGGAGCAGCACGAGCAGCAGCTGGAGCAGCACGAGCAGCAGCTGGAGCAGCACGAGCAGCAGCTGGAGCAGCACGAGCAGCAGCTGGAGCAGCAGCTGGAGCAGCACGAGCAGCAGCTGGAGCAGCAGCACGAGCAGCTGGAGCAGCAGCTGGAGCAGCACGAGCAGCAGCTGGAGCAGCACGAGCAGCAGCTGGAGCAGCTGGAGCAGCACGAGCAGCAGCTGGAGCAGCAGCTGGGGCAGCACGAGCAGCAGCTGGAGCAGCACGAGCAGCAGCTGGAGCAGCTGGAGCAGCACGAGCAGCAGCTGGAGCAGCACGAGCAGCAGCTGGAGCAGCACAAGTTGCTGTGAGGCTCTCTGGGCCCCAATTTGGCCAGGCCATCATTGCCATCGGCACACAGCAGCAGCTCTAAACGCTGCAGCAGAAAGTTCACCAATTGCAGCATCAGCAGCAGCTGCAGCAGCTAAGCCAGGAACTGCTGCAGGAAAGGCAGCAAAGGCAGCAGTTCCAGCAGCAGCTGCAACAGAGTCACCCATACGTAGCTGAAGTAGTGGTTGCATGCCCTTTAAGCGAAACAAATGCCTCCAACGCCCACCGACCCATCAAAATACTTATCTACTTCTACTTCTCCTTAGGAGTCAAACATGTCAGAATTATTTGAATTAGACCCACTGCACCAGTTTTTATCATAACAATGGCCAAATTAGGTCTTCGGAATTGCAAAATGACCTTGACCATGACCTTTAAAGGTCAAAAACACCCAAAATGGTCATAACAACATCAGAAATGAATTCCCCACCCCCAAATTAGTCAGGATCGAGGTATTGCATGTGTATGTACACAGAAGTTGGATTATCATCATATACGATGGCGGCCATATTTGATTCAGCCATTGCGCCATTCGTCCCACTATGACGGACAAGCACCTCGGTGATTTTTCATGTCGACGGACCCCTTGACTCAATTCAAGTGAGAAATTCCCATGACGCAAAATTGCGAACAGGTATATATGCTAAGTACTGGACTGAGAGGTGGTCCAGTTTTGAAAATGAAGTTCCAAAGTTTTTTTTTCTTTTCTTTCTTTTCTTTTTTTGTTTTTATTACTTCACATCAATTAAAAAAAAAAAAAAAAAAAAAAAAAAAACAGTGTTCTTTGGCTACGGGGGCAGGCCCGGATGCAACATTTCCCAATCGGGGAGAGGGGCAAGCGAAAACGGCATGGGTGTGGCGGCATCATCGCCCATGTCGCTTCGCAACACGGTGCAATGAAGTCGCACCCATACCATTTTCAATTATATTAGGCAATTTAATTTGAAATATCTTTGAAATTTCCGGTTTGTTTGTATGCCATAATGTTTGGTGGGGCAGTCAGGGTATTTGGTGGGGCAGTCAGGCCCCATCCCCATGCCCAGATCTGGCCTGCCCTGCTGGCTCAGTCAGTCAGTCAGTCGGTGCACTCACATGCTCCTTTTTTAATCCAACAAGGGAGTTTTTAAATCCGACATCCACGCGGTTTCAGCCCCGCGGCTCTGCTCTGGGTAGCACTGTGTCCTGTCCTCAAACTCTGGCATATGACGGCAAACATGTTGACACTATGTTGTCCGCCCGCGTGTTGCAGATCATGCGACGTGGCGCTGGATTTCTCAGTGTGTGTATACCTGCGGGAACATGTGGACGAACAACTGGCTGGTTTGAGGGGTTGAAAATGTTTCCGGGTCGATCATTTATCACGCTAAAAGTTCCTTGGTCTTCGCAGCTAGCTGCTTGTCTATGTCGGCCGCGAAGCCGTCCGTCATCTGCTGGAGCTGTGAGGAGCACACAGGGATGGAAAAAAGAAAACGTTTTTTTCTTTTAGGTTAACCTGTTATAGATTGTACAATATGGACAACATGGCGCTAAAGATCTGACTTTTCTGAACCACCAGGAGTTGATCATTTTCTATAGAAAAGTGAAAAGTCAACGTTGATAGGTGACATTGCTAGGTGTATCAGGGCCCTTAGACACCAGGCCAAACACACAACGCACCGCGTTGGCTTGTTTCAAACCTGTATATACTACCTACCTGTTTCTCTACGAGTCGTATGGTGTCTTCCGACTGCCCTTCCTTGGCCCTCTTGACTTGCTGGAGCGCGTCGGCGCGGACTTTCCTCAGCGAGTCCTTGGCCTTGTTGCCAAACTGCTTGGCCAGCTTGGCCAGGTTCTCACGGTGCTCACGTGTTACCCTGGAGGGAGAGATACCGGTAAAAAAAGGTCCTAAAAGAAACGGTAAAAAAACATCAACATGGTGAAACACACCTTGATTTATTTTGCTTTTTGGTCCACAATTCCATGCTGGATTTGGGAAACCAAACAGTCAAACATACAGATCAAAATGAGCATTAATCTTCTACATTCTCCAACTAGACATGGGCCAATTTAGATGAATATTTTAACTCTTGAGAGTGTTAACATGAAACCAAATGGACCCTGTTAACATGAAACCAAATGGACCCGCAAGGGTCCGTTTGGTTTCATGTTTACGCTCTCAAAGAGTTACATCTGGTTAACCAACTATACCAGGTAGAATTGTGGTTGGGCGAGTCTAGGCCAAATCGAGCAAAAAAATGTCTGGGCCGATTTTTTCGCCCAGTCCACCACTGCCTTGATGATGTCGTCAAATTGTGTTACACTGTGTTAATGATTTTTTTAGACGTCCATTTCTAGGAAACGCAGAATGAGAGAACTTTTTTTATCATCATGTCCACACAGCATCTCTAAGGTATATTAACGACATAGTAGAATGTTAAAAATGGGTTGGAAATGCCCCTTTAACAAGAGCGTGAGACTGAATAATATCGCCGTTTGTTCCAGCAGTGGAAGGTTCAGGTTCTTTTCACTTTTCCATTTCCTGAACAGTAACCGGTTTCGGGAGAATAAAAGGTTTCAGCTCGACGGCGACAATATTAGAAGCGAGCCGAACTGTCAGTTCCACTTGCACAACTTTGGTTTTTCGCTTGCCGGCAGTAGCCCTTCACACAGAAACAGAAAAAAAAAAACATTTCCAATTTCAACCCTTTCTTTCCTGTATTTATTTTTTACTCATTTTTTGGGGGGGAAGATGCCTATTTGCAAACAAGGATAGCGTGTCTATTTATTGCGAACAATACGGGCCTAATTGCTGATTCGGCGGGGTCAATCGAGAGGCGCGTTTCTCTGTGGAAATGCAAATGGCGGCGCGGTGCGTGCCGAGACTGATTGCAAGGGCTTTTTTGAAGTGAGCCTCCTGCTCTCTGCGGCGGCGTCTCCTCCTCTGGCAGATTAACACCTGCTGCTGCTGCTTACCACAGACACACACGACCAGGGGCGGATATATCATTGCCCAATTGGGGGGGCTGGAGAAAATGGTATGGGGGCGGCTTCATTGCCCGTGTCGCTTCGCGCCACGGGCAATGAAGCCGCCCCCATACCATTTTCATTTACAGGACTTTTATTGATTCAAGGTTTTTTTGTCACTCCAGTGTATGTCAGGACATATACAGGGATGAAATAGCGTTTCCATTTTCCACAGTGCAATAGACAAGACAGTGTAGTAAGACAAAAGTCAAGACAATAGACAGTGCAATAATACAAAGTCGAGACAATAGACAGTGCAATAAGACAAGGTCGAGACAATATATGGACGAGACAACAATAGTGCAGCAGACCAGTAAAGTGCAAACTGTACTCCTAACTTGAGGTGAAGGTGCTTAGCTAACCAGGTGTGATAAAGTGGCAGTAGTGAAGCTAACAGACAGGACATATATACAACTACTAGAAACTACTACTAGAGACTACAGTATGCTACAGCTAGAAACTACAACTAAAAATCTAAAGCTATATACGAGATTACATAGCTGCAACTAAAACAAACAACTAACAAACAACTAACGAACAACTAACAACAACTAACGAACAACTAACGAACAACTAACAACAACACATAGCTTACTATGAGGTGAGGTATACATGTGCAAGATAGGATAGGATAGGATAGCAGCAGTTTGATCCAGTCCTTCGGTTGTATGTGTGTGTTTGACCATGTGTGAGTGTGTGCATGTGCGTGAGTGTGTGTGTGCATGTGTAAGGGGTGGTGGGTAGTTGAAAGTCAACGTCCGTGTGCATGTGTGTGTAGGGAGTTCAGCGTGTGCGTGTGTGCGCGTGCACACACGCACACGCAACAGACACGCAGCATGCATAAAGCTAAAGGTCTGACTCAGAGAGTTTTCTGTTTTCAATGATGAAATGCTGTTGGTTTAGTGGTGAGACGATTGTAGTTAGTTGGTAGCAGTAGTAGTGTTTCAAGTCATTTTAATTATAAGCACTTTTTAATTTGAAATATCTTGGGTTGTTTTGCATGCCATCGTGTTTGGTGGGGCAGACTGGGCATTTAGGGGGGCATTGTCCCCCCATGCCCATGCCTCGATCCACCCCTGCACACGACACACACACACACACACACACACACACACACACACACACACACACACACACACACACACACACACACACACACACACACACACACACACACACACACACACACACACACACACACACACACACACACACACACACACACACACACACACACACACACACGGCCCCGAATACATACGCATGTGATAAAACACACAGGCACTGCTAACGCAACAAATAAGACCTTTTGAAGTGAAATCGTAAAAACACTTGCAGGGTATGCGAGCGTGTGTGATTCAGTGAGCGAATGAGTGACGGATAAGTGTGTGTGTGTGTGTGTGTGTGCGTGTGCGTGTGTGTGTGTGTGTAGTATTTGAGTGTAGCAGAAATGTGAGAAATAGAGAGAAACGGCGAGAAATTGGTGCAGAGCAGTGGTGCCAAAACATTCCCAGAGAAAATGTCTGGTTGTAGGGAAATTATAAGAAAAACAAAGGGATATTTAGGCTACTCAATTCAATTCAATTCAGAGGCTTTATTGGCATGAGTAAACATACGTTTACATTGCCAAAGCAAAGAGCACAGTACAACCATTACACACAATACTTAGTCTATGCATGCAATGGTTAGTCTTGAGGGTGGTTGTGTTCTGTTTGCACATTGTTGTACTGGACCGATGGTTACTCACAACCCATAGAAATCCATCGGTCTGTAATAGGGATGTCCCGACCAAGTTTTTTTTTTTTTTTTTGTCCCAATCTGATTTCCGATCATTTGATCTCGAGTATCTGGCCATACCATTTTTTCCCGATCTGATATTAATAAATACTGTATATACAATATCTCCCAGTAGATCACACAGGCCGTGCAGGTAGATCACATGAATGTCCCTCCAGCACTTGGACCCTTATAGATCTGTAACTCTTGAGAGCGGTAAAATGAAACCAAATGGACCCGTAAGGGTCCATTTGGTTTCATTTAACTATATTAACTATATTAACATCTGAATCATGTAATTTTCCAGTGTCCACACAATTAGAAAATGGAGAATAGTTGTTATTTTGACTAACGTTTTGCCAGTTCTCTTTCCCAATTGTGGACAAACACGTGAAAGAGTAGTGGTGGCTCAGTAGTGGTGGCTCAGGGGTAGAGTATCCGGATGCCAACCTTCAGGTTGCCGGTTCGAAACCGGGGGTTTAGCGTCAGTGTGTCCCTGAGCGAGACACTCAACACCATAATTGCTCCCGATGTGCTGGCCAGTATGACCTTGCATGGTTTCTTCCGCTGTTGGTGTGTGAATGGGATCTACAATCTATAGGTAAAGCGCCTTGGATAAAGGCGCTATATAAATGCACCATTTTACCATTTACCACATACAGTGGCGTTTCTAAGCAATTTGGAGCCCTAGGCAAGATTTTCCCTGGAGCCCCCCCTTACCAAATGGACCCTTATGGGTCCATTTGGTAAGGGGGGGCTCCAGGGAAAATCTCCAGTAAAAAGGGCACCCCCAGGGGATAAAATTATGAACTATTTTTTAAACTAAAGAACATATTATGTGTCGCCCCTCCCCCCATGGCGTCACTAGGCAAATGCCTAGTCTGCCTAATGGCAAAAACGCCCCTGACCACATAAAAGGAGGGTAAATAGACATACGGTACTGTAAGGAGGAAATGGTGCTGAGAGGGGAAATGGTATAAAACAGACAGACAGAAAAACAGACAGAGAGAGAGAGAAAGTAAAAGATCTGAGGCAGGGTAAGTGTTAAGAGAGGGGAAAGCCGTCTGGCCTGTGTGTGTGTGTGTGTGTGTGTGTGTGTGTGTGTGTGTGTGTGTGTGTGTGTGTGTGTGTGTGTGTGTGTGTGTGTGTGTGTGTGTGTGTGTGTGTGTGTGTGTGTGTGTGTGTGTGTGTAGTGTGTGTCTAACTCACTTGGGAATGGGCACCTTGATGATGGCTCCGTCCACCTCTGGGTTAAGTTTCATGCTACTCTCTCTCAGGGCACGGGTGGCAGCCGCTGTGGCCTGGAGGCGCACACGCACACGCACACGCACACGCACACACACACACACACACACTTAAGTGGATAGGTGTCTAGAACTGGGGGGGGAAATGGACATGGCCCAGACAACTGCAGGTAGGGCCCAGGCCCCAGCTGGGAATCATTAATGTGCGTGCGTGTGTGTTGCTATAGTGTGAAGGTGTGTGTGTGTGTGTGTGTGTGTGTGTGTGTGTGTGTGTGTGTGTGTGTGTGTGTGTGTGTGTGTGTGTGTGTGTTTTGGGGGTGGAAGTGCCTCAGGCCACTGTCAGACCTTGGCCTTATGGGAGAAGACTGAGGAGCTGCAGTGCAGGGCACTGACCCCCCGTGACCCCCTCCCCCCTCCCTCCCCCTCCCCACCAAAAGCACTGATTTATATATAGTTATTCGCGGGACAAGGTGGGTCCCGCGGGTGGCGGAAACGGCCGATCTGTGAGCTTCGTGGTGCGGTCGCGCAGCCTTGCACGTCGGGGTAGCTATAGTTTGGAAGGTGAACACCTCACCACACCAGCTCACGGCCTGTATGTCCATAATACTAACCATTAGGGGTGGCACGATTCACTTACCACACGATACCTACGGATACAATATCGATATTTAGGATTCTGAATAGTTTTATATTGCGATTCTTAATTATGCTGTGATTAGGTTTGATATAGCACGTTTTTTGCCACAAATGACTTGTGCTTTTATTACACTAGAACAGGGGTTTTCAACCTTTTTGACATCAGGGAGCACCATTTATTCAGCATTTGAGCCACAGAATTCTTTTGGTTTTGTTCACAATTCGATTTTGCAAACAAAACAGTGTAGACTTCTTAATTAAATATTATAATCATGTGAAATATAATTCACATGATGAATATTTTAACTCTTGAGAGTGTGAAAATGAAACCAAATGGACCCGCAAAGGTCCATTTGGTTTCATTTTTACATTCTCATGAGGTACATCTGGTTAACCAACTTTCCATCATTTAGCCTGGGGACCACCTGGAAACCTCTCAAGGACCACTGGTCGTCCCCGGACCACCTGTTGAAAACCCCATGCACTAGAACATTTTTCAGAGAGCGTACAAATGGGTCCATTTGGTTAATATAATACACACGATCAGCCCAGTCGAGCCCGCTGGGTTGGCGATCATCATTGGCCAGAAGCTATATGACCTGATGACCTGGAAGTCCTCTGTGATCTGGTGTTTTTTTCCCCCAGAAATTACTGCCAATTACATCTAGCATTTCTGAAGACCATAATGAAGAGAACAGCCCACAACGTATTTGGAATTGTAGGCTTTATTTGATTGGGATCAAGTTGATAAATAAAAAAAAGGAAAATCGGTATCAATGTTGAAGTAATTAAAGCGCTAAAAATCAACAATGGTGGACATATTGAACAAAGTGGAAATTGGAACTGAAGACTGAAGGAGAGGAGGAATTGCGTCAAGTAGGGTGCAGAGGCCAAAAATCAAACGAGCTGTTCCTGAGAGCAATTTCCATTAAAGCTCCAATATGATATGAAAGACTGATTGTTCAAAGTAGATAATTTGTGCGGATCGAAAACACACATGGGAGCACCAAAAACGCAAAAAATATTAAAAAAGTTGAATTTCATGTTATTCCACCTTTAATAATATTTAATGATGTGTGTGTGTGTGTGTGTGTGTGTGTGTGTGTGCGTGTGTGTGTGTGTGTGTAGGCGCGCGTGCGTGCGTGCGTGCGTGCGTCAAACGCTGTCTCATCGGGAGCGGTTTTGGTTCAGCGTCTTTGACCACACATACTAGAAACTACAGCACTATTCCGTCAGCCATACAGGGCCTGGTCACAAGGAATGAATTACTTCCCTTTTCCACATGAAAGGACTGCATTCTGTCCGTTCCTAGGATGCCGCGCTTGGTTTGAGGATGTTTGGATCTATGGGATCCGACTCGCCTCGTTTCCCCACTCAATTCAGATCACAGATTCCTCGCATGTTAATTACGGAAATATCAACGACCCGCGGCCGACAATCGCGTCCGATTTCAAAGCCGTGTGACCTCTCGCTATTGTCGGTCCTAATCAGGCAGGAGAGCCAAACGCAGAAACACCTCTGCAGATCGCCGCTGTCTGGTGGAAACCTGGTATGTCAAAAAAAAAGCCCTAGTTTCAGTTTGGGGCTTTGGGGGAAAAGCCTTCACAGGGGCGGATCTAGGAATGGGCATGGGGGGGGGGGGGGGGGGGGGGGGGGGGGGCAATGCCCCCCTAAATACCCAGTCTGCCCCCCCAAACACGATGCCATGCAAAACAACCCAAGATATTTCAAATTAACGTGCTTATATTTAAAATGATTTGAAACACTACTACTGCTACTAACTACTATTTTGGCACCACTAAACCAACGGCATTTCATCATTGAAAACAGAAAACTCTCTGAGTCAGACCTTTAGCTTTATGCATGCTGCGTGTCTGTTGCAACTTCAACAACAACTGACACGGGCGATGACGCGTCCCCATACCATTTTCTCTTGCCCCTCCAACATGTTCTCTTGCCCCCCCCCCCCCCCCCCCAAATGGGACATCCGCCCCAGAGCCTTCATCCAATCAGAATGAGAGGGGCCTTCCTCCAATCAGTGGGGGTGGGGCCTTGGTGTGCGTGCTGTTGTGTCCAGTGGCGCCTCACCCCAACTGTAGAGTGTGTGCATGTGCACATCTTTTTACAAAGGGGGAAGCGGAGGGATTTTCCCCAAATCACTCAAAATCACTGAACACTCCTGTGCAGCTATACCTCGTGGATATACAGTACAAGGTTTCTGCCGCGACCGTGGCGTGAATAGCTCAACAGTACGTGTTAAAGACTATGTTACGCATGAAAGTAAAAGTAAAAACAACAACAACTTTATCCACCATGTGCAGAATCTAATCTTGGCCCATGCAGCGGCCGCTACATCACGGCGTTTTGCCGAAAGTTGAAAGAGTTTTTTCTCAGGAAAGGGAGATGAAGTCAAATCTACAGAGTCCTCTCAAGAAACCAGAGGATCACACTCCTTCAAAAACCTCTCCTGCGAGGGGGAAAAAAAACGCGTTATTGGCAATTCCCTGAGCCGTGCAAAACAAGCATTACGACGAGCGCAAATGTGCAATGTCAGAAGAAGGCTTTCTAGCCTACTCTGATTTCTCTTTTGGGGGGAGGCTTTTTTCCGTTTCTTTTCCACTGGGGGGGAGGGGGGTACATGGCAGTGAGATTAAAGGAATTTATTTGTGTGTATTAAATTAATTCATGAGGTCCAGTTTCTTTTCTTTTCCCCTTTTTTTGTTAGAAACCCATCCGGTATGCAATAACGCGTACCCTACCCAACCCTCCCTCTCTCTGGTTCTTTGGTTGCTTCTCTTTGAGTGCGGGGTGATCGATTCCACCCATACCTATGTTTGATTGTTCTCAGCATCAAATTCATCACCGTCCGTTCCCTCCCCTCCCCTCCCCACCCCTCCCTCTCTCTTTCTCTCTCTCCATGCACCAGTCCAGCAGGGACGGATGCAACATTTCCCCACTCGGGGGGCTCAGGAGAAAATGGTATGGATGCGGCTTCATCGCCCGTGGCGCGAAGCGACACTGGCGATGAAGTCGCACCTATACCATTTTCGGTTACAGGACTTATATTAGGCAAGTATAAGCATCGATAATAACATCAGTTGTTGCTGTTGAAGTTGCAACAGAGACGCAGTATGCATAAAGCTAAAGGTCTGACTCAGAGAGTTTTCTGTTTTCAATGATGAAATGCTGTTGGTTTAGCGGTGACACAGCTGTAGTTAGTCAGTAGCAGTACTAGTGTTTCAATTCATTTTTAAATAGAAGCACTTTCATTTCAAATATCTTGGGTTGTTTTGCATGCCATCGCGCTTGGTGGGGGCAGACTGGGCATTTAGGGGGGGCATTGCACCCCCCCATGCCCATATCTAGATCCGCCCCTGCAGTCCATGCAGCGGTTTTACGGAAAACCCACCCGAGCCTCTGGAAAAGGCCAGGCCATGTTCTGGTTAATGTGTCGGGAGAGGAAGAGGAATTACACTGAAGTTTCACATCAAACAGCTCCCGACAGGCCCCCGGTTTCAAAGCAAGGAGAGGAGAGGAGTGGGTGCGCTTTTGCGCGTGCACGTGGCTGCAGAAAAAGGATGGCCTTTCTGAGCAAAAAGCACGCGAAAGCAAATGACCGCACAATAAGTAGACGAGCCGCCGCACGTACACCCCAAAACACGCAACGTTTTTGCCCCTTGATCTTTGCATGGCCGTTCTAGGTTTCGTGACGTTAGTTTTATTTTTTTGTTTTCTGTGGGGAAGGCTGCATCGAAAACAGGCAAAACAGTGGATACAAATCATACATATATGGGATTTGCGAAATGTGACATCACAAACAGTAGGAAAATCAGAATGCTTGTTCATGCCAGGAAAGTAGAGACAGCAGAAAATCTACCGAAGGTTAAAAGTTCAGGTTTCTGTGTGCAATTGAGCTCAGGAAAAATAAATGAATAAATAAATAAATAATGTCACAGTCCCTTTAACCTTTTAGTGCAAATAACTTAATTCCGAAAATTGTTTTTAATACTTAATATGATATTGTATATGACTCTCAAGCTTATGTCTAATCGTTTGCCTCAATCAACACTCTGATATAACCAGTCCTTGTCATTTCTGTACGGACAGCAGGTTTAAATTCCATGTCAACTTGGAAAATCAACAATGGTGGACATTGTAAACAAAGTGGAAATGCAAATTCGGAACTGAAGACTAAAAGAGAAGAGGAATTATACATAGTAGGGTGAATTGATGACATCGTCAAGAGGCCAAAATCAAACAAGCTGTTCCTGAGAGAAATTTCCATTGAAGCTCCTACTGTATATGATATGGAAAGCTTGATTGTTCAAACTTTTAATTATTTGTAGGGATAGAAAACGCACATGGGAGCACGCACGCACACACACACACACACACACACACACACACACACACACACACACACACACACACACACACACACACACACACACACACACACACACACACACACACACACACACACACACACACACACACACACACACACACACACACACACACACACACACACACACAACACACACATTTCATGTTATCTCCCCCTAGATAATACGTATAGTAATAGTAGCAGGGCATTTTGAGAGCTTTTATCAGAATCTGTTTTTGAATATGATTTGTCATAAGAAAATGTGATATTTAGCTTGGAGAATTCTTGCCTGTAAAACAACTCGCCCACAAAAACAGGGAGGCCCGGCTGTAAGTGGTTAATTAATGCTTACAGCATATTGCCCCTAGTCGCCTATAGTTGAGATCAACAGCCTCCGGTGTGTGTGTGCGTGTGTGTGCCTGTGTGTGTGTGTGTGTGTGTGTGTGTGTGTGTGTGTGTGTGTGTGTGTGTGTTGTTCATTCCACTGTACCTTCCCAGGCTCCTGTTAATGAATGGATGGAAAACAATGGTGTGGGCGAGGAGGGTGCTCTGGAGCGTTAGGTAATGGATAGGCATCATTATAAGACTATTAGCTCCGTTGCATAAACCCACCTCCATGGTGAATACGACTTGACGTTGTGGAGGCTGGTAGACTGGTAGAGCGTTTGTGTGTGTGTGTGTGTGTGAGTGTGTGTGTGGTGTGTGTGTGTGTGTGTGTGTGTGTGCGTGGTCTCAACAGGTCAGGTCTGTGTGTGAGATAATGGGTGCGGGGCACACTTTACCGCAAGGGTCGCTGAGCCCGACGTAAAGTGACAGATTGAATAGCTTCAGTTCTACTGTATTGACCACTTAAGCCATGGCATGTGTGTGTGTGTGTGTGTGTGTGTGTGTGTGTGCGTGCGTGCGTGCGTGCGTGCGTGCGTGTAAGTAGTTGAATTACAAGCCACCAACGCGTGGCCGACACAATTGTATTTCATTTCAGTGAATTTCATCATTTTAAAAGGGCAAGGCCTTTAGTTGGCCTTTAGTCTGGTTAACTTCTTGAGGGCACATAGGCCAAGTACCAGGGAATGAAGGCCATCAGTTAGAACAATGATTATTAAGTCCCGGTCATAATTATTTAGCAAAATCGACGCGGATGCTGAACGTTTATGAGGAACTAAGATGCACTTTGCAATAGGATGCTTTTCTTTTTAGTACTGGCCTGCAACAGGCATGATTTTTTAAGTGCGTTGTGAGTTGAATTTGTCGCCAGTAATGGGCAGTTGTATTTCAGACAGGTAGAAGGGAAGGGCCTAAAGCGCCCCTTTTGATGTCCATGTGTGCAGCTGATTTATTCTTCATTGTATATCAGTATCGCATGGCAAATATAACAAATCTACGAGATCGCAACGCCTTGCATGAACAACACATTTTTAACTTGGTTAGTGTCTTTTACACATGGCACCACGGTGTTGCCAACTTGCCGCATTTGTCTCTATATTTAGCTGTTTTTCAGAACCCCCTAGTGCCAAAATTAGTGAAAAGCTCCTGGCGGAAAATTTTGTGAGCTGGAGCGAAATTGGTTGACGGACATGATGGACAGTTTGTTAACCAGAAGTAACTCTTTGAGAGCGTAAAAATGAAACCAAATGGACCCGCAAGGGTCCATTTGGTTTCATTTTTACGCTCTCAAGAGTTCAAATATTCATCATCGAAACTTGCAGAATATCCTGTTCTTTGGGGTGCAATCGAGCTCAGAAAACCAAAAAATAAAAATAAAATAAATGTCACATCCCCTTAAACTTATTTTTTTTTACTTTTTTGCTGTGTTGCTAGAGTGAAAGTCTTTCAAATGGAAAGTAGAATCAACAACGCACGGTGATAAAAGCGCTAATGTAGATTAATGCTTTGTACTTTTTTTTTTTTAATACACTTGAGTATGATTGCAAAATAAGTCTGATCTCTGTGATCTTTGTAGATAGCAGGCAAGAAGATAAGTGCCGGAAAGAATGCAGTTCTGAAAACGGACTGATGATGGTACTCAATTATTCATGAATGCCTTATTTCAAAGTCAAGCTTATCGCCAAGGATCAGATAAAGACATACTAGCAGCCAGGGGCGGATGGAACATTAACCAATTGGGAGGGGCATGCGAAAATTTTCATTTACAGGACTTGTATTAGGCAAGTGTAAGCATCAATGATAACATCAGTTGTTGTTGTTGAAGTTGCTACAGACAGCGTGCATAAAGCTAAAGGTCTGACTCAGGAGAATTTTCTGATTGGAATGATGAAATGCTGTTGGCTTAGTGGTGCCACAATTGTAGGTAGTCAGTAGCTGTAGTGGGGTTTCAAATCATTTTAATTATAAGCACTTTAATTGGAATTATCTTTGAATTTGCATGCCATCATGTTTGGTAGGGCAGTCAGGGCCCCCCCATGCCCATGCCTAGATCCGCCCCTGAACAATCTCGAGTGTTAATTTCAATGCACATAAGAACGTTATGAATGCATGGGGTTTCCGTCTTTTTTGCCTCTGAAACCACGATTAGCATAGCATAATAACATCTTAGGAGAGACAGGGAGAGAAAAGGAGTCGCGGGAGAACAAATAATCCATTCCTTCCCCCGAACCTGAGGGTAAAATGAGGTCATTTCCTACCCTGTGACAGCTAGCACATAAATACATACATGCCTGCAACTCAAACGTGCAAGTGCTCACCAGGGGCGGGTGTAACATTTCACAATTGAGGGGGGCAGGTATGGGGGAGATGAAGCCGCCCCCATACCATTATTGGTTACAGGACTTTTATTAGGCAATTAAGCATCAATAATAACATCAGTTGTTGTTGAAGTTGCAACAGACACGCAGCATGCATAAAGCTAAAGGTCTGACTCAGAGAGTTTTCTGTGGTCAATGAAGAAATGCTGTTGTTTTAGTGGTGCCACAGCTGTAGTTAGTTAGTAGCAGTAGTAGTGTTCCAAATATTTAAAATATAAGCATCCTAATTTGAAATATCTTGAGTTGTTTTGCATGCCATTGTGTTTGGGGGGGCAGACTGGGCATTTAGGGGGGCATTGCCCCCCCATGCCTAGATCCGCCCCTGGTGCTCACAGATGCCCTGGGCGCATAGACACACACTCGCACACTTTTATTCATGTGTCTTCTACCCCCCCCCCCCCCAAAAAAAAACACAATTAACTCTAGTGATCAATCACTTAGGATCAGAGAGCCAGTTGGAGATAAAGGCAGATCATGTTTCAGGGAAGAAAAAAAAAAACGACCACATGAACCCCACAGCATGCCTATTCTGGGAGGTGGACAATGTGTCCAAGCAGATTTCAGAAAAATCTGTTTCTGTCTGTGCTGCTAAACCATTTCACCATTTCATTTCAAGGAGCTCCTGCGGTCAAATCTGAATTTGATCGCCATCCGAAAAAAAAAATGTAGTTCCAGGGACCTTCTTGGATGCCCCTGGAACTAAAATTTGTGTCCCTAAAATATATGTTCCTGTAAAAAGTCCACTTCAAAAATAGCAGATCTTCAGGCTTATAGTGCGCCACTTGGTGGCGCTCTACACCTAAAGGGTGTAGAGCCCGACCGATGCCATAATTTTGGGGCCAATGCCGATACCGATTTTTGAAAATAAATAAATAAATAAAAATACACCAATATTACCAATGTTTTTGACCCATGTTTAATAATGAATTAAAATAAAAAAATACATTTGAAAAACATCTAAACTTTTTAAATTTTATTTTTAAGTATGCGATAGAATATGACATTGACAGCATTTACTTTTGTGAAATAATTCCATCTCCTGTCCTTTCTTTTTCTGTTCCAGGCATATATCGGCCGATATATCCGCCAATGTTACCGATATATTGGCCGATATATCGGCCAATATATATCGGTAAAAATATCACCAATACCAATGCGATATATCTGTATCGATATCGGCCGATATATCTGTACGGGCTGTATATGTGTATATAGAGTGTGTGAGAGAGAGAGAGAGAGAGAGAGAGAGAGAGCGAGAGAGAGAGATCTCTCCTTACCTCAGGGAAGCTGGTCATGTTGACAACTAGGAGCTGAGGTGATTTCATGGAGATCTGACCCAGCTGGTTGAGGGGGAACTTCCCATCTTTAGTGGTCACCACAATGTGGTCCAGAGCCCCTGGAACACAGCGCGGAACAGAGTGCCGTGAGCAAACAGCACAGAACTGAAGGCCTGCGGTCTGTTATACAGACAAGAGGACACGGTCTACAGCACCGGTCTAGAGAACACTGGAGATCTGATCCCATCACGCACGACAATGCGATTAGACTGAAACACTGCTTTATGCACAATCCATTAAAAGCTCGACTGCAAGATAAAGGTAATAGAGGCAACTTTTTAGCCAAAAATCAAAATAGATACATATTCTATATATTTTTTGCCATTTCCCCTCTGTGTTGCTTCTACTTTAATGCTGCAGCCGTTTCCCTGCAGACAGACACTTGCTTCGTCCTGCAGACGGTCACGAACTTTGTTGTCATGAACTAATCGTGAAAACAAAACATTTGTCGGCTTCAGGAAATGAGGTGCTAACTTGTGAGGGGGGGGGGGGGGTCTGGGGTGAGGTAGCATTTCAGCCAATCACAGCGCAGCAGTCTCCAGCAGATTCATAATGAGCCAATAGAGTGGAGGTGAGGTGGAGTTACAGTTTGTTTTTTAACAAATCTGTTTACAAACACACTTGAGTTGCCATTACCTTTAAATAACCGTGGGCTCCTTGACCCTGCCTTAGTTTTCAGTGGAATTTCCCAGAACCCCTTGTGTGTGCCAGTGTGTGTGTGTGTGTTTGTGGAGGGGGGGGGGGGGGGGTCAGAATTAAACATGCTCGAAAATAGCCAATCCACAGTCAAGTTTAGTTCACAATGCATTGCATATTTTTGCCGGACCACACTGTACATAATAGTATAGGCTTCGCCACATGGAATTATGAGGTAATGAGAGCTAAACTTCAGCCAAAATGCATCTATTTAAGTCTTAACTGCATGGTAGTGATACCCAGGGTACATGCATAACCTCTATACTGTATGTCCGATTGGATGGGATAGAAATCACGATTAAATGGGGGTGTGAAACGCTCAAACTTCTTATTCAATCACACAATTTGTTTTTGATTGTGTGATTGAATAAGATCTAGCATGACACACCCCTTTAATTGGGCGCCTGCTGGCCTAACGGTCCAGGCGCATGCCGCAATAAATATTAGGCTCTGTGTCAGTGTATCGCTGGTTCGAGTCCCGTTCATAACAACCTTTGCTGCATGCCTCTCCCCTTCTTCACCGTTACGGTCACTAAAGGCACAACAGCCAAAGATAAATATTAAAAAACATAAATAAACTCCCCTTTAATTGTGATATTTGAGATATTGATTGTCAAGTAGGTACACATAACAGTGACAGGACAATGGAACACCATGTGGGATGAAGGGCCATACAAACGGATGTTTTGACTCAAATGGGCAGACAGACACTTTGGCTCTACCAGATAGACAACGTGTCAGTCAAGTGGTCCGGTACCGCGACCTATAAACGATCAAGGTCGTCACCGCATGAATGGTTTTTCACTGCGCCGACGGCACGCCTGATTATATTCCTTTTTTTATTTTATTTTGGCTCACGCCGTCTCTCCTAATGACCCAACGGCAAACGTGTTCTTTGCCCCGAAAAAGCACAAGGATAAAAACTTAAAAAGGTTGTGTAAAGACAATTACACCATTGGCTCACCTCCCCTTCACCCTAAAGTGTCCACTCGCACTCGTGCACTCACACACACACACACACACGCACACGCACACGCACACACACACTTACTTCAAGACACAGTCCTTGCGAGTCGTATGCATGTGCATGCACAAAAGTGCACATACAAACACCCATGTCTCACACCACGCACACACACACACACCGCAGACCTCACCGGGCAGGGAGGGAGGCAGTGATGTAAGACAGAGAGTTGGAGAAGGAAACAGCCTCATCTGAGGTTAGCCAGAAGGGGGGGCAGGGGCGGATGTAACATTTCCCAATTGCGGGGGCAGGAGAAAATGGTATGGGGGCGGCTTCATCGCCTGTGTCGCTTCGCGGCACGGGCAATGAAGCCGCACCCATACCATTTTCAGTTACAGGACTTTTATCAGTCATATTATAAACATAAATAATAACTCCAGTTATTGTTGAAGTTGCAACAGACACGCAGCATGCATGAAGCTAAAGGTCTGACTCAGAGTTTTATGTATTCAATGATGAAATGCTGTTGTGTGGTGCCAACTGTAGTTACTTAGTAGCAGTAGTAGTGTTTCAAATCATTTTAATTATAAGCAATTGAAATATCTTAGGTTGTTTTGCTTGCCATCGTGTTTGGTTGGTGGAGCAGTCAGGGCATTTAGGGGGGCATTGCCCCCCTTGTCCATGCCTAGATCCGCCCCTGGGGGGGGGGGGGGGATCGATGGAGCAAGAGAGGGAGGAAAGAGTGGTGGAGCGAGAGAGAGCGAGTGACAAAAACGGTGCGCAATTCACTCACTCCCGTGTTTGCAGCGTTCAAATGGTGTATAGATCATGGAACAGTCTTCATCCAGTGTATGACACCCTTCTACCGAGCGAGTAGCTTACTGTGGCTCACCGGTCATATACTGTAGCTTGGATCATTCCAGTGCTCTTTTGACTTTTTTTCCAGAATTAGTTCTCCCTTTTAAATGGAGAATTCCACCCCAGAATCTCTTACCTTTATTTGCAATTGATTTATTTAAAAAAAAAGTGGTCCAGTTATTTTGTGGGGGAAAAAAAAATCCTATGGGATGTTGTTCAAATTCAACCATTTCCATTACTACAAAACATGTAGGTTTTTGCTATTATATCGTCTCTCCAGCCATAAACTCAAGCCATAACCTGGAGCCCAAAACCCTGCACCACGCCCCTCCTACACTCCTGTGAGTGTAAAACACACTATTGACATGGTGGACGGTGGAGAGACATAGCATCCACGCTAGTTTGAGGCCAATATCTACAATCTCACAGTTTCTAAGCAGGTGTTTCTGTTCATTGTTGGAACGGTGGTGTATTGTTGTTTTTTGGCCTAAAATATTATAAAATAAATAATATAAACAATATATTAGACTGGAGTTCCTGTCTGTCTATTATGCATACATTCATGAAGCCCCTATACTGTACATTTATTTTATAGGTGTGTTATGTGTGACCATCAAATGCAACCTGGTCCGCTAGAGCAGGGGTTTTCAACAGGCGGTCGGGGACCACCTGTGGTCCCTGAGAGGATTCCAGGTGGTTCCCAGTTAAATAATGGAGTTGGTGACCAAATGAGCCCTTATAGATCTGTAACTCCTGAGATCACCAAATGGACCCTTACGGGTCCATTCTTTTCATGCACTCTCAAGAGTTAAATTATATGTAACATCTGAATTACTTCATTCTCAAGAATCTATAGTTCTACACATTTAGAAAATGTAGCAGATTTGTTATTTTGACCAACATTTTGCCAGTTATCTCTCCTAAATCTGGACACAAACTTTAAAATCCTTGGTTTTTGGACTGAGAGACTAAACTCAACATCAAATGGTGGTCCTCCGTGGCTAAAATGCAGAATAAATAGTGATCCTGAATTCAAGTATTCGTATTGTGCGAAAAACCACTCCTTAAAACTGTTATTCATTCCCAGAGAAAACCCATCTGATTAAAAAAGGGGAATGGGAGTCGGTTGGGCAATTTGCATGGATGTTCTTTTAAATATTTGGATATTTTAATCGTGGCCCTGTCTGTTTCTGCACGCTGGAAGATTTGTAACGCGTTGCTCGCCTGAGGTCCCGCAAAGTAATAATAATAACCTTTGCTTTCTGATGGGTAACAAATGGGAGATGGGCAAGGAAGGAAGGATCTTTTTGTGCCATCTGGGTGTAATAGCTAGTGGAAAATGTGGGGCTGGTTATTCATTTAAAGTATTTACTTACGGTATTTGACAGCATACAGTATATTAATGAACAGTTGTGCACTCATTTCAGTACAGTGACGTACATTTAGGGCAATTTGTAGGAAGTACCATTTATAGGAGCATTTGCATCCTCAGCCCCTGACAGACAACCACAAAAATACGGTGTAAACCTAGGATTTGGGAAGATGCCAGTTTTATATAGTTACTGATATTTATAGTTTTTCAACCATTTAAACCATTTTAAAATGCCCCTTTTCTTCTGCTATAAGCATTTGTCCTTGTCCTAACTTTACCGTCTTTATTTGTTTGCCATGCTTTAACACGGTAAGCACTTTGTGAGATCCGTAAGAACGCAATGTGCTTCATAAATAAAAAGCAATTATTGGCTTGAACAATTAACATTGGCTTGAACAGGTCTTTCTTAGCCTAAGACGTCTAATCAAGGTCTCCATGGAAACAAAGCTCGTTTTGGGTCTAAGCGAGCCTTCAGCGACAAACCATAATAGTCACATACAAGGTGTGTGTGTGTGTGTGTGTGTGTGTGTGTGTGTGTGTGTGTGTGTGTGTGTGTGTGTGTGTGTGTGTGTGTGTGTGTGTGTGTTGTCAGACCTAGAGAATGGGCCACGGTATTAATCGTTTCTCTCAGCAAAGCCCTCAGCTAAGGTGAAGTTCCACTATGCCAACAGGTGGTCTGGGGACCACCAGTGGTCCCTGAGAGGATTCCATGTGGTCCCCAGCTAAATGATGGAAAGTTGGTTAACCAGATGTAAGTCTTTGAGAGCGTAAAATGAAAGCAAACGGTCATTTTGATCTGTATGTTTGCCTGTTTTATTTTCTGAAATTGTGGACAAAAGCAAAAGAAATCTTTAGTTTTGGGGCCTCTGTGGGGCTAAAATGTCATCAAATGGTGGTCCGTGGCTCAGATTCTGAATAAATAGTGGGCCCTGGTATGAAAAAGGTTGAAAACCACTGCACTATGTCCTTATTCCTCTCTCTCTGCTCTCTCTCGTAATTAGAGCCAGATGAGAATATCACGGAACACACACACACACACACACACACACACACACACACACACACACACACACACACACACACACACACACCACCACACACACACACACACACACACACACACACCACACACACACACACACACACACACACCACACACACACACACACACACACACACACACACACACACACACACACACAACACACACACACACAGTGTCGTAAGGACACCTGACGTCATTTCATTCCACCATCTCTTCTCCCCAGTCAGACAGAGATTCTCTTGTCAGCTTTAAGTCCTGCTGCCTCCCTGGATTACCATGCAGCTGGACAGAGAGGAGAGGGACAGACAGACAGACAGACAGACGGAGAGACAGACAGACAGACAGACAGACAGACAGACAGACAGACAGACAGACAGACAGACAGACAGACAGACAGACAGACAGACAGACAGACAGACAGACAGACAGACAGACAGACAGACAGACGGAGAGGACAGAGACAGACAGACAGACAGATGAGAGGGACAGGTAGATGGAGGAGAGAGAGAGAGAGAGAGAGAGAGAGAGAGAGGGAGAGGAGAAGAGACAGAAGAGATAGGCCATGGCCTACTTTTGCATGAGCAGAGCAAGCAAGTACACCCCGAGTACCTCCAAGAGATAAATACTTTCATGACAAAGATATTACGTAAACCAGCCCCTCTGGGTACTTCGAGGGATGGTCAACTGTCAGCGGCCGACGGTTCAACAAGTCATCTTTCTGTAGGCCTGGCCACAATTGACGCCAACAACTAAACATGTGTTCAAATAAAAATACTAATGTACTATCAAATATAATACTAAATACTAACAAATACTTCAGAGACTCCACACATCCACAAAATGATAACAGCATTCCTGTTAAAAAGAAAAAGAAAACAAATGGACCCTTGTGGGTCCATTTGGTTTCATTTTTACGCCCTCAAGAGTTAAAATAATCGTCATCAAATGTGGGTCCGTGGCTCAATTGCTGAATTAATGGTGGGCCCTGGTATCAAAAAGGTTGAAAATCACTGTCCTATCCTATTATGTAAAATTAAATCAATAGCGTAAATCTTGTGGTGGCTCTCTTTACCCTCTCTCTCTTGGGATCTTTCAACCCAACCCCCCCATCTTTGACCGGGTCCAACCTGACATACTCCTGAACCTCGCTACCCATTTGGTGCTACATCCCACCAGGGTCGCAGGGGTCGAGGGGGGCCGCGACCTGGATGTAGTTGAGGAAAACAGGGGTCAACCATGGGGTCAAGGTAAGGTCACATAAGGGGCTCTTGAAAACTGTGTGAGGCCCCCGGGGTGGGGGGGTGTCAGGTAGACGCAAAGAAAACAGACCGCCGCTGGACGCTTAAATGAAAGTGAAAAGGCGACTGTGTGTCTTCCTGGCAAGGCAGACTAGGAGGAGTTACTCTAGGCATGGGCATGGGGGGATAACTAACTACTAACTACAGTTGTGGCACCACTAAACCAACAGCATTTCATCATTGAAAACAGAAAACTCTCTGAGTCAGACCTTTAGCTTTATGCATGCTGCGTGTCTGTTGCAACTTCAACAACAACTGATGTTATTATTGATGCTTTACTTGCCAAATACAGTATACAGTCAGTCCTGTAACCAAAAATCGTATGGGTGCGATAAAGTCGCCCCCATACCATTTTCTCCACGGCCAAACAGTTAATTATGGGGGTCCTCGACATGAAAAATGGTTGAGCGCCACCAAGCATAAGAAAGTAAAAATCATAATTATAACAATACTAATAATAACAATAAATAAACACAAAAAATAAAATAAAAAACAGCCTAACTGTATTCTTTGTGTCATCATTATTCCTCTACCTGGTGACGTCCGGATGTTGAGGCTTCGGCTGAAGTCGTCTTTGAGCGCGTCGAGGACAGCCGTCATGTCCCCCTTCACCTCCTCCAGACTGATGATGTCCTCCACCAGGGAGAAGTTAATGGACACCTTGGCTGCCTGGCCTTTAGCCTTGGCTGTGGAGACGGACGGAAAGAAAGAAAGAAAGAAAGAAAAGAAAGAAAGAAAGAAAGAAAGAAAGAAAGAAAGAAAGAAAGAAAGAAAGAAAGAAAGAAAAGAAAGAAAGAAAGAAAGAAAGAAAGAAAGAAAGAAAAAAGAAAGAAAGAAAGAAAGAAAGAAAGAAAGAAAGAAAGAAAGAAAGAAAGAAAGAAAGAAAGAAAGAAAGAAAGAAAGAAAGAGCTAATTATTGTGGGTAATACACAATATTATATGATGATACTGTGTGAGTCATCATGATTTGTCACGACCCGAGTTGGCTTTGTCTGCGTTGTAATCGTCTTTATATAAATTATTTTCGAAAAGTCTATGAGCAAAAATGAATGGGGAAAACATTTCTGGAACCGGGCGGTGACGTCACTGCGCAGGTCTAAAGCAACAGGGGGGCTGCTGTTTCACAGTACACACAGCGGCACCACTCAGTTCACACGTTGTTGTGACTTTATTTTAAATAAGCTTTAGATACATTCCCAATAATAACTATATAGAAAAGAGTGTATACAGCAGGGGTCGGCAACCCTAGGCATGTGTGCCAACGATGGCATGCCGGGGGGGTATCGGCTGGCACGCGGCCAGATTATGTTTTTTTTTTCCCTCTTGAATGTGCACGTTGTAAAATAAAGATTATACTGCAGTATTCGCGGTGTAATTCAGCTAGTCTTAGAACTAGGTGCTGCAACTCACTCATAATGCTCTGTCTGTGATACAGTATGTGCAGGACGCCAAGTGTGGGACTATACCCGTTGGTGCTGCGGCTTAGCTCCGTGTGAGAGAACATTATAAACATGGCTAAAAAGGCACAAATATTCCTGTCCAGATGGGAGAGATGGCTATGGATTTGTTCCGCAGCAAGACGATCCCGCTGTGTTTTATGTTTGGAGAACGTTGTGTGTCAGATGAAAAGTCTGACTGTTCTGATAAGAAATAAAACATGGCCAAAGCATGACATATACTGTAACTGCAGAAAATGGCCATTAAAAATGTGGAAACCGTGAAAATGCACTATTTATTGACTATAAGAGAATTTATTGTAATTTTTTGCGATGGCAAGTGTCAAGGAGAAAAATTGTGGCACTCCATGTCAAAAAGGTTGCCTATACCTGGTATACAGTACAGGCCAGAAATGCATTTTTGGGGCATTTTCTGATGAATATTTTCGGAAGCCTGAATAGTTTACAAGGATAAATGAAAAGAAGAACAACAGTGATGTTTACCTGGACAAAAAACGCCATGCACACACAAAAACCAAATGCCAGATGGTGTACTGTACCTTTAGCCTTCTTGGTAGCATAGGACCTGGTGCAGAGATCAGGGGTGCCAGTAGTAGCAGCGTTGTGGCACAGGAGGAGAGACGCGCTGACCCTGGATCTGCCTGCTGAGGGACACCTGGACAGCTGCACCAGGGACCGACACAGCACCGGACGCAGGGCATTCAAATGACTCAACGCCATCGCTGGATTTAAAAACAAAAGAAATGGGAAAAAAGAAAGACAGAGAGGGAGGGTGGGGGGTTAGGGGATATTACATCTGTATTTCATTTTTTAAAGAAAAGGATTCCAAATTATGCTTTTCATTGTCTGTTCCTCTGTGGCTATTCAGGTCAACTCAATACGCAGCTAATAGAAAGCAATACCCTAATCAAACCAGCAGAGGGTCGACTATTAATTTGTAATAGAGTCAAATAAAACTTGGTTTATATCTGGAGAGTGAGTGAGTGAGTGAGTGAGTGAGTGAGTGAGTGAGTGAGTGAGTGAGTGAGTGAGTGAGTGAGTGAGTGAGTGAGTGAGTGAGTGAGTGTGAGCAGAGGTGGATCTAGGCATGGGCATGGGGGGGGCAATGCCCCCATAAATGCCCAGACTGCCCCACCAAACATGATGGCATGCAAAACAACCCAAGATATTTCAAATTAAAGGGCTTGTATTCAAAATGATTTGAAACACTACTAACTACTAACTAACTAACTCTCTCTCTCTATGCAAATGCGCTTTAGCGGGTAACGTTTATGTTGTTTGAAAATCAGGCGATGCTCTGGGACAGATCTGACTAGTGTTTGGTTTGAATTGATCCGGGGCTTCGATCTAGAAGTCACCAACTTCTCCAGGTCCTGACCTTTTGTTGCTGAGCCAAACATCCATGCGCACAATATACACATATACACAATATACACCTCTTATATACAATACACACTTCTCCTCACAACCTGTACACAACCAACCCACCCTTTTCCCCTCCTTGATATTTTTTTACCCCTTTTCACCTCCTCACCACTATGATTTCCTTTTTTGGGCTATACAGAAGTGATATTTGTACTAAATGTCTTGCTGAAATGAACACGGTGAGCCCGTTTTGTAAACGTAAACACGCATGCAGTCAGAAATGCCATCCACTCACAGCTATCCGTCTTGTATTGAGTTGTGCTTGAAATGGCCTAGTGTACATCTCCAAAGCTGTTAGAATACAAATTTCAAATCAATCACACTTCTTTGGACATTCCTGGAAGGAGGGGAGGGGAACTCCCGTCCCGTTTGGAGAAAAGAAATACCATGGGCCTCGACCTGCGTTCTTTTTCTAAGGACCAGCCACCTCCCAAACTGCCAAATCTCCCTTTAACCGTGAGCCATGTACCAACTGAACCCTAACACCCACAGATGTACAAACTACATTCAGAGACACAAAAGGCTAAAAAAAAACACGTCCAAAAACACACACATGCCCAACAACACAACACCCACACATGCGCTGAACCCAGTCTTTCACGGCCAACGGGTGTGAAACAGCCTGCAGCCAATGACATCCCTCCATTGTCTCCCGTGTAGCGTACAATCTTTAACCTGAATGGCTGCCAAGAAGCTGAGGAAAAACACGGAACCTGTGTGTGTGTGTGTGTGTGTGTGTATGTGTGTGTGTGTGTGTGTGTGTGTGTGTGATTGTCTCAGCTGTCCCTCCCATGCAGGTGGAGAGGTACTGATTGCAAACGGATTGCCACACTTTTCTTCTTTGTTTTTTTTTTACGCTGGCCACTAAAAACGTGTTTGTGATGTTTTTTGGAGTTTTCTTATTTGCTCCTGCTGTAGTCATAATAAAGAGCCTGGATGGCTTCATGATAAGATGAGGTGAGGCTGCTGTGTGTGTGTGTGTGTGTGTGTGTGTGTGTGTGTGTGTGTGTGTGTGTGTGTGTGTGTGTGTGTGTGTGTGTGTGTGTGTGTGTGTGCGCGCTTGTGTGCGTGTGTGCGTGTGTGCATGGATCTAGGCATGGGCATGGGGGGGGGGGGGGGGGGGGGCAATGCCCCCCTGAATGCCCAGTCTGCCCCACCAAACACGATGGCATGCAAAACAACCCAAGATATTTCAAATTAAAGTTCCTACATTTAAAATGATTGGAAACATTACTACTGCTACTAACTAACTAGAGCTGTGGCACCACTAAACCAACAGCATTTCATCATGAAAACAGAAAACTGGAAACATTACTACTGCTACTAACTAACTACAGCTGTGTCACCACTAAACCAACAGCATTTCATCATTGAAAACAGAAAACTCTCTGAGTCAGACCTTTAGCTTTATGCATGCTGCGTGTCTGTTGCAACTTCAACAACAACTGATGTTATTATTGATGCTTTACTTGACTAATATAAGTCCTGTAACCAAAAATGGTATGGGTGCGACTTCATCGCTTGTGACGCTTCGCCCCCCTCATTGGGAAATGTTACATCCGCCCCTGCTGTGTAAAAGAACACCACATGAGCGGTGTTAAGTGCAATCTGCAGGCCAGATCTCAGTTCGCTCCATCCAGTGAGACTGTATCAATGTGCTTTCATCTACGACCCCACAATGTTCATTTGTCAACAAACCTCAATAAACTTCCTTTTACTGGCCGATATGATCAAACCTGACACACACACACACACACACACACACACACACACACACACACACACACACACACACACACACACACACACACACACACACACACACACACACACACACACACCACACACACACACACACACACACACACCAACAGCAGCATACAGCTGTGTTAACACTTAAAGGCGGCACAGTTCCAGATCATTGGTGGACAAGGTTGTCAGCAGTGTGTCATAATAATACTGTATATTCCCTCCTCAAAAGAATATTTTCTCAAACTACTGATCGTCTTTACATAGCAAATGTCAGATTTAGATTACCAGCGTTGTATGAAATACTTGGCTTCAATATAGAGGTGTTGTCAACTGTATTCATTGATTTCCGGTGGTGGGAGTTCTGCTCTGGTTTTGGTCAATAATTAGCAGCAACAAAACATAAATTGTATTGTTGAATTATTTCTAAAATATTAGCACATCCTTCACACGGACTTACTTTTTGAGGGATCACAAATGAACAAAGGATGTGCTAACATTTAGGAAATAATTCAACAAAACAAATTAAGTTTGTTTTTACTTACTAACTAACTACAGTTGTGTCACCGCTAAACCAACAGCATTTCATCATTGAAAACAGAAAACTCTGAGTCAGACCTTTAGCTTTATGCATGCTGTGTGTCTGTTGCAACTTCAACAACTGATGCTATTATTGATGTTTTACTTGACTAATAAAAGTTCTGTAACCAAAAATGGTATGGGTGCGACTTCATTGCCCGTGCTGCTCCCCATACCATTTTCTCCTGCCCCCCCCCCCCCCCCCCCCCCCCCCCCCCCCCCCCCCCCAATTGTGAAATGATACATCCTCCCTGCCTTACAGTAAGTGAGAACAACAACTGTATCCAGTGATGAAGCATTCTCATTCTCGACAGTTAAATACTTTATGTCAGTCAGTTGGGCTCAGTGGGCCTTCAGTAGTAAGCACACATTATGCATGGCTTGTAGCTCTCCTGACAAAGCCGATATGTCTTATCATGCTGTTGCTCAGAGAGACAGATTAGATGGAAGGTTGGGGGGGTTGGGGGGGTTGGGGGGTGGTGGTGATAGATCTCCTTCAGGGGAAATCACGCAGAAAAGGTGTAGCCCCAGGTGTTCAGCAGGACATTGTAGATACGACATAGTATCCTGTATATTTCTGACAGAAACAGTTGCCTGCTGCCAGCTGCAATACACACACCTCCATCCATACACACATCAGCCCCGGACCCAGCTGGCAAAGCCCCGCATATCATTCAAATAGAAAACCATAGCATACAGAGAAATTGTAGTATGGTTACGGTAGCCGCAATTTGCAACTCGAGGGAAAGGCTTGAATTATCCTCATAATCCTCTGGAATAGCTAAATTGTACGCCCAATTCCTACTCCAAAAAATTGGAGTGGCCAATCAGAACACAGTATGCAAACATATTTGAATACTGTGTCCTGATTGGCCACCTATTTTTTATTTTGTCATTATTATTATTTATTGCCAACAGCTTCGGTCTGGCTTTAGCCAGGCTAGCTTGAACCTAACGGTATAATTAGTGTCAATTTAGGCGTCCTTGACATGAAAACATTTTGGGAAGCATTGCTTTAAAGGGGAACTCCACCCATTTTCAACATTTTAATATGTCATTAATATACCTTAGAGATGTTGTGTGGACATGATAAAAAGGTTCCCCCAATTCTGTATTTCCTAAAAATGGAGGTCTGAAAAAATCATTAACATGGTGAAATACATCTGATGACATCATCATCAAGAGTATTTCACCATGGTAATATTTTTTTCGGCTACAGGACTCAAATTAGGCAAACAAGCATTAATGATAACATCAGTTGTTGAAGTTCCAACAGACACGCAGCATGCATAAAGCTAAAGGTCTGACAGAGAGAGTGCTGTTGGTTTACTTGTGCGACAGTTTTTGTAGTTTTTCCAAATGATTTCAATTATGAGCACTTTAATTTGAAATATCTTTGGAATTTGGGTTGTTTGCATGCCGTCATGTTTGGTGGGACAGTCAAGGCTTTTAGGGGGGCACCCCCCCCCCCTGACCATGCCTAGATCCGGCCCCTAGTAAAATGTTGAAAATGGGTGAAATTCCCCTTTAATTAGTGTCAATTAGTGTCCTAACTGTCCTTGATACGAAAAAGTTTTTTTGGGGGGGGCTGCTTAGGCTATAATAAATGGCAACCGCTGGGCGACGTAGAGCATGGCTGATATAATAATAACAATGCGTATTATTATTAATACGCAGTATTATTATTGATACATACATAACAGGTAAACTGATTTCTGACGAGCCCAGCGGTCGGTCTAAGGTCGAATGGATGTGAATGATGGTGGCAACAGTGAGGAAACCACCAGATCATGTTCCATAGATTTCCTCAGAATAACACAATACATATCATCTCAGCTGTTAGTGGTCCAATATAGACTGTTATATGATTTGACACTTACTTGTGTTTAAATGAATCGTCTTTGCCTGCGCATGGCAGTACTGGGAATCATTCGGTAAAAAATAATAAAGCACATTTACCCCATGAGTTAACGTTGCCACTTCTTGTGAGAGAAACAAGCTGACCCTCCCCCCAAGCTCCAAAAACAAGCCAGCTGGTATTGCTCAAACTTTGTTTTCCATAATTAAACATGATTCAACCTATTCCAAACGCTTTCAATGTTTTCCGAAAAGTAGGAAAATGAAGTGCACAAATAGTAGATGTGCAAGCTCACAGTGGCACAAACTGTGTGAGTTAAATATAAAGCACCGACAAACAAGCCAAAACAAGCCTAATATTATATCGCCCTAAAAAAGATACATAATAACATAACATAATATTGCACATTTTATGCATGTATCATAAATAATAATATTGTATGTCTAAAATTAAGACTTTGGTAGAGAGACACCAGACCAATTCTGTCATTCATTATTAATACTCATACACCCCAGACATGGTATTACCTCTAAACGGTTACATTTGCTTTTTTTGTAGCCTCGACAGGCTTTCATTTGAGCGTGAGCATATTATTTATTTATTATTTATTTATTTATTTTATTAAAAAAAGAAAAAAAAGAAAAAAAAAAAAACATTGGCGGGATAACAAGCCGACATGGCAACCTCTAACCTCGTCATAACGGCGCGCGATAGTGACCGAGGAGAGGGAGGTTCGTTTGGTTTGAGGTGTGTGGTGTGGAATGGATTCATCCACATGGGTGGAGTTGTTTTTTTTAACTCACACACACACACACCCGGGAAAAAGTAAAGAGGGGCATCTGCGCATTATATATTAGCTCCTTTCGGAACCCCTGTGTAGGCTGCTGTGTGTCTTTTTTGTATTGGGGATACAATAGGGGTTTTCAACAGGTGGTCCGGGGACCACCAGTGGTCCTCCAGAGGGTTCCAGGTGGTCCCCAGGCTAAATGATGGAAAGTTGGTTAACCAGATGTAACTCTTGAGAATGTAAAAATGAAACCAAATGGACCCTTGCGGGTCCATTTGGTTTCATTTTCACACTCTCAAGAGTTAAAATATTCATCATCTGAATTAGCACCACCTAATTAAGAAGTCTACATTGTTTTGTTTGCAAAATCCAGCCCTGAATTGTGGACAAAACCAAAATAATTCTTTAGTTTTTGGTCTTTGGGGTGAAAATGTAATCAAATGGTGGTCCGTGGCTCAAATGCCGAATAAATGGTGGTCCCTGGTGTCAAAAAGGTTGAAAACCCCTGGGATACAATAATTAATAAGGTACACAGGGGTTGTGAAAGGGGCTCCAGCCTCCTCCATCACACTGGTACAACAAACCAAGCGTCTCTCATTTCAACTTCGCCAACTGCGTTCACTTCATGGGGCCAGTCCCCATGGAGGCTCTTCCATATAGACTTCTATTGAGAGTGTGGACAAGACCTGGAAGGAGGCCCGCTTTATTTGACCCCTTGATGTCAACTCTTCTCCTAGTTGGCTCTGCAACAAATCAAGCGTCTCTCCATTCCTGACATCATCAGTGTGCGCCGTTGTTGTCATACGGCCAACAACACAGATAGGCAGTGGAGTTGAGTTTAGCACGTTAGCACAAGATTCTACTAAATCTACGATAGCAAAACACCTCGGGAGATGATCGGGAAATCCTTTTGATCATCCGATCGCCATCTCACACATTTTTGTGCTTTGGTCGCCTGAATATATTCCACAAAGGACACCTTTTTTCCGGAACAAGGAGGTAAAGTGTGCATGTCGTGCTGTGTGTGTAAACAATCATCCTTGTGTTGTTGTTAGCCTTTTAGCTAGTCAGCTAATAGACTCGATCGAGCCCTCAGTTGATGATCGATTACACTTCTGTATGTTTCTGTGTGTTTTTGGATTTGAATGATCCGTAGAAAACGAGTCATTTTCGTCTCTCCTCTTAGATCTAACGTTAAATCGTAAATATTGCCGGGCTAAGCCCAAGCACCTCTGTTTGTTGTTCCATGATCTATCTTCAGCCGCTTATCCGTAGTCGGGTCGCGGGGACAACAGTCAACACCACAGAGCTCCAAACTTCAGTTTCCCCGAAGATTATCAGTAAACCGCGAGGGCTTCATATTAGTTCAGATGCCGGTTAACAGTACTAGGCTACTTGTGTTTTAATTAGGTCAGTGGTACCAGGCTCCACCATTTGATGTCATTTTATCCCCACAAACCATAAAACCACAATTCCAGGCTGAATTTCGGTAACAAAACAGTTCAGATGGTGGATATTTTAACTCTTGAGAGTGTAAACATGAACCCAAATGGATCCGCAAAGGTCCATTTGGTTTCACTTTTACGCTCTCAAAGAGTTACCTCTGGTTAACCGACTTTCCATTTAGCCTGGGGATCACCTGGAATCCTCTCAGGGACATCTACACAGTATAATCAGGAAGGGGCGAAATCATTTTGCAACCTCAAACGTTTGCACCGGTTTCGGGAAAAGGGTCAGGGTGTCTTCCCTCCCTATAAAAGGTTGTCATGACTTAGGGCGAGGTCACCAAAATGGTCCCACGGTCTCTCGGTAAAATCATCAGTGTTCATGAATCCAGAATGACCAAATGGAAGCAATAAATTCCTTGTTCATAACACTATGGAGCCCCATTGTGTGAGGTATATTTTGAGAATCAATGAGTTGGATTTAAATTGTGGATTTGGAAAATACGAACACGCAGTTCATTTGCACACCAAACTGTAAATTGATATAATGAACACTTTATATCCGTGTCTGGATCTCGGCCCATTCCACATGGGATTATCGGAAGCATCAATAAAACGTTGTCACTTTTTAGACGGCAGATGAGCTGATCAGATTTGAGCTGATCACTAACATCGTCGTCATCTCCCACGGTCCCACCCCTCCACTGCTGTGCTACATCACATCATTTGGAGCGACGCCCCTCTTGACTCCCCCCTCTAGGCCACTGTGGCTCATAAATGAGTCCAGGCTTTCCGTTTTTGCTCAATGTGGATGAAAATGAAGGCCTGGTTGTCGAGGCTAGCACATCCCTAATAGGCCTACATAATCATTAAGAATCAGATTCATAACTAAGCTAAGGTTCTTACATCCATCTAATTTTTACTGTGAATATACCCTATACTATATGTTAGGGTGCTATCATCTATGTCTATATAAATTGCTATCTAAATTACATACTGTAAGTTGAGCCTTTATATCTGCTGTATTTGAAAGTATTTAGTAATGCACTTAATATTCGGCTGCAGAAAATATTTGCCAGAAGAAAAAAAAAAAAACGTCCTATTGAGTTTCAGCCCAAAATGGCCAATATATATTGCCCAATGAATGTTTTATTGATCCATAATAGTGGTTATTAGCCTATTTAAGCTTTAAGGGGACATTGATGTGACAGCAATGGTAGGAAAAAGGATATCTAATATTAATCCTATTTGGTTTTCGGCCGACTTCTTCCCCTATATTTAGTATTCGTTTTCGGCCTTTCGGTGCGCCTCTTAAAGTATGAATTATTCTTTTATACTTTTCATGTTGTCTCTCTCTCACACCTTCCCGTCCCTCAAGGAGGACCCATGTCTTCAGCGGCAGAGACTGTGGAGAATGCGTCCATCATCTCAGACAGCTTGGGTCATGACGGGAACCGCTTATGGATAGGGAACATCGACCCGAAAATCACAGAGTAAGTTCTTCACCATCTTTTCCCAGCCTATTACCGTATTTGCCGGACTACCGTGAACAACTGCTGCTATTTTGGGGAGAATGTGAGAATGCAGCATGTTCTTTCAGAGTGAATGTTTTGTAGAATCTACAATGTCATGATGAAATGGGTTAATTTGGATCGCAAAATTCGACTTGGGGGTGGGGGGTTATTATATGTGAATAACTCAGTGTTGAACGTGGGGTTAATCATCTAATAGTCAAAATTGTTATGCATCAAAATGTGTCACATTTTGTCTCCATTAGAATCTGTCTCTTTATGAATATGAGAGAATCGCTGCATTTTACACTTTAAGATCTAGGCATTTTTTTAATCTAGAGTGATTTACGGTGCATTTTGCATGAACAAAAGAAACAGCATGGGAATATCATATACAGTACATACAAAGTAGTTAATGGTTATCAAACATAAGCTAAGCAGTAAATGAAAAAGCAAAAAGAAAAAGCACTATTTCTTAAAAAAAATAAAGAAAACAAATGCATTTTGCGCGCGGCGCTACAGAAGACGCACCATGCCATGGCTAACGGGGTGAATAACGAGGCCAGTGTCTGGACGTAGCAGCAACAAGTGTTTGACTCGCAGCAGCAGAGCGGTCCGAGGAGGAAGCCCCTCGTCGTTACCAGCCAAACCTCCCAAGGAACATGTTTTTTTTTTAACCTCGTCTGGCTCTGCCTCATACAGAGGCGGTACATTGTGTGCGCTCGCATGATTGATGAACTCTGTGTGTGTGTGTGTGTGTGTGTGTGTGTGTGTGTGTGTGTGTGTGTGTGTGTGTGAGGCTGAGACTGAGCAGACAGGCCTGGGTGTGTGAAAGAGAGGCAGCGAGGCGTGGAGACCTGCTCTGCTGAGGGGCAGCCATCATTCCTCACTCACCTGCCCCTGTTTACTCTCCCTCTGTCAACCCTGTGTGTGTGTGTGTGTGTGCGCGCCCGCACGTGTGTGTGTGCGTGTGTGTGTGTTGAGTGTCAACCCGTTTAAACACTCAACGCCCCGTTTTGTACTTCACCATTTTTAGAAACGGCGTACCACAAAAACTGATAACCAACGACAACAAATCGCTGCGATGACATTTCCAAAATGAGGACACCCTGCCTTAAAGCATCGGCAAAGGAGTGCCATTTTGCAATTGACCAGTGTTGGGCAATATTACTTACTTTACTTATGACCCCTTAGAAAAAATAATAATAAATTATTGCTTGAATCAAACACTAATATGTTACATATTACTCTACTACTTTCCCAAATTCTCCTCTCCCACCCGCAAAAGAATAGACTTGTAGAACACAATCTGTTTAGCGGCAGCTCGTGTAGGTCACAGGGCTTGACACTAACACTTGCCCGCTTGCCCGGGACAAGTAAAAAAAAATAGTGGGGCAAGTGAAGACTGCTACCTGGTTGCCCGATCGGGCAAGTGTGCAACTAACTTTGTGCACTATAACACAACACAAGATAAATTTGTCTTGAAGGCAGTCATTGCACTCTACCTCTGTGTCTTGTGTCAAAATGACCATTAATCTTCTACAGTATAGACCTGGGCTAATTAAGATGATGATGTAAAAATGAAACCAAATGGACCCGCAAGGGTCCATTTGGTTTCATTTCATTCTCAAGAGTTACATCTGGTTAACCAACTTAACTGGGGACCACCTGGAACCAAGTGGAACCAAGGGGGCAAGTGACCATGACCTGAGGGCAAGTAGAACCTGACTTCGGAGACCTTAGTGTCAACCCCTGGGTCATGTGTGCAGAATGCTACAGTGGATAAGCATGATGACGTTTCGAGCCTCACGGCTCTTCATCATCTGATGAAGAGCCGTGTGGCTCGAAACGTCATCATGCTTATGGTGAAATAAACACCTTTAACTTGGAGCTTCAGTCCAGTGTGCGGACTTATTTTTTCTAGTTTGTCTTTCGGCCCAGCACCTGATATTTAGTTCTTTAGGATGTGCGTACGCTTTTGTTTGTCATAGTTAAAGAAGTGTCATATTCCAATGAAATCGATTTATCGCTCAAATATTCGGCTGACGAAATCGATTATGAAAAATAATCGTTAGTTGGGGCCCTAGTAATATGTTGTTTGTTACCGCTCAACACGGCAATTCACACACATCTGTATGTAGCACGCGTGTGTGACAGAGACACCTTTGAGTTTGTGTCAGTGTAGGCAACCTTTTTAACACAGTGGTCTGGGGACCACCAGTGGTCCTTGAGAGGGTACCAGGTGGGATGGAACCATGATGGAAAGTCAGTCAACCAGATGTAAAAATATTCATCATCTGAATTACCCCCAAGTCTACACAACCAGAGAATGTAGAAGATTAATGGCCATTTTTGATCTGTTTACCCCCTTTTTCCCCCCAAAACCCAATCCTGGTATTGTGGACAAAAGCAAAATAAATCTTTAGTTTTGGGGTCTGTGAGGCTAAAATGTCATCAAATGGTGGTCCGTGGCTCAAATGCTGGATAGATAGTGGGGCCTGGTGTCAAAAAGGTTGAAAGCCACTGCTCTAACGTGTATGTTATGTGCAGTGCACATAGTGGCATTAGCTTTACACACACACACACACACACACACACACACACACACACACACACTAGCTTTACACACACACACACACACACACACACACACGTGTGTGTCCTTGGATATGATGTGATGTAGAGAAGCTATAGGAGGTAATGTGGGGGGTTGGAGGGGGTCCGGGGTGTGTGTGTGTTTGTGTGCCCGTGGTGGGGGGCTGTTGCCTGTTGCTGCCTGGAGAATGTATGTATGTATGGGGGCTTTAGCTCTGGTGGGCGTCTAGACAGGCCGTTTCCTTCCCTTCCATGCCTGCTCTGCTTCTCTTTAAATAGCCCCAGCAGCGCTGCTGCTGCTGCTGCTGCTGCTGCTGCAGCTCTGTACGGAGAGAGAGAGAGAGAGAGGGAAAACAACAGCAATGGCCGTGGCCCCCGCCGGCTGATTGGGAAGATTAATTAGCTCCCCGACGGTGGAGGCATTTCTGCTCCTTGCATTTGGTCCTGGGGCGGATCTAGCCATGGGCATGGGGGGGGGGTCCCTAAATGTCCAGTCTGCCCCACCTAACACGATGGCATGCAAAACAACCCAAGCTATTTTAAATGATTTATATATTTAAATTATATTTAAAATGATTTGAAACACTACTACTGCTACTGACTAACTACAATCGTCTCACCACTAAACCAACAGCATTTCATTGTTGGAAACCGAAAACTCTCTGAGTCAGACCTTTAGCTTTATGCATGCTGCGTGTCTGTTGCAACTTCAACAACTGATGATGTTATTGATGCTTAATTGCCTAATAAAAGGCCTGTAACCAAAAATGGTATGGGTCCGGCGGAACGACTGGCCAAACTGATAGATTGCAGTGGAATGGATAAAAAAAATAATAATAATCAACTTATCAGGTGCTTGACCAATCTGGGAACTAAAACGTTACCAAGAAATGTCTTCCGCAATGTGTTTCTAATGGTGTCTAATAACTCGTACTTAAAGATTGAAAAAGCCCCAAGAAAATAACACAACCTATACAGTATAGAAGGCAAAACATGCAAAATGTCATCATGCTTTATGTAGCATGAGATATGTCTAACTAGGGGGTTTTCATGATGCTGAATCAATTCCAATGATTGGTGTTTTCTCAGAAAAGAACTCCTTCTTGGGATAAAAACAGACATAGCCGTCATCATAAATGAGCTTAGCCAGCACATTTGGGCAAGTGCTATGGCCTTGTTTTGTTTTTTTGCAAAACTAATGCTTGGAATGCATTCAGCATCACAACCCCCCCCCCCCCCCCCCAGTTAGACATAAAACATGATGACATTTTGACATGCTTTGCTTTCTATAGGTTGTGACTAGAACCCTGACCTTGACCTCTTTTCTTTTTTATACAGGTGTTGAATTTAAACATTGTAGTAGCCTATATGTGATTAGACAACCATTAGAAACACATTGCTGTAGACAATTCTTGGTCGCAACTTAGTACCCAGATTTGGTGAATTATCCCCCCCCCCCCCCCCCCTCTTCTCTATATGTTCGTATCCTTGAACGTCTTCCTTTTTCACTTCCTCGGCTGGCCTCCTCCTGTGTCTTCTCTTAATACTTTGTTTCTCACCTTCCCTCCTCGGTGTATCCTCCCTTTCCTTCACCTCTTCTCTTGCTCTCACCACCCCCCCTTTCCTCCCTTCTTTTCCTCCGGAGCCGTTTACAGCCCCCCCAGGAGGAGAGACCATTGTGGACCAGCTTACCATAGCATCCACAAGTGTTCTTTTTAAGGCTGTTGAAAATAGTTAATTAATGGGATTAAATTAATTTTGTTGATTAATCTGATTAAAATTTTTAACTCAATTAACTCATGTGCACACTGACTCAACCCACTGAGCATTTTCTCATTGAAAGAAATGGGTAGAGCACGGTTTTACCGAGACGTATAGCTGTGTGTCTCCCTGTAACCAGAGCCATAGAGTATAGCTGGAGGATCTACAAGCATTGAGGGCTTGTCGATCACCTATTTTGATAAATATTTGAAAGATAAATAGTTATTTTTTTCACAGATTCTTTTTCTTTTTTAAATGTTGAAATCCTGTCGAGGAAAACATGCATATTTTAGACATAGTTCGAGTGGTGATTAATCATGATTAAATTAATTTTGAAGCTGTGATTAATTTGATTAAAATTTTTAATCATTCAACAGCCCTAGTTCTTTTCAATCCCCCCTCATATTCCCTATTTTCACCTGACTTCGAAATCTACAATCTCTGAAAAACTATGTTTCTATAAGCTCCATATTTCACGTCAAAGACCCCCAACAATGCTAGTAGGAATTCATTGGATTGCAAGACTTTTTTTTTTTTTTGAAAGGTTCTGGTGATGGATGCATAAGTTCTGATTCGGTTTTTCCTCAAAATGTCAATTTATGGACCACGCCCGGCTCATTTTTAGAAAGGATTCATTTATGTTTCGATTGTAAGCTTAAGGTAAGGGAATGCGCACACTTTGATTCCATGACAAATTGGACGCTTATTCCAGACCCTATCGGCAGTTGGAACTTGCAAAACAAAACAAAAACAAATCTGATTATTGAAAAAAAAGTTGAATTGAGCTTCAACCATGCATGCATGCTTTGGACACCTATACTGCGTGTAGACAATTCCTCAAGCTCTATCAGCTGTGGTCAGCTTCAGTCACATACACAGTGGTCCATGGGGTTCCTTGCAGGAAGAGGCTGCTTTCACATTATAGGAGGCAACAGGGCCTTGTAGACACTGCTAGGGAGGCAGGGGCTGAAATCGTGTAAGAGGAGGGCACTTTTGGGATGAAAATAGCAACAAAAAAAAATAGCAGATCTACAAGCTTGTAAGGAAGCTATTTTTGGGGCACAACCCAGAACTCTTAAGATAGTTTAGATACAGCGTACACCACGGACTGTGTTCCAAAGTTCAGGAGACTTCTGGGGAGAAAAAAAAAGGGGGGAAAAAAAGCAATTATCCTGGCTTCCGGTATATATATTGCGTGATGGTAAATGCATTTGTACTTCGGAGAGGGCAGTTGTTTTTTTCGCAGAAGGGGCTAAAGCCCCTCCTTTGACGTCTGTGTGTGCACGTCCCTGGGCAGCAGCAGCGCAGGGTGTTGTCTGGGAAAGGGAGAAACTCTTCTCGGACCGAGGTCCTCTGGGGAGCTGTAGACTTGGGTTGACATAGTACACAGCCTGCAGCTAAGAGCCCCCCCACACACCACCTCATATCCCACAACATCCGATCCCATTCACACATACCGACTACGAAGCTCACACATTAACGTCATTAAAACGCATTCATGGTCACTCTACCCGGGGCGTGTGTGTGCGCAAGCAGAGACAGAGCAAGCTTTCCAGGATTAAAAATAACTGTTTTGTTTCAGCGCCGGAACAATAAAAAAAAGGCTGCAGCCAAAATGTCCCTGGAACTCTTATACAAACACCTGAGGGTCATTCACTGGCCTGCCCTGTCACAATGTCAAGTAGTTCAAGTTATTGATTTGTTTTTTTTACCTTGCAGTATCACTGTAAAATGCAGTATTGTAAACATGAATAAAAAATTGGCAGTGCCAATTTCTCTCGAGCACACTTTGTACACCTGTCGTACATCTACATGCAAGCACAACAGAACTGAACAGTCCCGCTCTTTTTATGACGTTGCCTGCGGCCCAGAAATGAATTACCCCCCCATTCACTTTCCTTGGGACTGCTTGGCTCTTAATCTATTCCGTGACACTTTATGCTTGTCCGTTTAATGGATGTTTTCCTTTGACACACGGCTGCTCATATCAGAAATGAGGGTTTTTTGTCTGAGACATTTTACAGTACACGATTCTAGCCATGCATCGCATGACGCTCGTACTTCACGAGCGTCATGCAGTAGCTTAATTCACTTTGGCGGATCGCCACATTTACATGAATAACGTGTACATAGACATTCCGTTTTCAAATATAAATTACTCACACATATTTCTATGGGTGTTAGACACTTTTGCGGCCGAAATTAGGATTGCAGCGTGCCGCGTTGTTTAATAAAATGCATTTTTATCCAAGCTTTTATTCCGCCATTGGCTTTCAATTGTACGCGCCCCTATCGGTGGGGAGGAGTGTGGCACTCTGAACATTGGAATGAAAGCGGAATGTTTATGTACACACTATTGATGTAAATGTAGCGATCCACCGAAAACTCTTTTAAGACGCTGCATGACTGTCATGATAATGGCAGTCATGTTTCAGGGCTAACATGACTCCAGCTTTCATCCACACAGCCCAGATGACAGATGTTTACAGTAGCTTAACGATACTTGAGGAAGTGGCTGTAGCAGGTGACCCTGAACTCATTGCTCACCCCTCCCCCCACCTCCGCAAGAGACTTTCTCATGGGTGTATTATTATTGTGCGGCGATCGGTAACAACGCCACATTGCACACGTGATGACGAGCGCTCCTGCATATTCTTCGACTGACCGCACGATCTGTGTCCAGTAGCTTATACAGTACTTGGGGCCAGCTGTGTAGTCGGTCACTTGTTTGTGCTAAAGGGTGTGGGGGGGAGGTGGGGTTGGGGGGGACTAATGCTTCCTCCGTTTTATTCCCTCATTGTCCTGCTTACTGTATCCTCTGTATTGTCTCAATGAGAGATTTACTACAGTCGGTCGGCCGTCCTGCAGCTAACTAGGTGTTAGCGGGAGGGAGAGAAAGCTGTCATTCTCATTAGCTCGGGTGACCAGAACTGAAGCTGTTCGTTTGAGGGGACAGAACTTGCTCATGTGTGGGAAAGCGTGTTGCCAACTCGGTTAGCGAATTATTAATATATTGCTGTCATGTTAAAAAAATAATCTATATCTATCTATAGGCAAAAGAGACCACTATTACGGCATTTGAACACTGCACCCACGGTCAGTCATCATGTGGGACAGGGGCTCAGTTTGTGGGGACGCCTGAAAACTCTTGGACATGAGGAAATGTATGACTGTCCCACACACAGAGGGACAGCTGGTCACCAGCTACAGCTACAGCTGACCGCCAAATACAAGTATCGACGAGACATGAAAATAGCATGTTTTGTCGTGTTCAAAAACAATCGATGCATCAACAATGCATCACACGCTTTCACACGGCTGTAAAAACACAGCTATACATCTCCTTATGATCATAATCTACCCGATTTTCAATTAATGTGAATGTCGTACCATTTTTGCGCATTTATAGACTGTTTTCTTCTCCTCGATTATGTCTTTTTTTGCACCGATACCGACAAAAAATATGAATATTAAAGCCGGTCTACCACTATCTCATTCCAAAGCATCTTTCACACATTCAACACTTAATCAACAAATGAACTAGGGATGTCGCTAGCAGTTAATTTCCTTGCCGGCTAGCCAAAAGAATGAGCCGGAGATTAAGCAGATATTTTTATTTATTTTAAAAAAGAGGGACAAACTGGAATTGTCCCTCTTTGTCACCGCTGGATATCCGGTTACCCGACCACCCGTTGACATCCCTAAAATGAACTTTTCGCCATTCTTCAACCGTGGCTGCTTGTGATTGTTAAAAGAAAATCACTTTGACCCTCTTTTTGTGTCCCCCTCCCTCCGTCTCTCTCTGTCCCGTTCTGCCTCCCAGATACCACCTGGTGAAGCTTCTGGAGCGGTTCGGCAGCGTGAAGCAGTTTGACTTTCTGTTCCATAAGTCTGGGCCCATGGAGGGTCAGCCCCGAGGGTACTGCTTCGTCAACTTCCACACCAGAGAGGTATGTACGCCTGGAATACATGATAACTCGGCTCAAATAATACTCGGACCAGCCGAAAAGTTGCGACATTGGGGGGGTCAGAAAAACTGAGTTCCCGGGACGGCTGTTACAGTCTGAAAGAGGGACGAAGAGGGACATTTCCACGCGGTGAAACACAACTTGATGGTAGAGCCGCCGTTGGACTGATCCCATGAAGTGAACAGGAGTTTGCGACAGCATAACTCTGTCTATACTCCGAGTATGATTTGGGCCGAGCCTTCTTGTTAAGGCGGCTGTGGCTCAGGAGGTAGAGCAGGTCGGCCAATGATCCAGTGGTCGGCGGTTCGATTCCCGGCTCCTCCTGTCTACATGTCGAAGTGTCCTTGGGCAAGACACTGAACCCCACCTTGCCTCCAGTGGTTACCACCACTGGTGTATGAATGTGGGAAGTGGGGACGCTGGCGTCGACTGTTCGCCGCTCTACTTCCCAATGTATGAATGAATGGACCATTGTAAGCGCTTTGAGTATCACGCTGTGCATAGAAAAGCGCTATAAAAATGCAATCCATTATTATTGTTATAACCCATGCATGCAGAGTGTTAGAGGGGCATGGGGCTGAAATCACATAAGAGGGCACTTTTGGACAAAATAAAAATAGCAGAACTGCACACTCTTGTACAGCTGTTATTTATGTATTCAAAAAAGGGGGAAAAACTCCTGAATGCTGCTTGCTGGTTGCTGTTGTGAAATCAGCCATAACGACACAAAAGTGATATGGACAAATATATATATACGCTATATATCGTATACACTTCACTATCAAGACAGCAGCAGCTAAGGCAACATTTTATTAGTGCTGTCACTTTGACTGTACCGCTGCATAATCATATCGCTGCAAAATCTTTGCATGTTATTCCCAGTAAAAAAGAAATCGGTTGCAAATCGGTTATTGGTGGTGGATGTACGTATAACTCCATCGTAGCAAGTATCGTATCGGCTCTAAGAAACAAACCTAACGAAAAAAAAAATCTAAGGGCACCAATACGCTTACCCCAGGATGTCCATACAGTTGTTAAGATTTATATTTTAACCTACCAAAAACCAGGTGCGAGATGAGAGGAGCACTGCGAGCTGCGAGAATCAAGCAGGTGAATGAAATGAAGTCTCCAGTGTTGCAAACTGCCCGAATTCAAAAAGCACTAGTGGCACTTACAGAATGCGCTAGATGCTCACCTGGAAGGGAATATGACCATTAAATGACCATTAACCTTCTACATTCTCTAGTTGTGTAGACTTGGTCTAATTCATATGATGAATATGTTGACTCTTGAGAGTGTAAAAATGAAACCAAATGGACCATCATTTAGCCTGGGGACCACTGGTTGAAAACCCACAGAGAATGAGGGTTTTATCTCTGGCGCCTGCCAATCAATTTCACCCCAACTCACCAGCAAAAAAGAACTAGATTTTCCGCCAGGAGTTTTTCACTAATTTTGGCGCTAGGGAGGTCTGTAAAAGAGCTATATAGTGACAAATGCACCAAGTTTGCAACACTGGTCTTGTCAAAGGAATGTCGTCACACTGTTTGCTCTAAAGAAAAGTGTGTGTGTGTGTGTGTGTGTGTGTGTGTGTGTGTGTGTGTGTGTGTGTGTGTGTGTGTGTGTGTGTGTGTGTGTGTGTGTGTGTGTGTGTGTGCACACGCATGTGTGTGTGTGTGTGTGTGTGTGTTATTGGCCAAGCGCTTACAGAGAGGAAGCGTGTGTTTATCACACAACTCACTCGCTACACACACGCTGCAGTAAATTATCGTCATTGATAATGGCTTCAGCCTATCTATTTCTCTGTCTCTCTCTCACATAATGCAATCCATCATCGGTTATTGTTGCCTTTGCTATCCCTCCATTGTAAAGACTTAATGATTTAATGACACCACCGCAATCACCCGGAGCTGATTTATGATTGTTATTCAAATGAAGCGTCTGTCTATCTGTCTCTGTCTGTCTGTAGGAGGCAGAGAGGGCCATCCGGTGTCTAAACGGGAAGCTAGCCTTATCCAAGAAGCTGGTAGTGCGCTGGGCACACGCACAGGTAAAGGTAAGTGTCGTAAGGCAGACACAGTCGCAATTGCGGTCAGCGATCATGTATGCTGTATATACAGTACAGTATGTAGGCTACAGGTCTGAACACAAATCCTGGTCTTTGTGCACAGATAACCTGCACACTTTCCCCATCTCATTCTCTGGTATAGCAGGTAGACCAAGTGAAATGAAACAAATGTTTTTCCACACTTCTTTTAAACCATATCAGTGGTTATCATATAGAAATTAAAGGGGAATTCCACCCCTTTTTTTTTCAACATTTTTTCATTTTTGAGTGTACATATGCATCCAAATGAACCCTAACGGGTTAATTTGGTTCCATTTGTGCGCTCTCAGAAAAAAGAAGCATCTAAAGAAATCCATTAACATGGTGAAATACATCTTGATGATGTCATCAAAATGTGTTTCACCATGTTAATGATTTTCTTCAGACCTCAATTTCTAGGAAACACAGAATGGGGAAACGTTTTTATCATGTCCCGCCAGCACCTCTAGGGTATACTAATGACATATTAGAATTTTGAAAATGGGTGAAATTCCCCTTTAAGCTTGTCTGTTTTTAGCCACATATGCCGTTGCTGTATCCGTCCAAACACAGCTGATTTGGGTTAAAGTATTACTCAGGTTCTATCCTGGTCAAAATGATATTTAAGTTCTTGGTTTAAGCTTGATTGCTATGCTAAAATGGCCGCTTTCTAAAACCGTCGCGACCGTTGCTAGTGCGGATCAGCGGTCGGAATTTAGAAAAAAAGGTCCCACCAGCATGTCAGCATCTTTAGCCTGTAGTGTTGCTTCTTGTACCCAATACACACAACTCTGGTATTGGCACTGGACGAGTCTATAGGTATAGTTATAACATTCTAACGGCACTCAAAGCCAGTGAAGGGTAAAACAGCAGTAGGTAACATTACAGTAGTCAGTTCAGAGGTACAGTGCATTTATTCGGATACGAGCGGCCAAACCCTTGTCTCTTTGACAATAGACAGCTTGGCTTGCTTGGTCAAGGGTTGAAGGGATATCCTGCATAAGGACAAATCACGCCCAACGTGCTCTCGAGCGTGCGTGCGTGCGTGTGCGCACGCACACACACACACACACACACAAAGACAGAAAGGCCAGGTCAAGGTCAATGCAGCTGCCTCCAAGTCAACACGCGGTACAATAAATCAGATCATCAGCAGTCATTTTGGACCTGAGAAAAGTGTCTTAACCCTCCAAGGCCCCGACTTATTTCTACTTGAAAAAAACTGTTTTCAACTTTACTACTAGGTTGTACTACCATGCTCTATTTAAAAAAAAGGCAAAACAATATATTTTATTTATGCTAATTAAATAATTAATTATAATAACTTTTAAAAAATACTTTTTGGGGGATATCTTTTAATATAATGAATGTGCATGTTCTAGACATTCTAATAATCACAAAAATATATTTATTGCAATATAGTTATCGTAACATACTTTTATTAGGGTTAAAGGCTAAAGGTCAAAGGTTAAAAATCATCAGAAATTGCAGAAATTGCAAGTCCAGAGATTAATTGCAAGTCCAGAGATTAATTGAAGAGGCTAATTGCAGCCTCTGTGGAAATTCTAATCAATCAACCTCAACCATGATATTTATGTGAAAAAATAACAAAAAAGGGGGTTAATGTTGCTAAAAGCAACACTGGGCCTTCTAGGGTTAAACATATTGCTCTTTTCCCTTAAAACCAGGCTATGCATACTGTAAAATCACTTTTTTTTTGCTGGTTTATACTTCTGTGACAGGCATAATTACGTCCATAAAACATACACACGCACACACTAGCACACTAGAACACAATCATTAGGCTAGGGGCCTATTATTATTATAAACACTCTTGTTTCAAAATAAAAGCTTAGGTTTTGTATGTCACTAACTTATAAAACCACAAAACGCAAATTGTTAAGACAAATCATAAGAACAAATGAATAACATGGTCTTAAATGTGTGTTTTTCCTCAGTTCTTCTCATCTAGGGTGTTTGTTGCACATGCACATACACACACACAGAGTCACAGTCACACGCACATATCTATCTAGATAGATAGAAAGATATAGATATTACAATGGTTGTGTTCAGGTACAATGTATCTGTTTTCTTGTTGGTCTATGTGCATTCCAGCTACATAGCTTTAGAAATGGGTGGAAGGGAAGGGTCCTGGGGAGTGGAAACCTCATTGTTTTAAGACCTATTCTTGGACATACATATATTAGACTTCTCTTTTTAGACTGTACTTAAATGTAAAGTTGCTGTTACTGTGTGTGTGTGTGTGTGTGTGTGTGTGCGTGTGTGCGTGTGTGCGTGTGTGCGTGTGTGCGCGTGTGCGCGTGTGCGCGTGTGCGCGCGTGCGCGCGTGCGTGCGTGCGTGCCTTACTTACTTTTGTCCGACTCCTTATATGTGGGTCAAAGGAAAAATCATCTCAGTTTTAAAGAAATTGGTAACCCACTTTCAAGTCGGCATGTTTTTCTTTATGGTAACGTTTGGTACGTTGTACAATTAAATACCTTTTTACTTGAGATTGATACTTGAGATATTCCTTACTGTGCAATCCTTTGAAACATTTGGCCGTTGACACGTCGACATGTTGCACATCATGTGCCTAAAAGAGCACTTGTTTCCATCCTTGTTGAAAAGCATGTATTTCCAACTCCACTTTGTCCCAGTACAAGGCTTGCACATTAACAGCACTCGAGCGCTCCGTTTTCTTCCCCCTCAATGTCGCCACTCTTGCCTCACACCATGACTCTGGTCAACAACGACCAAAGAATTTTCCCACTCGGTCAATATCCAGAACTGCTGATTTAAGTGATCGACAAAGCGTTCACAACAGTGGCGTTTCTAAGCAATTTGGAGCCCCAGGCAAGATTTTCCCTGGAGCCCCTTTACCCATTTGGTAAGGGGGATCCAAGGAAAATCAGCTGTGACGTCATACCTATGACAGGCCCCCAAGGGCGGGACAAGAGGGGGACAAGGGGGGAACATATTTTATGTGTTTTTAAATGTTCAATTCTAGTTATACAGTAGAGGACAAGTATAATGTATTTATCCATATGAGGCCTATTAGCCTGGGATCCTTTTAAAGCATGTCTGGTGGTCGCCCCCACCCCTCCCCTCCCCTCATGGCGCCCCAGGCAACTGCCTAGTCTGCCTAACGGCAAAAACGCCCCTGGTTCATAATCAAACTATTATAGTAACTGCTCTCTTTCTGTTTCTTTGCCCCTTTTCCTCCGCAGGTTGTTAGCAGCATGCCATGATGGTGGTGCAGATGTTGGGGGAGGCGTTTCTGAGAAGAATGAATGCAGCCGCGGTGTTAAATTGCTCTCCGGCTGTTCCCATTATAATCCACACCACCCGCCTTGACCTAGTGATCTGTAAGACGGATCACGTCAAAAATTCACCGGTTCACCGCTGTCTTGCTTGATCAAGATAATATCCACGACTTTCTTATAGCCCGTAAGGCTTTTAGCGTCTGTGTGTTGCAGAAGTTCCTCTTTCTCTTGCTGTGTTGCCAGGTTTGCAACAGAAACAAGTAGCCAGGTCTGTGAAGACCAGGCACAAATGAAAAATAGCTGATCTGCAAGCCTCACAGTGGCACATTGTGAGGCTGTACAACTGCAATTTAAAAACATTGAGAACATTGAGAATAAATCAAGAGATTTTTTGAACATTTTAATAGAAAAGGCAAACGATATTTTCTGTGGTCGTCTGTGGACGATTCCATATTAATCTGGGCTTCCTTGACGTGAAGAAATGTGGGGAAAACACCGGTTTAAACTGTACAAGGCTAGTTCAAATAAGCAACTACAGCACACTTTAGAAACAAGCCCCCCAAAAATATCGACCGATAAAATAACTACCGATCATTTACCGTATTTGTGAGTTACTTCCTACATAAAAAACAAGTCAATAGTTGCTTATAATAAGCAGACACAATGTTGCCAACTTGGCGCATTTGTCAATATATTTTGCTTAACCATGACCATTACGGGACATGGTTTCATATTTACACTCAAAGAGTTAAAATATTGATCATGTGAATTAGCCCAAGTCTACACAACTAGAGGATGTAGAAGATTAATGGTCATTTTGATCCGTATGTTTATATATAAAAGCATCTAGTACATTCTAGTGCATTTTGGAAGTGCCACTAGTGCATTTTGGATTTGGGCAGTTGGCAACACAGCATGAAGGGAGGCGCGAGTGTGTGTGTGCTTTGGGTTCCGGTTCTCCACCACAGCCTTGGCAGGGGGAAACTCGTGGATACCGTGGCCTCAGAGGTTACCGCTAACCCAAGTTAACTTCACCCTCACCTTTGACTCTATTGGAAGTCAGTGCTAAACCTAAATTGAGCTTTGGCTGTTTGGCACGATTATTAATTTACATGTTTTATATTAGTGTTATTTCTATGTTTACGGTTTGGCATTTTATTTTAAACACGATTGTGGGATGGAAGCTGCAGTTCATTCTTCAGAAAGAAAACAAAAAAACAACTGCCCTGGATTTCTGGAGAATTGTAAAACGGTCTGATTCTTTGTTACCTTGCTTTTTGTTTGTCTCCACTCCTTCCTCTGCTTTTTTCTCATTTTCAATCATGCATTGCATGTTTTATTTGCATTCTTTTTTTTTTTTGCAACTGTATGTGTTTGCTGTTTTATTTTCATCTCTTCCTGTACATGTCATGTTCTCATGTCCGTACCTGGGGGCGGGGTCTTGTCCATCTTGCCTGGCCCATTCTTTGTGTTGTTCTTTAGAGGTTCGAAGGCGGTTTCCGTAACGACAAGACCATGCCTCAAAGTCTGGAGCCGTCCTGCAGCGCGGCGGCCGAGGAGGGACCCGTCACCACCAACCACCTGAGGTTGGTGCTGCGCGCATACACACACACACGCGCGCGTACCCCTGTACTAATGTGTTTGTACGGATCGGAGTACTTTGAGGGACTGTCAACGGCCGCTCGAGAGTGAATTATGCCCATTTTGCAAGAGTACTTGGATATACAGTATATACAGTATACAGTGGCTTGCGAAAGTATTTGGCTCCCTTAAACTTTGTGACCTTTTGCCACATTTCAGGCTTCAAACATAAAGATATAAAACTGTATTTATTTATGAAGAAGTGGGGCACAATCATGAAGTGGAGCAAAATGCAGGTTTTTATGTGCAATTATGCAGTGAAATTGTGTGAATTTGCAAAAGTTGCAGATTCATATGGGGTGCACCCTCAGACGAGTAAGGGACGGCAGTCTTTGTGTTAAGTGTGATTCTTACTTTACTGTTCACTTGAACAGTTCCAGCCAGAGGGGGGAGCGTTTAGCTTTCACTCCAAGTACAACAGAGGTAGCACTTCAGCAACTGTCGGCCTCAATAAGTGTCTCATGTGGAAGTGTTGACCAAGAAAAACAAGTGCGGTGCCCTCCCTATTAAATCAGCGATTTAAATGCGCGCGCATGCACACACACACACACACACACACACACACACACACACACACACACAGTGTTCCTGAGACAAGACTGTGCGAGCGTGGCAAGCCCTCAACATGGCACACCTCAGGAAAAGGCTCCGGCACTTCACTTACTGTAAAGTTCAAAACCACTCTGCCGCTCGCGCAGCGCGGCGGAGAGGAAAGAGAGGAAAAGGTGAAACGTAAACACGCTATTTCCCTCTTCTCCCCTGATGCCCTGCTCCTGACTTTCTCTCTTTCTCTTTCTCTTCCCATCCTCCTCCTCCTTTCTCCTTTCTCACTTTCACACTCTTTAGCAGTTACTCTGCCCGCATTTGTTGAATAATTGTAGTTTGATACCTCCAGCATTTATCAGTGTCATCTACAAGCTCACAACGTGCCACCTAGTGGGACGCTGTGAGCTTGTAGATCTGATATTTTTCAATAGCTACAGTAATGCCAAAAATGCAAAGTAATGCCAAGTAATGGTAAAAATTGCTAATGCTAAGTATTGTTAGTAATGATAAGTAATGCTAGTGCTAAGTATTGCTGCTAATAATATTAAGGATGATGATGATGATAATGATAAGTAGTGCTAATAATGAACACCAAGCGCGAGCGTTCAGAGCGTTCGCGCTAAAGCGCCAACGCAGAGTGTGGCTCTTTAACCCAAAAAGGGTTAAAGATCCAGGTTTACAGACCGGAAATGGACTTTTTTTTTTACCATATATCAGTGCACAGGATGTGTCTCATCAATCCTGTGTTTACGCTGTAGTAAGATGGCAGCCTCCGTAAAGTCACTGTGACCGCTCTGAGCCGCAGAATATATGCTCTTCTGACTGAAAAAAATGCCATAGGACAGTGGTTTTCAACCTTTTTGATACCAGGGCCCACTGTTTTTCTTTTTTCTTTTGTCCAGAAAAAACATGGGACGCAAAGAGAGAAGGACGCATTTAGGGGGACAATGCCCCCCTAAATGCCCAGTCTGCCCCACCAAACACGATGGCATGCAAAACAACCCAAGATATTTCAAATTAAAGTGCTTATATTTAAAATGATTTGAGACACTACTGCTACAAACTGACTACGGTTGTGGCACCACTAAACCAACAGCATTTCATCATTGAAAACAGAAAACTCTCTGAGTCAGACCTTTAGCTTTATGCATGCTGCGTGTCTGTTGCAACTTCAACAACAACTCATGTTATTACTGATGCTTCATTGCCTAATAAAAGTCCTGTAACTGAAAATGGTATGGGGGCGGCTTGATGAAGCTGCCCCCAATACCATTTCCTCCTGCCCCCCCAATTAGGGAATGTTACATCCGCCCCATGGGGGAGGGAAAATAAAAAATCTCCCTCCACTCTGCCCACATGTTGTCTCCTCTCCAGGGTCCATTTGTCACCCGCCAGCGACCGCTCCGTGTTGCAATCCTTCCCTTCCCCCCCGTGTTTATCGTCGCTGCCTCCCGACGCCTCCGCTCGCTTTTTTTGTTCACTTCTTCTTCTTCTTCCTCCTCCTTCCAGCACCAGCGCCAAGATCCGCGCCATCGAGGCCAAGCTGCAGATGATGGACGAGAACCCGGACGACGAGTACGGCGGGCCGTCGCCCTACGTCTACAACAAGCCGCCGGAGCGCAAGCGCTGGGAGCCGTACTCCAAGTCGCACCACCACAACAGCAACCAGAGCCGGCCATACCGGAAGTTCCGCAGATGACCCTCCTCCTCTCCCTCCCTCCTTCCCTCTCTCTCTCTCTCTCTCTCTCTCTCTCTCTGTGTCTGGATCAGTTATCACAGGGGTTTTCAACTTTTTTTATACCAGGGCCCACTATTTATTCAGAATTTCAGCCACGGACACGGACCACCATTTGATGACGTTTTAGCCCCACAGACCCCCAAAACTAAAGATTTCTTTTGTTTTTGTCCACAATTCCAGGCTTGATTTAAAACAAATATACAGATGATCAAAAATGACCATTTCTTCTACATTCTCTAGTTGTGTAGACTTGGGCTAATTCAGATGATGTACAGTATATGTTAACTTTGAGATATATTTTAACATTGAGATGGACCGTTGCGGGGTCCATTTGGTTTCAAAGTCTCAAAGAGTTACACCTGGTTAAGCAGCTTTCCATCATTTAGGCTGGGTGCCACCTGGAATCCTCTCAGGGACCAGTGGTTGTCCCCGGACCACCTGTTGAAATCCCTGGAGCTACCACAATCCCCCCCCCCCCCCCACACACACACACACACACACACACACACACACACACACACTCCTTGACAATCCAGTGTAAACCAAGAATGATGGATTGGAAGCTACGTGATGGTCAGCAGTCTGTGTTTTTTTTTTCAGTATTTCGGATTCACTACATTATTAGGAACAAGATTTTATTTTTGTTACATACTTGTCGCAGTAAGGTGATGATGTTATTCAGGCTCCAGTCGACACCCGTATGCGTCAATCAAGGGGCGAGGAGCACGTCATATATGGGTAGTGGCTCCTGAACCCGCGCTGTCACGCCCCCCACAATGGTTTGCATGTGAAGGCCAGAGCCCTAGCGCACAGAGCGAAATTCAGGTATACAGCTAAGAAAATGGTTGTGGTTTTTCCCTTAGGATAGATATGGCTAACACTATAAGCTGTAAAAAGAGAAGACTGACGCGCTCGTTTTTTGACAGACCATACATAGTGGCCACTGCCGTTATTCGCGGTGGGAATATATGACCTCCCATTGTTCACAATTGTCGGTTCTTCGTTTTGTCTGCACTTAGCTGCATCTGCTATGAAGTCCCCGTGTTGTCACTTGTCAGGGGGGCTGTAGTCCAGAGTTTCGAGGTGCCTTTCTCATCCTCAAAAAGCACAACATCTAATTTGTGAAGGCTTCAGTGCTTAACCCCATATCCCTAATCTTTTTTTTTTTTTTTTTAACTATTTTGAAAAACATTTTTAGTCGTTCATCTGCATTGATGGATTGTGAGCTTGTAGACTGGCCATTTCATCCATTAAAACGAAGTTTAGGCAAAAGGGGTTTGCGGTTTAGCAGTGACAAAGACGTAGCTCATAGTCTTCTAAATCCTAACTGGAAAAACCTACAGTACGTTTCTATGTCAGTTGGTGTTCAACGTCCCGGCCCCCCCCATTTGAAGGAACCCCGGGGATTATCTGTATTTGCCTGTGGTCCCCCATCTCAAAATGTTTTTCCAGTGTCCCCCAGAAGCGAAAATTATTTTCAACAGTTAACTGTGTGATTATTATACCATGATAAAAAAAAGCCCCCCCTCCTCCCCCCATCCTGTGTTTCCTAGAAAGGTGGAGGTCTGAAACAAATCATTAAGATGGCGAAATGCAACTTGATGTCATCATCTAGTTGTGTTACACCACGTTGATGCTTTTTCTTTTAGGACCTTTTTCTTCTCAGGCAATTTTTTGAAAAAACGTTAAGCCGATGCACCGAATATTCGTCAGGAAAACGGCTATAAAAAATGAGTTTTCAGCCTGCTCAGGCATGGTTCAAATTGGCCGAAACTATATCGGCGAATAATTTATAATATTTTAGAATGTATGCATTCTAAAGTAACCGAATAAATGTTCCATCATGTATTCATAATAGCGATCCGTATTTATGTGTGAAAGACGATTTCAAAGATCGCCCCGCGTTTTCTCAATTTTCTCAAAAGCAGCAGGTAACCGAGTTACGATGTGGTTTCCGAAGCACTGAGATGCTGAGTTGAGCTTTGGCAGGAATTTGTGCCATCTCATTAGAGAGGTCCAATGAATACGAAGACAAGGTTGGAGGCAGGCAACGGGGCTACTCATTTGGTCCTGGCTTTGTAGATTCTACAAAGTACATACCGAAAGATTTGCGCTGCAATTCTCACATTCTTCCCCAAAAATAACAGGCGTTTGCGGCTCATAGCGCGCCACTCTGTGGCGCGCTTTGAGCCGCGAACGCCTGCTATTTTTCAATGAATGTTAAAACACAAGTACAGTCAGTACAGAATAGTTTAAGGAGAGTCCAGAGCATAATGTATATGGCATACAGATGACAGTATTTTCTAGGTTGCGTTCTCTATACATTATGCAGTGCTTGTCTCGTGAATCGGGACGCAAAACAATAATGAACCGGTACTTGAAGTCCTGATGTGAACAAGTTCGATACAATACATATTTCATATGACATTAAAGCAACTCAAAGATACGTACTCTTTATGTTCCTTGTGTGCATGGGATTGGGCGGGGAGGGTTTTTTTGTGATCTGGGTTTTTATACACATACACGACTCCAACCAAACTCTTTTTACTGCAGGCACACGCTGTGCGTTTTGATAATACTCACCTGACCCCCCAAACTTTTATTTTCCTTTTTTGTTTTATTTTTATCATAAAATGAAATTGAATAAATAGGAGATTGTATGCCACACCTGTGCTTGTTGCTGTCAGTTTATTACCAGGGGCCATATTTTGACTTTCATAAGTATCAGGTCTTATGACTTAAGTCAACACTCGGAGGTTTGCCACGCCCACACCACACCTCCGAATTTTTAACTTAAAGGGGAATTCCACCCATCTTCAACAGTTTACTATGCTATTAATATACCTTAGAGATGTTGTGTGGATATGATGAAACATTCCCCCATTCTGTGTTTCCTAGAAATGGAGGTCTGGAAAAAAAACATTAACATGGTGAAATACTACATCTTGATGACATCAAGTTGTGTTTCACCATGCCCATGATTTTTCTCTGGGAGCCCTTTTTTCTGAGGGTGTACAAATGGAACCAAATGGACCCACTAGGGTCCAAAAAATGTAAAATGAGTGGAAATCCCCTTTAAGTCATAAGACCTGATACTTTTGCCCAATTATGAGTACTTATGAAACTCATTGGGCCCCAAGGTTGTAAAAACATGCTTTGAACGCCCCTTTTGGTGACCCCTGAAGTAAACCTACAGCACTGGATCTCGGCATGTCAAACTAGAACCCTTTTTAAAGGTAGGGGAAGTGATTTGAAATTCATGGTGTAGTACCAGCCTGGTGCACTAGGGGCCCCCAACAGTAGCTACACTATGTGAACCTGCTGCTCGCTCCTGATTGGAGGAGAATTGTGGTGACCTGGGGAACTTTTATTAGCTCCTCTGCTAACGTGGGGGAGGGGGAAACTCCACACCTTATAATAGAGCATTTTAACAGAAAAAAAATATTTTTTGGGTGATATCTGACAAAAGTGAAATCACTTCCCCTACCCTTTTTAAATGGTCTCTACCATGATTTTTTCTAGATTTTTGGTGTTTCTACCATCCCCAGTGTATTTTCACAGATACATTCACAACATTTGTGATGTTGTGGTGGAGCCCCTTTAAAAACAAGTGGCTGTGTGTTTATTGGTTGTCAATGCAACTACAGTCAAACTCTGCTTTTATTTAATACATCTTTACACTGTTAACACTTTGACTGCTGTTGACGCCGTTCACCAAAAGCAACATACCGGTCCAGTAACAGATAAAGCAGTGCCCCCCCATTCACTGACAAAGTTTTAATGAGAGCCGTGCAGTTTCTTATAGAGCTGTTGTCAAAATGTCCGGTTTAGCAGACTCCACTCAGGTTTCTCAATATTTCTTTGAAATTCTGTAATCCTAGGCTATGCTATATTGTCAAATATTAAATTATATTAAACTATTTTATATAAGTTATCGTCAATATGGATTATTTGTTGTTGCATTCTATCTCAAATGTTGTGTTTAAAGAATTTGAATATAGTCCGAGCCTTTATTTGTTGTGTGAGAGCCTGTTGGATACATTTTTAGTGTTGATTTCATTGGACTATATAGAATATGGATTTAATGTGTGATGTGACTTTCGTGGCTGGAGGCATGGGTGGAACAATAAAGAATATTTACTTCAGTACCTCATTGGAAAGCAGTGGCTTTTTTCAGTGTCCTTTTAGACTCGTGGACCATTGTGAAGTGCCAAACCTCAGTAAACGACAACAGGGGTGGATCTAGGGCTAGGCATGGGCATGGGGGGACAATGCCCCCCTAAATGCCCACTGGCCAGTCTGCCCCACCAAGCACGATAGCATGCAAAACAACCCAAGGTATTTCAAATTAAAGTGCTCATACAGCTGATGTTATTATTGTGCTTAATTGCCTAATAAAAGTCCTGTAGCCGAAAATGGTATGGGTGCGACTTCATTTGGGCAATGGAAGTCGCCCCCAGACCATTTTCACCTGCATAATGTCTAAAGATAAAGATAGGTATACTCCCATTGGCGCCACTATATAGCGACATATACGAAGCGTACGGGTTTCTGAACTGCCCACAGCCCTTCTGTGAGACAGAATGAGTAGGAAAAAATAGTGGTATTTTATCATGTGCATTAGTGTACATTAAACAATGTACATTATTTATTATTTATTTTATTTTTATTTTTTCAGGGGATGCTTATTATTATTTTATCTAAATGCCAACATGCTTATTATAGATAACTGGTTCGACAACAACGAAACAGATACAATGCAGTGCAAGTTCTGACGTGTGTAAGCCTGCATCAGGCAGATAATTCGTAAGGGAAAGGATTAATTGGATCAAGCTATACTTGACTATATGCGTGCGTGCATGCATGCAGGCATTCAGGGACCTGCAGAGAGTCTTAAGAGGGGCAGGGGCATGAATCCGTAAAAGGGCAATTAAAAATGTGGTGAAGGAGAACGACATGGATTTGCGTTCAACAAGTACAGGAGACTGCTGAATGATGACAAAATAAGTTTCATTTTGCATTTCGTAGGCCCAAATGCTGCATTTGTGGTCTGGAAAGGGTAGTTGTTTTATACGGAGAGATAAAAGGACAGTGGCTGAATCCCCCTTTGTTGACTGTGTGTGCACGTCCCTAAAATATAATCTATGCTGTTTGGGTTGTTGTTCTCTATGAGTGAGGTATAGGAGGTTGGCAAAATAGCCCATGTGTTCGCTGCACCAATAGGTATAGCCCAAAATGTAGGCCATATTTAGACCAGATGTAGGGGCGAGGTAATTTTCATAATTTAGGCTATAGGCCCTAAATTAAGACAATTAAGGACTGGTCATGTGTATACTGCAGGCCTACTGTAGGCTACTTTGATCTATTTTACAAGGCCGTGAGCGCTTTCTATTTATGAAAAGGTGCAATGCGGAAATGGAAGTCATCGTTCTCGCTAATTAAAATAATAATAAATACCCTAATAATAAATGTTTTTTTTTTTTTTTATAAAACTGGTGGACGAGTTTCCGAACTGCCCACCGTCCTATGAGACACAAACTGCATGAGACTGGAAAATGGGGTTATTTTAGCTGGAAGATTTGTGTTAGTTTCAATTATTATCTATTGTATGTTTTTAATAGTCTATATTTTGGGAAATAGTCCTATATTTTTTTTTTTACTTAATAAATGAAACATTCAATAACCTATAGATTATTATGTTTCAGATATTGAATGGGCCTATTTGCCTAATGCCTATATATCATTATTTGGTATTAGCCTAATTGTAGGTCATCCAGACTATAGGCCTAGATGTGCCAAGATCCTGAATTGTGCCATGCACTTTGATAAAATACAAAATATAAACATATTAACGGAACTTATTGTCTTGAATAGGGATTCATTTTCCCCTTAGGAAGTTAGGCCTCTTGTTTACGTGAGGAGAGCCCTGGGTTAGCCAATTACTGTTGCCGTTTGTTTGAGCTATGCTTACAGAACAGAGGATGTACTGTATATGGCCAGGATAATGAATGTGTTTGCTGCTGCTATTAAACGAGAATCCCGCCCATTTTCTGTACTTTAGCCTACCATCAATCAAGTATGCCTTAGTGGGTGCAGATCATAACAGCGAAAGATTTATTTCAACATCTCCTCTACAAGGTATATGTTAAGGTAAATGGTAATAAGGTAAATGTTAAATTGGTGCAAATTTCCCTTTAAATGAAGCAACATGAGATTTTGTTTTTCTTCGAATGGGGGAGAGCAGAATCCTTTGGGGAGAGCAGAATCTTATACTATTATATGGCATACAACGAATATTGCTAAGAAAATAATCGTTGGTCAAATATGTAAATCTATTGAAGCTTTAAGAATCAGAACCAAATAAAAGGCAGGTTATTTGTTCATAATTCGTGCTATATGGTTTGAAAGATCGATCTGACAGACAGACAGACAGACAGACAGACAGACAGACAGACAGACAGACAGACAGACAGACAGACAGACAGACAGACAGACAGACAGACAGACAGGCATTCAGGTCATTTTACTGTATGTTTGTTTGATTCATCTATAGTCATGATTAGCCTGCACTTACAATTTACTCATTATTATGGACTTATATAATTTAAACCATTAATAATTATAATGATTAATGATTAATAATTTCACGCCATAGTTAAAACATTGTTAAACCCTCTGCCATGCATTAATTTTACAAGGCACAATTAGAAATATGTGGAATATACGTACATTTCCTCTTCTACAGTATATGATAGGCTACCAACATAAGTCTATAAAAATGTTTGGGGTCTTTAAAGGGGAATTCCACCCATTTTCAACATTTTTTCTGAAAGTGTACAAATGCAACCAAATGAACTCTAACGGGTTCATTTGATGTCATCAAGATGTTTCACCATGTCAGTGGTTTTCTTCAGACCTCCATTTCTTGGGAACACAGAATGGGGGAACTTTTTATCATGTCCACCCAGCACCTCTAAGGTATATTAATGACATATTAAAATGTCAAAAATGGGTGGAGTTCCCCTTTAATAGACCTTGATTATGTAGGGGAAAAAAGGCTGAAAACCAATGCTGTATAGTGTATATACTATATATCCCTGCTGCAAACAAAATAAATCCACGATCGGATGCTCCGCATGCATGCATGCTTGTGTCTGTCATGACTGTTCAGCTGCTCCGGCAAAGCCCCTCTCCTCACGCATCAGCGTGCATATTACATATTAGAAACCCCCTTTGCCTCGCCCTCTCCCCCCCAGTCCTTATAACCATGATGCCAGAGGCACGTCAACTTTCACTTCAGCACCGCCGAGCGACACCTTCAGCATATATGATCCACTGCCCGTATGCGTCGTCTCACTCACTCACTCGTCTCGTATGTGGTCTATGGTCTGACTGTGACTGTGTGGAGAGGAGCTCTAACGTTGCCAGCCTTGTTGCAGCCTCTCAATTTTTGATTCACTTCCTGTAGTCAGCGAGAGGCGACTTCTTTCCAAAAGTGGAGAGAGAGAGAAGGCGAGAGAGAGAGAGAGAGAGAGAGAGAGAGAGAGAGAGAGAGAGAGAGAGAGAGAGAGAGAGAGAGAGAGAGAGAGAGAGAGAGAGAGAGAGAGAGAGAGAGAGAGAGAGAGAGAGAGACGAGGAAAGGAGTAATTCTGTCTGTTCTAAAATAAGGCGCATGAGGGAGGATCAGCCTGCAGCAGCGAGCGAGCCCTGATCGCCCTTTGCACAACTTTGTATTGGACGTTTGATAGATTGTGAGTTGAAGGAAGATATCGTAAGCTATAGACTGGGCCTGACTTTGTGGATCAGAATATATACACGTCTCTTTCTTTTTTGTGAAGACGCTCGTGCTGCTCTATAGAAGACACCCATGGTACGGATGGTACAAGTCTTAACGGTCGCCACCATCGCTGCTTCTTCTTCAACGCGAAAGTTTCCAACAACGAGGAGGAGGAGAGGAGCCGCCGCCGAGTTCGGAGCCTCAGCCGCCGCCGCCGCCGCAGCCGCCGCCGCCACCCGGTGCTGCACGCACAGCCAGGACCCCGCTGCACGGGGGGAGCTCATGTATTGGAAAAATGAGGTGTTGTCCCCTGCTCTGTCAGAGGGAAATAAGGTCCTGTCCGAGGGAATTCCCACGAAGCAGGTATTCTTATCTTTTTTGTTGTTGTTTGTTTGTTTTTGGTCTGTCTTTGGAACTTGGAAGGCATAATAACTTTTGTGCGTAAAAATGGCTTCACTCGTTCTATGTATGGGGAGACTGCTGCAGCACCATTGAGCAGCAGCAACTGGTTGGGCCTTTTCTGTTTGGCCGTGAGTTCTAGTCGAACCGGCCTTTTCTATACCTTGGTGGATCGCCAATATATTTCTATAGCATTTAAATATATATTTACCTACAAAATAATTAGAAAAAAAATAATTGCGAAATGGGCATGCTCTTTCTTGAATGCGGTGCAGGGCAGGACGCCTCTGCAAGAAAAAAAAAAAAAAAAAAAAAAAAAAAACTCAGTAAACTGCATGGGCCCTGACTGCATGTTTGTGTGAATAATATCGTTGTGTCCCATTATAGTGATAGGCCTATAGTCATATATTTTACGCTAGAATTAAACCAGTGAGAGGGAATTCCAGGTGGTGGTGGTGGTGTTCCCCATGATGGAGAATTGCATGGTATAACAAAAATAAAAACGTTTTTCACAGTCTCACTTAGGCTATACGTTCTCGGAGAATTATATTATTGTCAAACATCTGAAATATTTTGTCATCTACACAATTAGAACGTTGCAAATTGCAATAATTGTTATTCCGATCGTTTGCTTGTTATCTCTTCTAAATCCAGCATGGAATTGTGGACAAAAACACAGACACAAACAAATCTTCAGTTTTGGCTCGGAGAGACTAAAACTGATCAAATAGTGCATGGTCCGTGGCCAAAATGCAGAACAACAAATAGTGCTCCCATGGTATCATAATGGTTTGAGAAACACTGTCATATGAAAATCACTTGCTTATTGTGTGCTGATCAGCTGTGTGCGCATATAACACAGCACACCCCAGCCAGTTCATTTGCAGTCCACTGACTGCAGCCACTTGAGTCTTGTTGCCAATTCAGCCCGAGAAAGAAAAGAATTGGATTTTAATTACAGCCATTAAAAAAATCAAATGCGCAATTCTTTTCGGGTGTCTCGTTGTCTTTTCCCCCCCATCCGTCTGATTGACAGTTGAAATTGACACTTCGGTCCCTCTTATCCATTGCATTTGATAAGCTATTTGTAATTGCAGGTATTTTTCCCCCTCTTCTCGTGAATTGCGAGGAAAAAACGTGATTAAGCTCTACTTCAAGAGGCACGGCTATAGAGACAGATCAATCCAAATTTTAAATAGCTTCATTAAAAACGACTCCTTTTGTTGCCGTATACCCCCTCCCTGCACACCGTTTTATTTTTTAACCTGTAGTTGTCAGAATGACTTTATAAATAGAAGTGTGTGTGTATGTGTGTGTGTGTGTGTGTGTGTGTGTGTGTGTGTGTGTGTGTGTGTGTGTGTGTGTGTGTGTGTGTGTGTGTGTGTGTGTGTGTGTGTGTGTGTGTGTGTGTGTGTGTGTGTGTGTGATGGAGAATGCATTGCATGCTGATGGAACTGGGAAGTAAGTGACTGACTGAAAAATATTATTGTCTCGTATTGTCGTATAGGTGATGTCTGCGGAGCAACACATGAACACACCGGGATCCTCGCGCTGTGTAGAAACCAAACACACCCCGATGGTATGAGAGATATTTGTTATCATTTGAAATAGAAATTGCTATTTCAGGGTTTTAGCTAGGCAATAATAAATGCATGACTAAATGGATGAATGAACAAGTAAATAAATAGTGGCTCGTGTTTTATGTTTGCAAAAGCTAAACTAGGCCTATTCCCTTTTTATCATATAGGCCAACATTTAAAATTATATATATATATATATATATATATATATATATATATATATATATATATATATATATATATATATATATATATATATATATATATATATATATATATATATATATATATATATACAGTATAAATATAATCCCTAAATAGTGTCATGCTTTGCTTTTTCCTATAAGGTTTGCCATAGTATAGGATAATATAAAAAAATAAATAATATAGAAAATCCCCAAATTAGGTGACGTCATTTGTGCTCAAATTCAAAATATAGGTTTCAATATTTCTCCCATCGACGGTCGACCTGCATATTCGTCTATTCACGTGGGAGTTCACTACATCAGTGGTTTTCAACCAGTGGTCCGGGGACCACCAGTGGTCCTTGGGAGGATTCCAGGTGGTCCCCAGGCTAAATGATGGAGAGCAGATGTAACTCTTTGAGAGCGAAAACAAACCAAATGAAACCAAATGGACCTTTGCGGGTCCACTTGGTTTCAGGTTTACACTGTCAAGAGTTAACATATTCATCATCTGAATTAGCCCAAGTCTACAAAAATGGAGAATGTAGAAGATTAATGGTGATTTTGATCTGTATGTTTGACTGTTTTGTTTCCTCCGAAATCCAGTCTGGAATTGTGGACAAAACCAAAAGAAATCTTTAGGTTTGGGGTCTGTGGGGCTAAAATGTCATCAAATGGTGGTCCGTGGCTGAAATTCTAAATAAATAGCGGGCCCTGGTATGAAAAAAGGTTGAAAACCACTGTCCTAGACTGTTACTTTGGTTCGTATTTTGCATATAATTACGAATTTAGGCCTGTATATATACATTATAATGAATGAGGCAGTGCTATGTCCTCATAACAGTCCCACTCGGACGAGTCTCAGCGGTCCACGCGGGAGGACACGCGCTCCACGCCGAGCCCCCCGTCCTCCTCCACCTCCCCGTCGTCGTCCTCCTCCACGCCGGCCTCGGCCGCGTGCTCGCCCACCTCCACGGCCAGCTCCTCGGTGCCGTCCACGGCCGCCGGTCAGCACGGCACGGGGTCGGGGAAGAACAACGTGTGCGCCAGCTGCGGCCTGGAGATCCTCGACCGATACCTGCTCAAGGTGAGGAGAAGAGAACAGCACGGCGTTTGTACGGGGTGGCCCATGCATATACGGGCCAGTTAAAGTGGATTTAGGCCTACAACCTATTTTCAACATTTTACAATGTCATTAATATATACCTTAGAGATGGTGTGTGGAAATAAATAATAAAAGTCTGTGTTTCCTAGAAATGGAGGTCTGGAAAAGAAATAATTGGCGAACACACATATTGATGACATCACCGAGATGTGTTTCACCATGTAAATAATATTTCTTTCTGACCTATTTTTTGTCTTAGAGTGCACACATGGAACCATAGGACCCATTAGGGTCCAAATGCTCCCATTTGTAGGCCTAGAATCTGCAGAAAAGTGTTGAAAATGGGTCGAATCGAAAGCCGTAAAATTCCCGCTTAATATAGGATGGGCAACCCTCATTTCAGATGGTCAATTCACAGGGTCTGAAAGAAATGGTATGCAGTGGATGAGTGCCTTCGTTTGTTTTGTCTCATGTAGCCCGCATATAGTAAATATAACCAACCTTGAATATAAAGCGATATAACATGTGTTGTTGTGGTCAGACAGTATGTATGTGCATCACGGCATGCAAGGAAGGCAGTCTGCTGCATCCAAGCAACGGTCCTGCATGCATGCATGTGTTCTTTAAAACGGGATTGAACATATTATTATTTGGGGCCTGGGCCGTTCATTATACGCTGTTCTCCATCTTGATTTCATCTCCGGCAATGTGCCGATTGCAAGCAGGAATTATGCACACTTCGGAGTCGTTGTTATCCGCATTCGGATCTTCACGGGGAAATTCCCCCAATTTAACCCCCCCAAAAAAGGAGAAAGAAAGTAAGACGCCAATAATATGTAGTTCATTTGAAATGTATATTTAGCAAACCTCACGGGCAATTAAATTAATCCGTAATCTTAAAACGGTGTTTCCAAAACAATGAAATTGACATCAGCTGCCTGCAGGCAAGAAGCAAAAAAAAGGACTCGGACTCGGAGATAAGAAGCTATAGCCTACTGTGCACACAATACGGCTACATAACCGTCCACATTTCCACGACACAACATCCAGACCAGGATGTTTTGCTTTTTCAACTTCACTGTCAGTGTCAAAACCAACGCCCAGACTTGCCGCGTCGCGTGCGCTGTCCTCTGCGCGTGCTTCCAACCCAAACAACGCGCACAACTGGGTGTGTTCTTGCAGGAAGTGTGTGTGTGTGTGTGTGTGTGTGTGTGTGTGTGTGTGTGTGTGTGTGTGTGTGTGTGTGTGTGTGTGTGTGTGTGTGTGTGTGTGTGTGTGTGTGTGTGTGTGTGTGTGTGCGTGCGCGCGCGCGCGTGTGGGCGCAGTTTATGCATGATCAAGTTTAAAGAGCATTAGTCGCTATCTTGGATTTATTTGTTTTTGTTCTACTCCGTGTAAATACTATTGGGACAGCCGATGGGATTAGTCAAATCATCAATCTTTTATGGTTAATTTTTATTATTCTTATTATTATTATTCTACTCTGTCTGTAGACGAAACAAAAAAATATATATATCCTTTGCTATGGCACTAAGTTCGATCGTTCTCGTTTAAAAAAAAACGATGTGCTTCTGATTTAAAAAAAATAAAATATAAATCAAATATGTTCCTTCTTACAATTAAATAATAATAATAAAGTCTTCGTGTAAAAATATTATATGCATTACACTATTATAATAAATAATAGTGTAAAATAATAAAAAATAAATAAAAAATCGTTCATAATATTAATGCTCCACTTTCGCTTGGTATCGCCCCAGGGTGTAGCTCCCTCCCCTTGAAATATCCTATATATAACCCATATATATAAAGCCCATACCGTAGGCTATATAAAATTATCTGAATAAGGCAAGAAAAAAGAAACATTAGGCTGTTGTTATTTGTCATAATACTAAGCCATGCTATTTCAAGAAAGTTCAAAGGTTTTAAGCAAAAATAAATAAATGAATAAAAAATACAGGCTACGGCTGGGGTTTCCTCGTGAAAATAATGAAATGATCATGTAGTCTAACTATTCTATAGCCATATATATCCATTCATGTTTTGCTATAAAATGAAGATTTTAGGGCAATGATAATTTTGCATTTCGTCTATATATAGCCTATTTTTTCACATTTACTCACACGTAATGGGTGTGTTTGTATTGCATCATGCCTACACGTGAGTGACATCATCATTCATATCCGGAAGTTATGCGGGATTTCCCTACTGGGAAGAAAAAAAAATAATATACATCCATATAGCATACTCTCATAGGCCTAAACGACACAAAACGACGTTAAGGGGGGATTATTTCATCTCTAACGTAGGCCTATATATTATTATATTATATTTTTTATTATTATACAGGTATTAGTATTTTGAGACGAGACAATCACACAAGCCTCATCCGCGCCCGCGCGCGTGTGTGTGTGTGTGTGTGTGTGTGTGTGTGTGTTTTTCTGCAGGTGAATAACCTGATCTGGCACGTGCGCTGTCTGGAGTGCTCTGTGTGCAGGACGTCACTGCGGCAGCACCACAGCTGTTACATCAAGAACAAAGAGATCTTCTGCAAAATGGATTATTTCAGGTAGGGCCACGTTTTATCATCAGCTGCTGTGTGAATCAAACTATAGCCCCCCTTCCTCTCTCTCTCTCTCTCTCTCTCTCTCTCTCTCTCTCTCTCTCTCTCTCTCTCTCTCTCTCTCTCTCTCTCTCTCTCTCTCTCTCTCTCTCTCTCTCTCACACACACACACACACACACACACACACACACACACACACACACACACACACACACACACACACACACACACACACACACACTCACACGTACACACGCACAGGCACAGGCACGCGCACACGTGGACGTGGTGGTGAGCCTCGCGAGATGGATGCGGGTAGCCTCATCCTGTCAAAAAGGAGAAGAAGAAAAAAAAAGACCTTTCAAAAGTTGAAAGTCACTAAAGTATAACGGGATAACAAACCTTAATTGTATGGCAAGAGGTGAAAGAATACTGTAAGCAGCCACGTTGTTATGGCTATATAGGCTACTCAACAAAGACTGCATGCGTGGAGGAGAAGCATGGCAGGAATAAGCGCTTTTCTATATAGGCCCTCAAGCATTTGGCTTCATGTTATTAATGGGTCGCGCGCTTCACATAGCCTAACATGAAAAGGTTTGGGGAAACAGTGTGAACTTTATTTAATAGGCTTGTAGCTTTTACAATGCGGCGCGATGCAATGCAGAGGATGTGTCATTGAAAACTTGTTCATTGGTTCTTGCGTGTCGCTTTTTCTATACATAGCCTGCTGCGCTGTTCAAGTCTATAGGCCTATTGGATTTCGTATAATTATACGTATACTTCGTATAATTATACTAATAATTTTACTGTAGGCCTATATATTTTTTTCCGACGTAGTTCATATCCCCGGTTTTGCAGGAACATAAATTATGTTATAGCGCGTTACTTAATTGGACCATCGCTAATGGGCACGATAGCTTATAGCTTGATTGAAACTCCCCCTTTCTTTCTGCAAACAATCGTCTTAGACAATTAATCTCTGTTTAAACAGCCTAACATAATATTATTAGGGTATATATATATATATATATATATATATATATATATATATATATATATATATATATATATATATATATATATATATATATATATATATATATATATATATATATATATATATATATGTTAGTGTGTGAGTGCCTAAAGGCACTCACACACTAACACACATGCACACACACGCAACATTCACACGCACACACACACACACACACACACACACACACACACACACACACACACACACACACACACACACACACACACACACACACACACACACACACACACACACACACACACACAAGCTTGCCACGCGCCTTCTGGTTTCTCGTTATCAACTCAGTTTAGATAAAACAACCGGACAATGGTCATGTCAGCTGAGGTGAGGCCAGCTTTTATTTTCACTTGACATGGCCTTGAAGATATAGCCCAACAGGGTGAAATAAAATATTATTATGACACTTTATCTGTGACAACGAATCTTTCAATTACTCCCTTTAGAAAAAACATCCCCTGAAGTAATCAACCGCAACCCACAATATTTAACATTACCATTATATTATTTTAATTTGGATATAAAACAGTTATTTCGTTTTCCTACGGGCCTAGTTCTTTTGTGGATGCATATGGGATCATATTTTATATTCAAAATGGCCTGTATAGGCTGCTGTTATGTACTTGGGAGCAAAACTGTTCATTGCTGGATTTATTGCCTTTATAGCCTCCATAAATCCATAACTAGCATAAATAATGTACCGTCAGAAAATATCTATTTTTCTTTTGTCGTTGTTGTATTTTTCTGAAGTGTTGTCCAGCACGCTGACAGAATATACACACGTTCCCGATTGAGACCATGACAGAACAGCAGACAGACGATAATTATATTGTGACCTCATATTGTTTTCCACTCTGTACTTTCCTCCTGAACCTGACACTGGATGTTGCAGTTCAAAATGGCGGCTGAGAGAGACAGACAGACAGACAGACAGACAGACAGACAGACAGACAGACAGACAGACAGACAGACAGACAGACAGACAGACAGACAGACAGACAGACAGACAGACAGAGAGCTATTGGAGACATCATTGGTTACTTATTCACTGTGAGACGTTGTTTACAATAACTTCAGCACTTCAACATCAACACTTCACAGCATCTTGCATAGCTTATTTATTTCCTGTGTGCAGGAGTAATAGGCACATTTATCTTGTTTATTGTCGTTGTACAGTATTACCTGTGGCAAAGGTGTATATAGAGAGGAATTACGGTGCATCATAGACCCTCCCGCTCTGGGGCAAACTGAACCATAGTGGAGAACTGCACTGTCCCTGTTGACAAAGTCCCATTCTCTCCTACTTGCCCTATACTTGCCCCAGAACAGGGATCAGGGCTAGAAGCGAAAATGTTTACACCCATTAGGGGCGTTTCTGTTCCTCTCTATAGGCTAAAATTTAAGTTTAAGTAGTTAAAGTTGTAATTGAATGGCTGATTTATACAAGCCCACACCACATCCCGCCCACTTTGTGAGCTTTGTAAACTCTGCTATTTTCAAAGTTGTACGATAAAGTGTAAATTTGTGATTCTAAAGCCTTCTTGGCAGGGCTGCATGTTGTGTTTTATATACCTGTACAAGACGATTATGCGCTTGTCAATGCTTGGAAAAACAAGCAGTGTCTGTGTGTGTGTGTGTGTGTGTGTGTGTGTGTGTGTGTGTGTGTGTGTGTGTGTGTGTGTGTGTGTGTGTGTGTGTGTGGTGTGTGTGTGTGTGTGTGTGTTTGTGTGCGCGCGCGCATGCGCCCGCGTGCGTCCGTGTGTGCGCGCACGCGTGTGTTTGTGTGAGATGCATGCACAGTAACCTTTCGGTTTTGTGGTCTTGAACAGTTAAAGTGTATATTACACACTGTAAAATTCACAGTGTAAATTATTTATAAATTTCACTCTCCGGATTAAACAAACTTGTACTGAATTTACTGCACGTATATTGTTATGGCTACAAACATGTACAGTATACCATATGTACAGTATGTACTGAACGCGCTGTGTGTGTGTGTGTGTGTGTGTGTGTGTGTGTGTGTGTGTGTGTGTGTGTGTGTGTGTGTGTGTGTGTGTGTGCGTGTGAGTGTGTGTGTGTGAGTGCGTGCGGGTCCGCCTGGAGCTGTGCATGAGCTGCAGTGTTTGCCTGATCGAAACCTGATACCAAGCCGCCACTCTGAGGTTTATAATCACCAGCAATTAGTCATCCCCCACCCACCCTTCCACCCCAGCCCCTCTGGCCTTCCAGACCAGCAATTAGACCGCCCCGAGTGCCTGGTCAGCATGTCTCTGATCTGACTGTGATTCCTGTCAAAACTAAAAGTCTAGAAATGCATCTTTGTCAAGATGCCAACTTGCGCAGGTATACTGCTACTACCAGTAACTATGTCTGTTATAACTGCTGTTCTAAATCCCCGTTATGGACCACAGGAGCTTATGATCTTGTGATATGGTCAGCGTCTACGTGGTATATGGGAGGCATTGTAAATTATATTGCTGACGTAATGTCTCACTTTATTATGGTCTGCGCTGGGGGGGTTTGTTGTTGATATCAGAGCTGTGTCTCAGTGCACAGGTAATCCGAGATATCAAATGTGATATGATATCAGAGTTTTGTCTCGGCGCACAGATAATCTGAGATATCAAATGCGATATGATCAGAGCTGTGTCTCGGTGCACACGTAATCTGAGATGTCACGTGAGCAGAGCCACGCCACCGTGCTGACATGCAATAGCTTTGCGATAAATGTCAATCTGGGCCGATCTGGGCCGATGCGTGTCAATGGAATACAGGGGGACAGTCAGGGACGGACACATTTGCCTACTTGTGCACATGCACAGCCACTACACACAGATGCATGACACGCTTTTGCATGAAATGTATACATCCTAGAAAGTATAGACCAGGGGTGCCCACACTTTTTCGACTTGAGAGCTACTTTCAAAATGAGCGGCTCAACAAGATCTACACATCAAAAATGTGATTGTTCCATTACTGAAAATCCATTTCAAGGCACCCTAGAAAGTTAGAGTTTTGAAATAGTGGTGATGGTGTTACCTATCGTGTTATAGTGTTTAAGAATAATGCACTTATAATGAAAAATAGACGGGGAGAATTGGAAGGTTTTCTTGTATATCCTACGATTGATGTTTGAAAACAGTATTTGGGTTTTGAGTTGACAGTTTGTGATGTAGAGTTTAGTCACTTGCACCCAAAACTAAGAACTTTCATGTTTTTTGTCCACAATTGGGAAAGAGAACTGGCAAAACGTTGGTCAAAATAACCATTATTCCCTTGAAATTTACGTAATTCAGATGTTTAAATTAATTTAACTCTTGAGACAGATCTATAAGAGTCGAAGTGCCGCTTATGTTCTATATTTTAGGGGACTGTCATGTGATCTACCTGCACAGCCTGTGTGATCTACTGGTAGATAGACCCACCCGCTGAAAATGAAGCTCGCCGTATGAATGTGTAATCTCTCTCTTTTAGACGAAGGAGATTTCTGCGTGCTCGCTAACTGCCACATCATAATAACGTCGTACACGACCGATGAGCGTCCATCCCCCCTCGCTAGCTCCTAGGAACACTCGGTGCTCCTCTCTCGCTGCACTTATGGGAGCAGTCATTATTACACACGCAGCCTAGAATTCATATGACTCAAGCTTGAACCACAATAACCTCGGGGTGCGTGTTTCCCCGCATCTTTGTCGACAAACAACAGATCTACAAGCTCGAAACGTGTTCCAACGCAATGCCTCGCGAGATGTAAATTTGCAATGTTCTCGAAACTAAGCATTAGGAATAGCATCTGAGCCAGCCTTGCATGTTTTATTTCAAGGTGTCAAGGTTCTTCTCTCTATACTATACGTGATGAAGTATATAGTAGATTCAGTGGTTAAATGCTTGTGAAGGTTATCAGGGTTGGGAAGGTTACTTTTAAAAAGTAATGCCCCTACAAGTTACTTGCTACAAATTGTAGTCAGTAACATAATCCAGGTTGCCCAATTTGACAAGTAAAGGTTGCCCAATTTGACAAGTAAAGTAACTGATTACTTTCAGTTACGGTTACTTTTAAGCAAAACTCTATTTGATTACATAAACGTTTTACCATTAATAACCAGACAAAAATGTTGAGCAAAAGGAAGGAAGGCAGGGATGATCATGTGTCATCGCGTGTGCTTTAGTTCGACTGATCATTTTATTGTTTGATATTTTAACTTATTTGAAATTCTTGCCCTAAAATTGATGAGGGGATGGGGAGAATGTAATCTAAAATGTAACCCCTGTTACCCCCCCTTACTGTAATCCAGGTTACACATTTTAAAATGTACTCTGAGGTATTACAATCACTGTTACATACAGTATAATCCGTTTTCCCACCCTGAAGGTTATTCATGGACTACAAATTTAGATGCTGAACGAACCCATGCCCCGTCAGAGTAGTTGTTTACAAAATGCAGATAGCATTGCTGCTTGGGCCTGCACACCCCAGCACTGCACTCCACAACACTATATGGCACATGTATTCGACTTTAACGCTGTGAGCACAAGCATGGCCATATATGGGCATTAAACCAATTGGGGGGAATCGCCCTGGTCATGTTGATCCACAGGGATAAGGGGTTTGAAGCATTACCACGATTTTCCAATCGCTCGTTTAGTCGCTCTAGGCGGCTTGGGGGTGTCTTCGCTTGACTGCTGTGTCTTCTTCATAATTTAAATGCCGTGTGGTTGTCTCTTCCGGATGTGGAGCAGGGGCGGATGTATACATTTCCGAATCACCCGTGGCGCGAAGCGCCACGGGTGATTAAGTCGCACCCATACCATTTTCAGTTACAGGACTTTTATTAGGCACATATAAGCATCAATAATAACATCAGTTGTTGTTGAAGCTGCAACAGACACGCAGCATGCATGAAGCTAAAGGTTTGACTTAGAGTTTTCTGTTTTCAATGATGAAATGCTGTTGGTTTAGTGCATGGTGACACAGTTAGTAGCAGTAGTAGTGTTTCCAATCATTTTAATTCTAAGCACTTTAATTTGAAATATCTTGTTGTTGGTTGTTGGGTTGTTTTGCTTGCCATCGTGTTTGGTGGGGCAGTCAGGGCATTTAGGGGGGCATTGCCCCCCCATGCCCATGCCTAGATCTGCCCCCGATGTGGAGTAAAATGTATACAAATGGGTCAATTTGTACATGCTCAGGATTATTAATTATTAACTAATTATGTGATTATGTGAATTAGCAAACCCTCACAAAACCATCAAATCTCCTTCAAACTGCTTACAAACGGCTGCAATCAGCTTGTGTTATCGCACTAGACACAGAAATGCAAAGGTTCTGCTGCTACTGGTGTCATTTCATTGAAGGACCTGTTCAGCTGCTGTGTGTTCTATAATACTGTAGCTTCACCACTGGTTCTTCAACGTACTTACTTCCCTTGGAGGCTAATATTTACCTGCGATACAGGCTTATTCATCTATATTTTGTGAGGCAGTTTACTTGTTTTGTACATGTAGACAATATTTTGTATTGTTACGTGAGCGGTTCGAAGGTTTAAACTCTCCCAATGCACAAGTTTTACTAAGAATTTTTTTAAAAAGATTTTTCATCACGTTTCTGCTCTAATAAGTTAGTGGAGAGTCAAGTGACGTTAAGTAAGCCTAAAGATATAGGCAGAAGTTCCATTTAATGTCTATGTCTATGTAACGCTTCCGGGTCAATGCAGGTAGATTCGACTTAGTGTGAGCAATAAAGTCTGATATAGCCTTTTCTTGAAGATTGTTATTGTTATTGTTTTCAATCTGATGAAACATCTTACATCCATGAATGTAAAATCTGATCACTATACTCTATACTGTATATGAACCCTGAGTATAGGCTTTCTCATTCGTTTTAACATTTGGCTTTAATTAGATTTGGATGTAAGTCAAGTTGAAGAAAAAAAGAAAGGGCTGGCCAAATGCGCTGTCTGCAGGCCTCTGTGTGTGTGTGTGTGTGTGTGTGTGTGTGTGTGTGTGTGTGTGTGTGTGTGTGTGTGTGTGTGTGTGTGTGTGTGTGTGTGTGTCATAGTGGAAAACCAGGTCAACTTGAAAAATTTGCGCACAGTTTCACAGTCGGAGGGAGCTGTCGGTTTCGGGTCTGTTCGGTTTTGTTGCGCGGTTACCTTCAGTCGCCTCGCCGCTGTCCGAGTTATGTACCGATAACGACAGAAATCATAAATCAAGCCCCCTCAAACCTTAAAGGGAAACTCCACCAATTTTCAACATTTTACTATGTCATTAATGTACCTTAGAGATGTTGTGTAGACATGATAAAAAATTCCCACCATTCTGTGTTTCCTGGTGAAACGTGGCGAAACACAACTTTATGACATCATCAAGTTGTGTTTCACCATGTTAAGGATCTTTCTTTCTGGACCTCTTCTTCCTAAGAGCCTTTAATCATATAGCGAATCTTTCACTCAATATGGACTGCTCCTGGCACAGGTTGATGAGGTCATCAGCTCTATGGGATATATGGAATGAATATGCTAACATAAAAAACAACATAATATTTTCAAATTTAATATGACAAAGCAATATTTTAAACATTTTATTTTTTATTTATTTTATTTACATTTTATTAGCACATGCATTCCATATGTTCCATACAGGGCTGGACCACAAGATGATGTCATCAACATCGACAGGAGGGACAGGAGCAGTTCCTATTGAGTGAAATATTCTCTTCTATCTTTGAAAAAAAAAAAGATCATAAATTGTGTTTTAAGTCATATTTGTCTTATTAGCCAGGGATCCTTTTAAAGGGGGATTCCACCCATTTTCAACAAAACGATCAACATGGTTAAACATAACTTCATGATGCCATCAAGTTGTGTTTCACCATCTTAATGTTTTTTTTTTCAGACCTCTATTTCTAGGAATCGGGGGATTTTTCTCATGTCCACACAACATCTCTAAGGTATATTAATGACAGTAAAATGTTGAAAATGGGTGGAATTCCCCTTTAAGGAAGCATTCAAGTGATTTGGAGAAAACAAAATTGCAACCTCCATAAGAAGACTGCAGCTACTATCTTCATCGTGATTGGAGGAGGCCCCCCCTCCATCCCGATTGGATGAAGGCTTTGCCATTCAAAGCCCAAACGTAAAGGGGAATTCCACCTATGTTCAACATTTTCCTGAGGGCGTACAGATGGACAAATTGGACCCGCTAGGGTCCATTTGGTTCCATTTGTACACTCTCAGGAAAAAAAAAAACATTAACATGGCGAAACACAAGTTGATGAGGTCATCAACTGGTGTTTCGCCATGTTAATGTTTTTTTCAGACCTCCATTTCTTATCATGTACAGTTGTGCACACACCATCTCTAAGGTATATTAATGACAGTAAAATGTTGAAAATGGGTGGAATAATTCCCCTTTAAATCCACCTTGTTTGTTGTTGTTATTGTCTTTTCAATCATTCTGTCACCTGCGCGTACCGTGACGTTGCAGCGATGCACTTTGTATAGGAGGATGAGCACGGCTATACCCACCTAAAAAAAAAAAGAAGTAAACCATAATCTGGGGGGGTTTATAGGCCTGGATTTAAAGACGAGGCTAAACAAGCGTTTTCCGGACCCTTCTTCCTCCTCTGCGTCTTGCTTTTGGAAAACCCTCTGGAGATATTTCCTCATTTGTGTCAGCTTCTCATCTGGCTTTGGACTGACAGCCGCTTTAATGGGGCGTAATAGCAGGAAATCAGAGTGGGTCCCCCCCCCCACCACCACCTTATATATAGGCCTGTGTGTGTGTGTGTGTGTGTGTGTGTGTGTGTGTGTGTGTGTGTGTGTGTGTGTGTGTGTGTGTGTGTGTGTGTGTGTGTGTGTGTGTGTGTGTGTGCGTGCGCACACAGGACAGAGCCAGTGCTGTATACCTCCTAAACCCATGTCAGGCTCCAGGGGCTCGCTCTTAAAACACACACCAGGGGCGGATCCAGGCATGGGCATGGGGGGGGCAATGCCCCCCTAAATGCCCAGTCTGCCCCACCAAACATGATGGCATGCAAAAAAAAACACCCAAGATATTTCAGTGCTTATATTTAAAAGTATTTGAAACACTACTGAAAATGGTATGGGGGCGGCTTCATCGCCCGTGGCGCAAAGCGACACGGGCGTTGAAGCCGCCCCCTTACCATTTTCTCCTGCCCCCCCCAATTGAGAAATGTTACATCCGCCCCTGACACACACACAGACACACACAGACGCACACACACACCAGCTCTCCATATCAGCCCCCCTACTCCTCCCCTTGTAGAAACGCCGTCCCCTGCCTCCTTGCACGGCTGTCCGTGGTGAGCTGCGGGCCACACAGGAAGTTCCAGCTCTCGCACTAATCAGGGTGCACCCTGGGATGCTGACACTGTAACCAGAGCCGTGTATGTAGGGAACCTTACTGCAGGCAGAGGTATATAGGCCTGTGTGTGTGCGTGTGTGTGTGTGTGTGTGTGTGTGTGTGTGTGTGTGTGTGTGTGTGTGTGTGTGTGTGTGTGTGTGTGTGTGTGTGTGTGTGTGTGTGTGTGTGCTAGGGAAACAGTATACAGCAACTGTGTGCAGCGACTGCAGTCCCCGTTGGGCGATTTGGAGCTTTATGTGTGTGTGTGCGTGTGTGCATGGCTGTGTGCGTGCGTGTGTAAGAGAGAGAGAGAGAGAGAGAGACCAGGTGGGGTGGGCATATAGGGGGATGGGGCGAGTTATGGTATATATCCACCAACTACCGACTATAAGTGGCTATAGCTGATTAAGTATCCATGGCACCCATGAGGATGAGTTTAGGCCTTAACAGAACCAGATTGGAAAGTAACATCTTTATTGATGAGAAGAGTAACCTATAAACCTATTGTGTGAAGATTCCATTGCTGCAGAAATTTTGTGACATCACCGATTTAAACACACACAGAAAAACCACAGGTATCCCAAAATAGGTCCATGTGGGTAATACAGTATGTGTTTTTAGTCATTGACACTGCAGGGCTCACATACTACACATTATGGGAATTGTATTGTCTTAAAAAATTTGTACAACCAAATTATTTTGTCCACGTTTGGACTTAGATCAGGGCTGGCTGTAACACTTCCCAATGGGGCCTGTGTTGATGCACTCATACCATTTTCGGTTACAGGACTTTTATTAGGCAAGCATCAATAATAACATATGATGTTGAAGTTGCAATAGGCACAGAGCATGCATGCATGAGCCGCCCCTGTCATGGAGCAACCCATGCCCTATAGACACTAGGAGACTCCACAATGTAGAACTAGACATTACACACTCTGTGCAGCTGCTTCATTAATTGGCCACCATCCAGGTACCTGGGGAGTATGGCCATGTGTAGCTCTATATACTTTCATTTGTGTTGCCTGGCTGTTGTGTAATTTGTGATTTATTTGATGCATTTGGGATCATTTGTGGACTATGAAGTGGACTATGAAGATGAATGTGTAATTGTATAGTGCAGTGGTTTTCAACCAGTGGTGGGTCCTTGAGAGGATTCCAGGTGGTCCCCAGCTAAATGATGGAATGTTGGTTAGCCAGATGTAACTCTTGACAGCGTAAACATGAAACCAAATGGACCCTTGCGGGTCATGTTGTCACTATCAAGAGTTAAAATGTTAATTATCAGAATTAACCCAATTAATTAAGAAGTGTGCACAATTAGAGAATATAGAAGACTAATGTTCATTTTGACGTTTGCCTGTTTTGTTTGCGAAATCCAGCCTGGAATTGTGGACAAAAGCAAAAGAAGCTTTAGTTTTTGCGGTCTGTGTGGACTAAAATGTTGTCAAATGGTGGTCCGTGGCTCAAATGCTGCAAATGCTGGGCCCTGATATCAAAAAGGTTGAAAACCTCTGGTATAGTAATAGTAGGTCTATCTCATGGGTCATGTTGAGCTTGTTTGTGTATACATTGTTCGATTACTAATCAGTGTGGATGGGTCTCACCTGGTATAAGGGAGGCTGGTTGAGTGGAGCAGAGCTTGCTCAGTCAGTTGGCTTCAGACAGCACCAAAGGGAGAACTGCCGGCAGCCGGGGTCTTCAAGGAAGGCATAGCTTGTTTTTAGTTCCTCTAGTTATTGGTTTGTTGTTTCGTCTTAGTTTAGTTACCAAGTTTATTTCCTACTTTTGTTTTTTTTGGGAAGTGTTATGCTTTCCTCAGACCACAGACTGTGACATTCAAGCATTATGAGCCATTCTTCAGTTGTGGAGGTAAATAAATGCGACAAAATATCTACATTCTTGGACCCTTGACCCTTGACGGCGCGCAGACAACTCTTACAACCCCCAATCTAGATTGTCAGATCAGTGTTAATTTAAGTCTTGCTCGTGGACACTTCGACAACTGGAAACCTCGCCTGTTACCATCCAGCAACTCTCTCTAACCGTGAGCCAGCTGTGCCGGCTTGTAATTCAGTTCAGTTCAGTAAGGAAAATGCATTTAGAGGACAAATTGGTTTAAATAATAATAACAATAATACAAAAAAGGCCTCATTCAGAACCGCTGCTGCCTTTTTATAGTCCTCCCCTCAAAAAGAAACAGGCCTCACAATTCCAACCTTCCCTTTGTTCAGCCTAATGGCTTAAATGTACGGCAATATGTTTAAGATGTGGAAGAATCGGTCTTGAGGAGGGGTGGGTTCTTCCCTTTTCAGATGGAAAGAAGACCCGACACCCCTCGGAAAACCACAGTCCAACAACAACGCCATTCCCTGGGGGACGAATCTGACAGAGATTAGCGTTATTCTCGGAGCATATCGGAAACGAAGCCGCACGCAGGTCAGGGGCGAATGGAACATTTCCCGATTGGGGGGGTGGGGAGGGAGAAAATGGTATGGGTGCGACTTCATCGCCCATGTCGCTTCGCGCCACAGGCGATGAAGCCGCACCCATGCCATTTTTGGTTACAGGACTTTTATTAGGCAATTAAGCATCAATAATAACATCAGTTGTTGTTGAAGTTGCAACAGACACGCAGCATGCTTAAAGCTAAAGGTCCGACTCTGACTCTTCTGTTTTCAATTATGAAAAGGTGTTGCTTTAGTGGTGCCACAATAGTTAGTAGGCTAGCAGTAGTAGGCTAGTGTTTCAAAACATTTTAAATATAAGCACTTTCATTGGAAACATCTCGGGTTGTTTTGCATGCCATTGTGTTAGGTGGGGCAGACTGGGCATTTAAGGGGGCATTCCCCCCCCCCATGCCCATGCCTAGATCCGCCCCTGCACACAGGTGAATCCTACGGCACAGGCAGAGTGCAGAGCGCGTGCGTGCGAGAGAGAGAGAAGATTAGAAGAAAGAAAAAACGGGGGGAAGGGGGAAAAAAAACAGGATGGGGGTCTGCTGCAGGGGGAGTTTATAGTTGTCCCTCTAGTGAGTAATATGGGCTGTAAGGATTGACATGATTCTAAAATAAACAGCCGCGGTCTTTCGGGCTACGCCAGACATAACGAGATACAAAAGTCGAAGCGGGAGGGTTCAGAGAGGGAAAAAACGGGGATGACGGAAGAAGGGTCAAAGCCGGGGATGATGGGCTCTCCGCTCTTCTGGGTTGTGTCTGGGAGCGCCGAGCCGACAAGCTGTCACGCTAGATTAGCTCAAACGCTCCGCTTTTTTTCCTTTCTCTATCTGCGTAGCTGTGCGTTATAAGGAGCGGCCCTGGAATTCTTCTTCTACATGCGATGACCTCAAATGGTGCGTGCACACGGTATAAAGGCTGCACGGGTTGTTGTTGTGGTGGTGGTGGTGTGCGGGTGTCGCGTCGCACGTGGGGGTGGGCAAAAAAAATCGATATGTCAATATATCGCAATTCTTAATGCCGTGATATCAATATCGAATCGCCAGGTTCAAAATCTTTTTTTTAAATATATATTTATGTAGGCCTATTTATTTCACTTCATTTCACATTCACTTTTTTTTCTGAGGGCGTACAAATGGAACCAAATGGACCCATCAGGGTCCATTTTGTTCCTTTTGTACGCTCTCAGAAAAAAATCTGAAAATGGGTGGAATCCCCCTTGTTCCAGTATAATAAAAGCACAGTCATTTGTGGGGGTAAAAGTGATATATCGATATATCAAATCAAATCGCAGCATAACTAAGAATCGCAATATAAATTGATTCAGAACCCTAAATATCAGCATCGTATCGTATCATAAGGAAGGAATCGTCCCACCCCTAGTCGCACATGCGCCGAAAACATGAGAGCTTGTAGATGGATGCGATCTTTTTTTCTTAAAAGGATCCCTGGCTATAATGAGACAAAATTGTGCCTTAAAACGTTATCCTTGCCATCTACGACTGAAAATCGGGAGCTAAAAACATTTCTTTCATAAAGAGAGAAGCTTTCACTCAAAAGGGACTGCGCCAGTCGTAAGTTGATGATGTCACATATGCCCAAAATATTGATTTGATAATTCTCATAATTCCTTTAGGAAGTATTAAGGTGTATTTAATTATCATAGAAATTCCATATTATTTTTAGTTACTTTTTAAACGCTAGTGTTTAAATTATACAAAGGAACATGTTTACCTACTTTTTACAATCACACATGTGTCTCATATGGTGTGCTCGTGAGGGGTTTGCGGTGACTCGCGTTTTACTGTTTTTTATATCCATGAATAAACATTTGGCATTTAATTATTACACACTGTTTAGATTTTAAACCTGTCACATGTTTCATGGATTTACTTATAATTTACTTTTTGGATTTACATTTTTTAACAGAGCAATACGGCCTCATCAAAGTAGGTGTTGTGACTTTGTACGCTGTATATTGTTAATACCTTCCATGAGAAGGGGAGAGGTGCTGGAGGTAGTTGCTTTGGCAGACAGTGTGAGGGTCCAATGGACTTAAAGGGGAATTCTACCCATTTTCAACATTTTACTATGTCAATAATATATCACTAGAGTAATATACCCTAGCGATGTTGTTCCTAGAAATGGAGCTCTGAAAAAAATCATGGTGAAAAAAAAACATGGTGAAACGCATCTTGATGACATCATCATCAAGTTGTGTTTCACGATGTTAATATTTTTTCTTCTTCCCATCCGGGGAATATTTTCCAAACAACACACAGGCGCGAAAGCTGTTCAATTGGACTGATTTATCGAAAATCTGAAACATCAAAGATGGAGCTGGGAGGGTTTCCTCCTCCGGCGGCGACGACACGCCAAATGACACACATTGATGATGTCATTGTGTCATCGACATGTGGATTGCTCAGGATTTTTCAGCCATCAAACCACATACTGAATTATATACGCAGAGGGGATTGGTTGTTTGAAGGTGAAAACAAATAACGGGGGTTTGTGTGAACGGAAAGATGGAGGGCATTATTTATCACGCTGTGTTTATGTGGATAGAGCTGGGGCTAATCAGAGCAGTCAACATACACATTTATTATTAGATTAAAGGGGAACTACACCCATTTTCAACATTCTAATATGTCATTAATATACCTTAGAGATGTTGTGTGGACATGATAAAAAAGTTCCCCAAATTCTGTATTTCCTAAAAATGGAGGTCTGAAGAAATCATTAACATGGTGAAATACAACTGAAGACATCATCAGGATCTATTTCACCATGCTAATGATTTTTCTTTCAGACCCCTTTTTCCTGAGAGGGTACAAATGGAACCATTTGGTTCACATTTGTGTGTGTGTGTGTGTGTGTGTGTGTGTGTGTGTGTGTGTGTGTGTGTGTGTGTGTGTGTGTGTGTGTGTGTGTGTGTGTGTGTGTGTGTGTGTGTGTGTGTGTGTGTGTGTGTGTGTGTGCAAGACGGCACCACTCAGCTCAGACAGGTCTGATTTTTTTAAAAGGAGAATTCCACCCATTTTCTAAATTTTCCTGAGAGGATGTGAACCAGGAAAAGAAAAATCATTAATGTGCATGAAACACAACTTGATGACGTCAGTGTTTTTTTTTTTTTTCAGACCTCCATTTCTAGGAAACACAGAATGGGGGGGGGGGGGGGGGGGGGCATTTTTGTCATGTCCACACAACATCTCCAAGGTATATTAATAACATAGTAAAATGCTGAAAAAGGGTTATTTAAATTAAATAACAATGGATCCATTGGTGTGTGTGTGTGTGTGGGGGGGGGGGGGGGTACAAGCTCGCGGGGATGTCAGCGTGTATGCCTTCATCCTGGCTAAAGTGTATATAGACGGCTGAATCACCGCCAAATTCTCTCCGCTTGGCAACCGCACTTCGCGGATCTCCCGCGTTTCCCAGATCATCTCTGTCGCTCCTTCCCTCTCTTCCCCACCACCTAACACCCCCCCCCCCCCCCCCCCCCCCCCCCCATCTCTTGGCATTGTCCCACGCGCCACCGTCACCACAAAAAAATCAACCTTTTTTTGGCCTGGACCCCTCACCTCCTCAACCCCAAATCCACATCGTCTACTATCCCCCCAGGGCCAGATATAACATTTTCCAATTGGGGGGGGGGGGGGGGGGGGGGGGCAGGGGAGAATGGTATCCCGTACCATTTTTGGTTACAGGACTCAGAGAGTTTTGTGTTTTCAATGATGAAATGGTGTTGGTTTAGTGGTAGGCCAACGACAATTGTTGTTAGTTAGTAGCATAGTGTTTCAAATCAGTTTAATTATAAGCACTTTAATTTGAAATATCTTGGTGGGGCAGTCGGGAAATTTAGGGGGGCATTGCCCCCCCCATGCCCATGCCTAGATCCGCTCCTGCTCGGCTCCCTCAGCTTTATCCCTTTATCAGCTCATCTCTCTCCTTTCTCTCCCTCCGCCGCTGCCGTCGGTCCTCGCCCCGCCTCGCCTCGCCTCGCTCGCCGGCTTCTTGGCAGTAGGCTAGTGTTTATGGTGGTGTGTTTATATGAGCGCGCTCTGCTCCTTCTGCTCCTGAGATGAGGTCAAGAGAGACAGAGAGAGAGAGAGAGAGAGAGAGAGAGAGAGAGAGAGAGAGAGAGAGAGAGAGAGAGAGAGAGTGATGTTGCGTTTCAGTCACCTTGGCCAAAAGCAGCAGAGCCAAGTTGTGGCAGCCATCAGTGTAGCATTCAGTGTTGGGGAATATTACTTAGGAAAGTAATATATTACTTATTACTTATTACCCCTTCAGAAAAGTAATAATATTACACTACTTATTACTTGGATGCAAAAGTAATATGTAGTATATTACATATTACTTTTTTATATTACTTTTGCACCCAGATCCCTGAAAAAAGGAAATTAGCTACAACTACACAATCTGTCAGCTTCTTTTAGAGCTGAATCTAATGAAGAAGAATAACAAGAGTCACAAATCAGCCAAACATCAATTGACTGTTGCCCCCACGACCGACTACCGATAAGCAGGTGAAGATGGATGGATGTATTTAGATAAATGTATTTAGATGAATGAATACAGACATCCCACCCTGGAAAAAAATACTAAAATATCTTAATATTTATATGCCGCACATGATTAACATATAGCCTACCATAGATTACATAGTTGCAGTAGGCTGTTATTTCAGTCAGTGGATTGTTATTTAGTTACAGTTCTGTCTGTCAAATATGTTTTAATGCAAAATTAAAATGTATGATAAACATACATAAGCATAAGATCTTTTTGATTTAATATTGAGTATATGAGGGCTTATAGCTCCAGTGTCTTAATTGATGATTAAGCCACTGGCATCGCGTAATCAGAACAGCTGTGTAGCCTATGGGAAATCCCCTGACAGACAGCGCATAGGCCTACATACAGGCTTCAAGTGTGGACATTTCCCCCAGCTATTTGTGTGATAAACTCATATTATAAACGCATGACTTATATGGCAAATGAAAATATCCTTGGATATACTTGGACCACAGTTGGAATTATTGCAATCGGGTGAGAATGGACTGAGATTTTTTCGATTCAAATCTCAACAAAGAATCACGGAGTTTCACCGGAGAGGTAAGAGCGCAGAGCATTAGCGCCAACTCCGTTCTCTTTAAGTGGCCAGTCCAAGCGCGGCTCTTCTACATATACTTCTATTGAGGATCGGGACAATAAATAGGGACAACAAGCTGCACACACAGCTTTCGAGCGCTACGTTTCTGACGCCTCAATGTCGCAGCTTTGACACCAGATGTCTTTGTACGTCTGCCTAATAAAAGTCCGCTGCTCATCTTTTTTCCGATCAAGCTAAACTGACATTAGCTCATCTCCCTTCACCAACGCAATACTGTTGAACGCAGCAGCATGACAAAAGTAACGAAGTAATATTAGTAGAAGTAACTGTAATATTATTACTATTTTCTAGGAGGTAACGTCGTTACACTACTCGTTACCTGAAAAAGTAGTAATATTACTCGTTACTCGTTACTCGTTACTCGTTACCCCCAACTCTGGTACCATTAGACAGTGTATATGCGTGTTGTTGCAGTCACACACACACGCACACACGCACACACACACACACACACACACACACACACACACACACACACACACACACACACACACACACACACACACACACACACACACACACACACATATAGGGGTGATGTCAGCTAAATTGGGCCACTTTTTGGTAATTCACCTGAGAAAAAAGCAATGCTTGACAATAATGTAATAAAATAAAATCATTTAGTCCCCACAGCTTTTGAAACATCAGCTGTCACAAATGTTCTGTTTTTTTTGTTGTTGTTGTTGTTTTTTTTTTTTTGTTTGTTTTTTCAGTTTTCAGGCAATATGGCCCAGGTTAGAGTTGAGCCAATTATCTCTAGTCACACAGACATGTGTGGCAAGAACACATGTCCGAAGACACACTAGCTATTAGGAGGCTATAAACTTAGGCGGCCCATTTTAGCTGAAGGCCCACTTTACCTGACATCACACATACACACATATATAGCCTATATACTGTATATATAATGTCTTGAGTGCTTACTTCCCCATGGTGGCCATTGCAACGCAAGCAGCAGTGCATTCTAATGTGTTACTGAAGCAGCGGTTTCAGTGGGCTGTTGTTGTTATAGGCTATTAGGATCAATCTGACCAACTATTTACTCTTAAGAAGGAAAAAAAGCCACTTCACTGCTGGATGTCTGTCTATTTTTTTTCCCTTTAAGGGTCAACATCTTCCGTTCCTGATCGGATTATATGCCAATCAAGACAATCGTTTAGACCTTCATTCACATTTGGTTAGAGGCCTATATACAAGTTCCAAATTCAGCCTCAAACCGCTCTAAAGCCATTATGATACGTTATACACTATAGCCTAGTAGTACACCGCGCTGCTAAAGAACTGAGGGCTTAATTGGATTGTTTCTGGTGCCACGAGGGGAAATCCGTTACGTTTTCTTAAGCCACGTCGCGGCGGTTTGGAGGTTTACTTTGGCAGAAAAATAAAATAAAATAAAAAAAATGCAGCCGGTCTTCCGCGAGATGCCAAGTGTTCAGTGAACCGTGGCTCGGTTTGGGATTTGAATAATTCTCCGTTTTCACACATTGATATCGGAGAGCGAGCATGAAATTTTGCACAAATAATTCTATGGTGATCCCCCCCCCCCCCCCCCCAACCATCCGATTCTCTGCTTCCTTCCTCTGCTCCTTAAAGGGATAGTACACATTTTTTTTAAGTTAAGCTGTATGAGATACTTGCCATTAATATAGTGCCAACAAGTGTATTAATTGATTGCCAGATTCCCGTGGTGGGAGTTCTGCTCTGGTTTCGCTGAAATATGAAGTTCTGGTCATTTATATTCACGATTTAAGTTGTTATTACAGAAAGTAAGTTATTTGCTGCCTTCGGAGACCTTTAGCTTTATGCATGCTTTTCGTTTTAGGGATTTTAGCTGTGTTTGACAGGGAGCACTGGGCTAAATATGTATCTCTTTTTGATTATCACGGCTCATTCACGGCTCTTTCAATATGTTCTTTCAGAGCTTTTTGTAGAATCTACAGCACATATGTCAAACTCAAGGCCCGGGGGTCAAATCGAGGCCCGTGAATGAATTATCTTCGGCCCGCGGGATGATATTGAATTAGTATTAGAACTGGATAAGAAATGAATGCAACTACTCGTTTTACTTCCTCAACTCAGTCTCATTTAGTTTCTCAATTAACAATGAAAGCAGCACTTGGTGAGGATCATAGAAGAAAAAAAAAATCCCTGAAAATTTTTTCATTAAAACTGTTTTTAATGCAGGCAGTTTCATCTTTACAATTATCTTGCCATTAAGAGACATTGATTTTTAAAGGGAAATTACTTTTTTGCTGTTTGACAGTGACGTCATCGTAAACCGGTGTTGAAACACAGACCGGTATCTCCGGCCCTCGACTTGTAACAATTTTTCTATTTTGGCCCACTCTGTATTTGGGTTTGACACCCCTGATCTACAGTGTCAGGTTGAAACGGCTTTACTTTGCAATTGTCGCTCACTGCCTGACAAAGCCTACTATACCACCCCCCCAACCACCACCACAGCCGCTCATCTTAGCACCGCCAGGCAGTCAGGTGGTTTAGGTTTATATACCGCCTGACCTCACCGTTGCTATCGGTTACGGCGCTGCCTTGGCGATGTACGTAGTGATGTCATGCCAGAATTTTCCTCATCTTCTTTCTCCCTGCGTCTAGGTGCGCGTGCACGTGAATGTATGTCTACGCACACATCTGCGTGTATAAATGTGTATGTTGACAAGTGTGCGTGTGTGCATTTTGTGTGTGTGTGTGTGTTCTTGCGTACATGTCAGGGCCTTCATGCGTCAGCCAGGAAATTGCACGTGTTGGTTTGTTTGCGTTGAAGTCTCAGCTTGCAGCCCGCAGTCAGAGTTTCTTTGAAGGCCATATCCCTCTCCAGACTCTCTCCTTCCTCCTCAACCCCCTTGGACTTCTTTACTATATAAGCAACCAGAAATCAGCCAAAACGCAAAGAAAAAATCACATTAAACTTACTTCGGTTTTTCGTTTCTTTTCTTTTTTTTTTTTTTTTTAACCACATGTGGTCTCTATAGTCCAAATCAGTGGTTTTCAACCTTTTTCATGCCAGGGCCCACTATTCTGCATTTTAGCCACAGAGGACCACCGTTTGGTGTTGAGTTTAGTCTCTCAGACCCAAAACTAAGGATTTTCAAGTTTTTGTCTACAGAGAGATAGCTGGCAAAAGCGTTGGTCCAAATAACAATTCTTCTACATTTTCTAATTGTGTCGATTCTATTTTTTAAATTCAGATGTTTGAATATAATTTAACTCTTGAGAACTCTTGAGTGTAAAATGAAAAAATGTAAAATGAGTACTCTTGAGTTACAGATCTATAAGGGTCCATTTGGTTACCAACTGTCCATCATTTAGCTGGAGCCCACCTGGAATCCTCTCAGGGACCACAGGTGGTCCCCACACCACTGGTTGAAAACCACTGGTCCAAAGCAAAGAGGTGTATGGTGTAATGTGGTTTACAAAATAACAATTCTTCCTTTCTTATACGTTCACTTTGTGTAGAATTCTTCTTGTACATTAAAGGAGCATTCAATGATTTGGGTGATTTGGAAAACCCTCCGGTCCCAAACCAAGATGTGCACATGCACACACTCTACGACGGGGTAAAGTGCAACTGGCCCACAGCACATACACCATGGCCCCACCCCCACTCGATCCTGATTGGAGAAATAAGGCCCCTCTCATCCGAGAGGACCGACAAGCTCATAGCGAGCTTGTACATCTGCTATTTTTGGAAAAGCGTGAAAACGCCATGCAAATCTTTGCTTCTGGGAGTTCCCGGGGATCCATGTTTTCAGGGGAGGGGGTCAGTGGCCATACCCAGATGGTTTTGGGGGTCCTTGACATGAAATATTGAGGACCCACTGATGCAGAAACACGAGTTTCTTTCAGAAAACTGGCAGGAATTTGAAGACATTTTGTAGAATCTGGTGTCAAATGGATATGTGTGACAACGGCACTGGAACTGAAGACTGAAGCACGGTGCATTAACCCTTTAGTGTACTGAACGCGTTTTGGTGTTCTCAGCATTATGTTTTAACTATTGAAAAATAGCAGATCTACAAGCTCATAGCGCGCCACCGAGTGGCACGCTATGAGCTTGTATCTCTGCTATTTTTGAAAAATTGTGAAAACGTGGTGCAAATCTTTGAATATTATGTTATTCAGAAACTAGAAATCTAGACAGGACACACCAAAAACACATTTGAGTTTCATGTTATTCCCCCATCTAACACCAACACGGACGTTGGACAACTTCTCGTCTCTCTCAGTTGATCCGTTCCCTGTCTCCCTTCCTCTCTCTCTCTCTCTCTCTCCACCTGCTCTTCCTTCACAGTAGGTTTGGTACTAAGTGTGCGCGCTGCGGCCGTCAGATCTACGCCAGCGACTGGGTGCGGCGGGCGCGGGGCAACGCCTACCACCTGGCCTGCTTCGCCTGCTACTCCTGCAAGCGGCAGCTGTCCACCGGGGAGGAGTTCGGCCTGGTGGAGGAGAAGGTCCTGTGCAGGATCCACTACGACACCATGGTGGAGAACCTCAAGAGAGCAGCCGAGAACGGTAGGAGCAGTGTTGGGAATATTACTATTACCTTGTTAAAGTTTCGATGGAACCCGGGGGTGTCCTTGGAGGGAACGCTTAAACACTGGAATAATCTCTGTCTCTTGTTGTTGTGTGTCCTATTCCCTCTCTCCTCTCAGGGAACGGCATCACATTAGAGGGAGCTGTTCCAACGGAACAGGACAGTCAGCCCAAACCTGCTAAAAGAGCACGCACCTCCTTCACCGCAGAACAACTACAGGTCAGTTTACAGCAGGGGCGGATCTAGGCATGGGCATGGGCATGGGCATGGGGGGGGGGGGCAATGCCCCCTAAATACCCAGTCCCCCCCCAAACACGATGCCAAGCAAAACAACCCAAGATATTTCAAATTAAAGTGCTTATATTTAAAATGATCTGAAACACTACTACTGCTACTAACTAACTACAGCATGTGTCACCACTAAACCAACAGCATTTCATCATTGAAAACAGAAAACTCTCTGAGTCAGACCTTTAGCTTTATGCATGCTGCGTGTCTGTTGCAACTTCAACAACAACTGATGTTATTATTGATGCTTTACTTGACTGATAAAAGACCTGTAACCGAAAATGGTATGGGTGCGACTTCATCGCCCGTGTCGCTTCTCGCCACGGGCAATGAAGTCGCCCGTTCTCTTGCCCCTCCAACATGTTATCTTGCCCCCCCAAATGGGACATGTTACATCCGCCCCTGGTTTACAGGATGACGCACGCAAATCCAAATCCATATCTGTGCATCTACATTCTCGTCTTCTTTTGTGCGCTCTGGATGCCGCAGCGGGTCGATCTCACGTCCATGTCCTCTACGTCCCTCTGTGCAGGTCATGCAGGCACAGTTTGCCCAGGACAATAATCCAGACGCCCAGACGTTGCAGAAGCTAGCAGATATGACGGGCCTAAGCAGAAGGGTCATACAGGTCAGTTTGTTGTAGTACAGCATCACACCACGCCATGCCGTTGCCAATACACTGCACTACTGGGCCGGATCTAGGCAGGGGGGGGATGCCCCCTAAATGCCAGACTGCCCCACACACAATGGCATGCAAAACAATCTAAATTTCAAACATATTTTTAAGAATCTGGTTTCACTTCTAAATTGTTTAATTTTCATCATCATGATGATCAAGATGTGATTGGCCATGTTATGTTTTTTTTTTTTTTTTTTTTTGCATTCCTCCAGTCAACGAAAATACCGAATGGGGGATTATTTTTATTACTATAACCACGCAACATCTCTAAGGTATATTAATGACATAAGGACATAGTAAAATGTGGAATTCCCCTTTAAGCGTTTTAAAACCAGTAACATTATAGAGCACCGCGGTCCTGCGGTCCTGCTGGAATTGCCTGTTCCAGAAGTGAATTTCCTGTTAAATTCCTTATAGACTTTTCAAAAAGTATTTATGTAGAGATGTTTATGCTGCAGACAAAGCCAACAGCCTGACAGATTATGACATTTTTTTAACCGATTCCAACACTATTTTTGTTAATTTTATTCTTGTATTTAAAAGGTATTTAAATCAATATATATATTTTTAAGTCTTACAAGGAAAATGAATGGGGAATTCACTTCTGGGACAGGTGATGGGGGTCAGGACTGCGGTGCTCTATACATATATATACATGCTGTATATACAGTTTCCAGCTACATGATGGATGGTTGCGTTACATCTTTATAGGTGTGGTTTCAAAACTGCAGAGCAAGACACAAAAAGCACACGCCCCAGCACGGCGGCGGGGGGCCCCAGGGGGGGCACCCCCAGTCCCGCATCCCCTCGTCCCTGCCAGATGAGCTGCATTACTCCCCGTTCGGCAGCCCAGAGAGGGCCCGCATGGTGGCCCTGCACGGATACATCGACAGTGAGTCTCAGTGTTGGCTTTTTAGATTTTATTTTTACTGTATAAGACGCACTTAAAAGCCTTTAAGTTTCTAAAAAAAAAAAAAAAAAAAAAAAACATAGTGCACCTTACAATCCAGTGCGCCTTATATATGGATAGTCTGATGGTTGTAGCTTCTGTCTATGTTGACTGCAGTAGCTTCTATTATGTGCGCCATATAATCCAGTGCCCCTTGTACTGTATATGAAAACAGTTCTAAAATAGGCCATTCAGTGAAGGTGCGCCTTATAATCCGGTGCGCCTTATAGTGTGGAAAATACGGTATTTATTTTTTGCTTTGGTTAATGGTTTGGTACAGTAGTAAATCACTGGCTCAAGCACATCTTTATGCATGGGTCCCGTTCATTTTTTTTGTTGTTTTCTACATTTTGTTTTTACTTATAGGTATGTTGTTATTTATTATTAGTAGTATTATTATTAGCCTATTGTTGTTATTATTATTTCAAACCATAAAAAATAAAAATCTCCAAAAAGCTACTTACTTTTAATTAATTTTGGTTTTCGGTCAGTACAGAAATAATCAGAGAAATTCCATAATTCACAAAACATTTTTAAAGGGTGTTAACACCCATATGAAAAAAAAAAGAGATTTTCGTTGTCCCCCTCGTGGGAAATTATATTTCCACTGATTCACCTAGCAGAGTTTGGCGAGCCGAGGGTGGAACGGCTGATCTAATGCTATGTCCAGAAAACCACTCTAGGCCAGGGGTGCCCACAGTTTTTTGACCTGAGAGCTACTTTCAAAATGACCGGCTCAACAAGATCTACACATCAAAAATGTGATTGTTCCATTACGGAAAGTCCATTTCAAGGCTCCCTAGAAAGTTTGAGCTTTGAAATAGTGATGATGGTGTTACTGTTATAGCATCTAAGAATAATGCACTTATAAAAAAAAAATGGAGGGGGGAGAATTGGAAGGTTTTCCTGTATATGCTATTACTGTCTTTTTAAAACAGTATTTGAGGTTTGAGTTGACAGTTCGTGGTCTTGAGTTTAGTATCTTGCACCCAAAACTAAGAACGTTTTTTGTCCACAATTGGGAAAAATAACAATTATTCTCCATTTTCTAATTGTGTGGACTCTTGAAAGTTACATAATTCAGATGTTTAAATATAATTTAACTCTTGAGAGTGTAAAATGAAACCAAATGGACCCGTAAGGGTCCATTTGGTTTCATTTTAACGCTCTCAAGAGTTACAGATCTATAAGGGTCCAAGTGCTGGGGGACTGTCATGTGATCTACCCTCATGGTCTGTGCAGTGATCTACCTTTTGGGCACCCCTGATCTAGACACTATGCTGAGGTGTCCTGTCCCAGAGCTCAGCGGTTCAACTGGTCTTCTCTTCTGGCTCAGTCATGACTAGTGTTGGGCAATATTACTTAGGAGATCTTTAATTTACGTGCAACGCCATAGATATTACTTTACTTATTGTTTGAATTAAAGAATAACATATTACATATTACAATATTACTTTCCCAAGTCCCCCCCTCCCACCTGCAAATAAATAGTGATGTACAACACAATCTGATTAGTGACAACTGCAACAACTTGAGCACCATCGACAATCCTCTCGTTTTCTGACTGACTCTCTCTCTCTCTCTCTGTCTATTGCTCTCTCTCTCTCTCTCTCTCTCTCTCTCTCTCTCTCTCTCTCTAGGTCATCCCTTCTCCGTCCTGACCTCTCAGAGTCTCCCACACCACCAGGCCATGTCGCTGCCGCAGCTCCCTCTCAGCCGCTAGCCCATGGACCACCGCCCTGACCCCCCCTCCTTCTTTGTGACCCCCCCCCAGCCCCTCGACCTCTGAACCCTAACCCGTGCAGACGTCCGCCAAGCCGACCTGGGGGGGGCAAGCAAACTGGCAAAGGAGGCAGCAGTGGCTTTGGAGAAAAGACCTTTGAACCCACCCCACCCCCCCCCCATCCACCTTAACTGCTCTAAGGAAACGGAGGAACTTTAAGTGGAAGCTAAAAAACAGAACGAAAACGAAAACAAGCGTCGTTGTTGTCGTTGCGTTTGGTCTGAGACGTTTACTGTTAGCACCTGGGACTCACAACTCTCTCTCTCTCTCTGCTCTCTGCTCTCTTGTGCCACGTCAGTCACATCATGTAGCCCCCGACAACGTCATCCCTTTCCCCCTCTCAGCCTGCCTGCCTGCCACCTCTGATGGGATGTTAGTTTTGGAGAGATGGAAGTAGACCGCAGAAACCCGATTAATGCCTTTCCAGTGGCTGTCGAGTTGCAGATTGGCGGAGATAAGGAAAGAGGAGGAAAAATGTTAAAAGGGAACGATGCCGTAGATGGGGGGGGGGGGGGGGAGTCTGGGCTGGGTACACACACACACACACACACACACACACACACACACACACACACACACGCGCGCGCACGAACACGCCACCACGGAAGGAACACTAATGGTTGTTGGGGGAATTGACGGTATGTGAGGTTTATAGCCTTAATATTACCTATAGTATACCACAAATACAGTAAAATACAAATAAATTGCTTTGTTGAAACACGGTGACACATGCTACGTGTTGCACGTTTGTTTACAGCATAACAATTATATTGTGTATCTTTATCTCCTGAGTTGAATTGTAAAAGTACCGTTTCAACAAAGATAGCGCTGCGATTGATCATCATTATACCTGCCATGCAAAAATCCAACCCCTGTTATGTTATATAATATGTTACACATACAACAGAAAAAAACATTTCATCTAGGAACCATTTCGAACCAGTTCAAAACATTCGCTCTGAAAGAACATAATGAAAGATTTCTCCTGCATTCTCATATTCTCTCCAAAAATAGCAGGCGTTCACGGCTCATAGCGCGTGGTGCGCTATGAGCCGTGAACGCCTGCTATTTTTCAATGAAAGTTTAAACACCACAAGTATAGTACAGAATGGTCTAAAGGTGGTGTGAAGAAGTGATACTGTACATCTCGGTTACAAAAAAAAGAAAAGGTTTTAATTATTTAAAAATAATTAAAACCTTGTTATCATGATAATGATAACAGGGGCTTTCCCTGAGTCTCCAGCTCTTTCCAAAACAGAAAATACACTTTTAGACACCTTCACAGAAGCATTTACAGTGTTTCAAGCAGGAAAAAAAGTTGTCTGCTCATGCTCCTCTATTGGTTTCTTGACTTTCATCACCACTTTCACTGTGTTCTCCTCTCTTTCCGTGATTGGGGGTGATTGATCCTGAACCTGAAAATGTATTTTCCGTTTTAACTAAGCGCTTGGGGAAACGGGTAGATCCTTATCGGCACCGAACGAAACGCAAACGTACAAATGTGTCAAAATGCTTCTCAGTTTAAGCTCAGAAGGGTCTCTTGAGCCACCCACATTTATTTCTCATTTTAAGATCACCTAAAGATCACCTATGCCTCTTTATGGCTCCTGAATACTAGGATCCATAAATGAGGCAACGCTGAAGTCTCTCCATTGGCTGCTACAGATGTATTTGAGAGATAAATGAGACAAAGCTGAAATCTTGCTATATATAGCAAGATTTCAGCTTTGTCTCATGTATCTCTCAAATACAAAAAAAATACTCAACAAAGGATTATCTCTTCGCAGCGCTACTTGAACACGACCGCCACGATAATTAGCTGTTATTATTAGAGCTACCGCAATAGTTGTTACAACTAACCGACATTAAGAAAGAAAGGAAACCTACAGGGATGGATCTCAGAGATGTAAATAGTGGTTTAAACAGCCCTTTTCCTTCAAAGACTGAGAGGCAGTTATATAGTAAAAGCTGTAAAAAATTGTTTTTTGTGTTTCCAATCGGATCACTAATGTATGACTTCTTGGGTCTCTCATCCAGCCTCTCTATGTGTGTGTGTGCGTGCGTGCATGTGTGACATAGAGTAGTGGTACATTCTAGACAAAACGGAACAGATTGTGTTTGTATATACAGTATATATACATTAGTATGATGTGTGCGCGTGTGTCGCCAGGGGCAGTGAGGATGTACCTTAGTGCCATTGGCCGTGGTTGTGTGAAGAACGGGAGGATCCAATGTCGACGAAAAGAGGGGGGGGGGCCAAGACCTCGACGTCCTTGTATTTATTGAGATGTTAAACCCTGTAAAGCACTTTCCCCCCACCCTACTCTGAAATGGTTTTGTTTTGTATTATTATTAATGAAAAGAAGAAAAAGAAGAAGGAGAAAACAAAGGTTTATTTGATGGAGCTTGTGCTATCATTAATGTTTTGTGTACTAAAATGCAATAAAAAAAACAGAATGTGATATTTGTTGTTGTTTGCTTAAAACTTAGAGAACCGCTGAAACATAATATGTTTTTTAATGATAGATGTAGTCACTAGTACAACCACTAACGTCCCGGGAAACTAGCTATAGCCTAGCTGCGCTCTGAGAGGAAAAACACCAGCTGAAACCATTATATTGATTAGCTGTGGCAGTGTGGGTGGTTGAAGTGACTGCATGTGACCTGTTTCAACCAATCAGGTGAGTTCCTCAAAACGACGTGTGGTACAATATATTCATGGGACTCGTGGGATTGTGGGAAATATGGAAGGACAAAAATACAACCTTCAGTGTCAGAAAATCAATAATTGGTACATTTTGGAACCCAAATCTACATCAATCAGATATTCCCTGGGCTCCCGGGAATAAAACAGCACAAAGTAAGAACTGTGTTAGAGATATATGATGTGAATGGGTGTTTACAGAGTTTACAAGACTATACAGGTCTAGGTGACATTAGTAATGCACCAATGTATCGTTCCACATATTGGTATGGCCGATGTTTGCTGGTGTTGGCAAATAAAACTGACGTTAACGAATGGCACTAGCTGATGTTTATCTGTTGTTGATAAACATTTTGAGTTGACTACGTTGGTGTGATATTTTTGTTACAGGACTTAGGATATTAGGCATCAATAAAGCATCAATAGTAACATCAGTTGTGAAATTGCAACAGGCACGCAGCATGCATGAAGCTAAAGGTCCGACTCAGAGAGTTTTCTGTCTTGAATGATAGAATGCTGTTGCCTTAGTGGTGCGACAATTGTAGTTAGTAGCGTAGGCTATTGTTTCAAATCATTTTATATATAATCACTTTCATTTAAAATCGGCAGAGTCCCTGCCATTCTACCTGTGTCATCCAAAGGAGGCAGACCTGGAGCCTGCACTCCTGCTTCAGTGCACTGTGCTTGTTATTTTAAGTCAGGGATCTAGGCGTAGGGGGGTAATGTCCCCCTAAATGCCCTGACTGCCCCACCAAACATGATGGCATGCAAAGCAACGCACATTTCACAGATATTTCAAATACTGATAGTATATTTAAAAAATGATTTGAAACACTGCGCTAACTAACAAGAATTGTGGCGCCACTAACCTAACAGCATTTCATCACCATTTTCAAAACAGAAAACTCTGAGTCAGACCTTTAGCTTTATGCATGCCTGTTGCAACTTCAACAACAACTGATGCTTAGTTTCTTAATAAAGTCGTTTTGGTGTTCCAAGCATTATGTTTTAACTATTGAAAAATAGCAGATCTACAAGCTCATAGCGCGCCACCGAGTGGCGCGCTATGAGCTTGTATCTCTGCTATTTTTGAAAAATCGTGAAAACGTGGTGCAAATCTTTGAATATTATGCTGTTCAGAAACTAGAAATCTAGACAGGACACAATGGGTTAATATAAGTCCTGTACAAGATAAAAATATTTTGGGTCACAAAATTAAATAATTTTAATTATTTAATTAATGTTCCACATCACTACAGTACGTAGACCACTGGTCTACTGACAACACAGTACACCCCATAGGATCCTTAGAGCATGTTGGAGTTACTTCCGTTCTGCAGTTTATTTACTTAGTTTTCATGTAGGATCGTAACTATTTCATCAATATTCAACATTTGTCTCCTGCTCCTGATATTTGCCATGCCACACCCCCCCCCCCCCCCCCCCCCCCACACAACACACACACACACACACACACACACACACACACACACACACACACACACAAAACCACTGTCATAGACAAATCAAAATTTCAAATGACCTAACTTAGTGGCAAAGACATTTACATACTGTATAGGCTTAGATACCCCCCTCCTCATCAAAATGATTACAAAAATACACAAACATTCATCAAGATTTCCTAAACTGCCATATGCAAAAGTCATTTCTATTGAAAGTTGCTGAGTGGTACTTGAGTGGCCATGTCCAGGGGAAAGGTTCCTTTCTTATTTGTTCCGGACGTCAGGATTATAACCAACCACTTCATCCCACGCCTTTCGGCAGGTGCGCACTATCCACTCGTGTTCCTGGTCGTCTGTAAGGGAACAGCAGACAGAATGCATACATGATAATGTGCAACACTTCCAAAATATACACAATAAGAAACAAACAAGAAAACAGCAACAAAATGATTTGAACTTTAGCCAGCAATGAAAAACAAATTTTAAAAAATCCTTGGTTGTCACTGTCAGTCATTAGAATGTTTTCATTGTGCAGTGTAGGGCAGTCTAAACCCACAGTGGTCTTAGGTATGGGGAAGCTATAGCTGCTGCCATGTGTAGTATTATGCAGAAGCGGGGATCGAACCCGGGGCGGGACTCCCACTCGCCAGTCCAACGCACAACAAGTCGCGCCAATAGGGCTGAGCCCGATTGGCGGGGCTGTTGTCGCTGGCTCATGGCTGGGTGCTACATTCACCCCCTTGATCTTTTGGAGCGCGTCCTCACGCTTCACACTTCACACCACGGACCGCCGTACATGATGTCCCTCATGTGGACCCGCAAGGACGTATACGGGTATATTGGGGATAACACCCGCACTCCAAATCCCTGCCGACTATACGCCAGCTACGCAGAAGCGGGGATCGAACCCGGTACTCGCCAGTCCAACGCACAACAAGTCGCGCCAATAGGCGGGGCTGTTGTGGCTGGCTCTTGGCTGGGTGCTACACATGCTTTGGCTCCAAGAGAGGGACAAATGGAGGAAAATATGGGCAAATAACTGCAAAAACATAGGGAATAGGCCAAGAATAGGCAAAGATGTAGTAAAATGGGCCAAAAAGAGGCAAATAACCACATATAACTGCAAAAATGTTATAGGGTAAGAGCAATTGTTTGTTTATTTCTTGTCAGGTTACAATGGCCATGATATAATTGAAATTGTGGACGAGACGAACAAATAAAACAGTTCCAGTGATTAGAAAATTTGGCCCTCACTGATAGTCACTCTTTTAGTACGTAAACAAACACAAAGTTGATCCAGACACTATAGAGAATCACCTAAACGCATGTACCGGTAGTTTTATTTTTTTCATGAAATTGTTGACTTCCTGTTGATTTTTACAATGTTTTGTTAAAAAGAAAACCCGGTCTGGATCCGCATCCAGATCTTCATATAGTAAAATCAACTGGGACTTAATATTTTTATGAAAAAAAAAATAAAGTTATGTTGATGCTCTATGGTCTAGAGTGCCTGAATCAACTTTGTTTGTGTTTATGTACTAAAAGAGCGACTTTGAAATCTTTAATGTAATTAAGTCAATGAGGGGTATGTTTTGAATTATTAACTGGAACAATTCTAATTTCTTGTCCACATTTGGAATTACAGTATATCATGGCAAGATAACTACGCAAAAAGAACACCCACAAAAATATTGGTCTTAAACCTTTTAAATGCACTGTGACATGCCCTATACCTTAAGCCATCTTCTGATGCATTCACTTAAATCTGAAACGTCTCAATCAGTCAGTAAATCCTACACACAATTTCACTAGCAGAGGTCATACATTTGGTTAGTAGTGCCGAGACGTTCAAGTGGCCATTCGAGTCTTGGGGGGGTCGGTTTGTTCGAATCAAGACAGTAGGCCGACAATTAGAGGAGAAAATAACTTCTTAGGAGCCACTTGAGACGCTGATAAATAATACCCCCCTCCCCAGAAAATGAATGCCATTTTTTGTGTGTAAAAGAGGGGTTGGTGTTTTGAGGAGCTGATAATAAACTGTGTTTTTTTGCGATAGTTAAAACCCGAAATGAGTTTGCTAATTGCAGAGCAGGGAGTGTTGT
>CM076985.1:11915560-11923060 GCA_039105355.1 Benthosema pterotum
TATGAATACTTTTTGAAAATGAATGGTATTCACTTGTGGAGCAGGTGTCGGGAGGGGACAGGGCACTTGAGAGAATGGAAACCTTGGGTTTGGACCCTTACAAGTCGTTTGGTTCCATGCATTGTACACTCTCAGAAAAAAAAAAACGCCAGTTTCAGTTTGGGCTTTGAGAGAAAAGCCTTTCGTCCAATCAGGACGAAAACCATCGCACCTTTTCAGGTTCACATTATTAGAGCATAACACCAAAATATAGAGTTTTGGCCTGACAGCATCAATATGTTGAAAAAAAGTCACTATTTGACTTTTTGCATGTGATAAAGTGCTGTGTACAAACTAAATCTGCCTATATTACCTTTAGATACACACACATGCACACACACACATGCGCGCGTGCGCACACACACACACACACACACACACACACACACACACACCACACACACACACACACACACACACACACACACACACACACACACACACCTCAATTACATACAGTATTTCCTGCATTTGACTTAGAACTATGTCGGGGAGAGTATACTTGAGCAGGGGCGGATGTAACATGTCCCATTTGGGGGGGCAAGAGAACATGGAGGGCAAGAGAAAATGGTATGGGGGCGGCTTCATCGCCCGTGTCGCTTCGCGCCATGGGCGATGAAGCCGCACCCATAACATTTTCGGTTACAGGACTTTTATTAGTCAAGTAAAGCATCAATAATAACATCAGTTGTTTGTTGAAGTTGCAACAGACACGCAGCATGCATAAAGCTAAAGGTCTGACTCAGAGAGTTTGTTTTTTTTTTCTTCTTTTTTTAAGGATCGAGCTGTAGATATATACTGTATATCCACTCCAGGTGTGCAACACAAAGAAATCAACAAGGTTGCCAGTGAGGGTGTAATGGAGAGATGAAGAGCCCCGTGCCCCCCCTGAAAGCACATGCCGGCACTGGCACACTGCCCAGAACCTTACTCATACCAAGTGTGTGTCCTCCTGCTACCAAAAGGCACATTACACCGTCCGTACAGCATTGATTGGTTAAACCTATTCCTTTAGGGCTGATGGATATAGTATTTTGTATATACAAGAATCAGTGTCAAAAGGTTTCTCCCTTCAGCATTCGTATTTGCCATTTTGTCTTGTTGGTCCAGTCATAGAAGTCCAAGACATCTATGACACCGTGGCCTTGTTGTTATATTGTACAGTAGTAGACCCTCATGGGACCTTCACCTAGATCAGTAGTTTTCAAAAAATGAAAAATGGAAACCATTTTTTCCTTTTTTTTCAAAAAATGAAAAATGGAAACCAAATGGACTGGTTAAAATATTCATTATTTAAATTTGCCCAAGTCTGCACAATTAGAGAATGTAGAAGATTAATGGTCATTTTGAGCTGTATGTTTGGCTGGTTTGTTTGCCAAATCCAGCCTGGAATTGTGGACAAAAGCAAAATAAATCTTTAGTTTTGGGATCTGTGGGGCTAAAATGCCATCGAATGGTTGTCCGTTGCTCAAATTCTGAATAATTAGTGGGCCCTGGTATCAAAACCACTGCTTCTTCAGAGGATATGTATCTCCTCTGAAGTGTAACTGGAGGCAACATTTAATCATAACGTGAAGTTTATGAAAAACAGTGCATCTAAATGTAACATATCTTCCACTGTACGTCAAAAGAGGGGCTGCTCTTCATTTGAAATTCCTGGACACCACATATCCCTCTATAGCACACTGCACGCGCCTTTATATTAAAATCAATCCCTCTCCCCACAAAAAAACATCATCTATAGCCCCGTGGGTCATATCAGTGACAGACCCCATTGTTTTTTTTGCTGCTTGGCCAAATGCCACGTGAGATTGTTTATTTGAGTTAGCAACAGTAACCATGGGGTCCGGGAACACGTAACCATAGGTCAGGAGTTTTGTCTGACATTGCCCGGCAACAACGCTGATCTCAGAGAGGTAATGTACGGCAAAATAAAAAAAACATCTCCAGATGCCTCCATTGTTGTATTTTGTTTTATAGATAGATACAAGGATTTGGCTTCTTTGTGTTGCACGAGTCATGACCCTTCTGTTCCTGCTTGTCCTATACGTATAACAGTTTTAACAGAGACATGGGGGGGTCCCTTCCTGCTTTACTCCCAAAGGCATTTAAAGAACAAAACAAAAAAAAATAGAGGGTTGCAAAAACCTGCCCCTCAAAATGACGTCCTAATGCAGGCCAGGGATGCCGAACTCAAAAACACACCGGGACAAAATTGGCGATAAAGCCGCACCCATACCATTTTCGATTACAGGACTTATATTAGGCAAGTAAAGCATCAATAATAACACCTGTTGTTGTTGAAATGAACAGACACGCAGCATGCAGCACGCAGCAAGCTAAAGGTCTGACTCAGAAACCTAAATTTTGAATCATGAAATGCTGTTGGTCTAGCACAGGGGTTTTCAACCAGTGGTCCGGGGACCACCAGTGGTCCGTGAGAGGGTTCCAGGTGGTCCTCAGCTAAGTTGGTTAACCAGATGTAACTCTTGAGAACGTAAAAATGAAACCAAATGGACCCTGGCGGGTCCATTTGGTTTCATTTTTACACTCTCAAGAGTTAAAATATTCATCATCTGAATTAGCCATTTTGGAATGTATGTTTTGCTTGTTTTGTTTCCCAAATTCAGCCTGGAATTGTGGACAAAAGCAGAATAAATCTTCAGATTTGGGGGGTCTGTGGGGCTAAAATATCCTCAAATGGTGGTCCGTGGCTCAAATCCTGAATAAATGGTGGTCCCTGGGATCAAAAAGGTTGAAAACCCCTGGTCTAGCACTTTAATTTGAAATTTGGGGTCTAGCACTTTAATTTGAAATTTGGGTTGTTTTGCATGACATCATATTTGGTGAGGCAGTCAGGGCGTTTAGGGGGAGCATTGCCCCTCCCCATGCCCATGCCTGATGTAGATCCGGCCCTGCTGCTCTGGCTGGCTGTGTACTGTGTCCCAGTCAGTGGTCAGTGTTGTAGCTGGACTCCTGCTCTCTCTCTCTCTCTCTCTCTCTCTCTCTCTCTCTCTCTCTCTCTCTCTCTCTCTCTCTCTCTCTCTCTCTCTCTCTCTCATCCTGGGCGGAAGCCGTGAGGCAATAAATTCAGTCTTCACACCCTGCTCTGACAAATGTGCCTTCACCTCTCAGGGATGAAAATAAATTCAATGCAGGATGTAGGAACATTCCTCTGAGACGGAGAATTAAAAAGTTAAGGAGGAGCGCATACTCCAACAAACACACACACACACACACGCACACACCCAAACTCCGAACCACAATGACTTAAAGCTATTATAGATAAAATCTAAATATAATATACCTATGTCAACAAAATCCTTTTCGTCAGGTCCATGCCAAGGCGGTGCTAGTGTGTGTGGGGGGTGGGGTTGTGGGAGGGTGCGGGCGGCGGCGTTCTAGCCAATCACAGCACAGCCGTGTCTAGCAGTTTAATAATGAGCCAGAATTAGATTCAAATCTGTTTACAAACACAGATTTTGTGCTGAAACAGCGCCCTCTTCAGAAAGTCACTATTTGACTTTGGAAAGTCATATACTGACTTTGTGTGGCTTCTGGAAAAAAGTCACTATTTGACTTTTTGCATGTGATACAGTGCTGCGTACAAACTAAATCTGCCTATATTACCTTTAGACACACACATGCACGCACGCACGCTCGCACAGACACACACACACACACACACACACACACACACACACACACACACACACACACACACACACACACACACACACACACACACACACACACACACACCAGGGCTTGACACCAACACTTGCCCACTTGCCCGGGGCAAGTAAAAAAAATGGTGGGGCAAGTGAAGTCTGCTACCTGGTTGCCCGATCGGCAAGTGTGCAACGTAGTGCACTATAACACAACACAAGATAAATTTGTCTTGAAGGCAGTCATTGCACTCTGCCTCTGTGTCTTTCCCTGCTTTCTAGCTGTCCACAATTCCAGGCTGGATTTGGGAAACAAAACAGGCAAATTAACATACACATCAAAATGACCATTAATCTTCTACAGTGTAGACCTGGGCTAATTAAGATGATGAATTTTAACTCTTGAGAGTGTAAAAATGAAACCAAATCCATTTGGTTTCATTTTTACGTTCTCAAGAGTTACATCTGGTTAACCAACTTAACTGGGGACCACCTGAAACCTGGGGGGCAAGTGACCATGACCTGAGGGCAAGTAGAACCTGACTTGCACTTGCCCGATGGGCAAGTGCCTCGGAGACCTTAGTGTCAACCCCTGCACACACACACACACACACACACACACCTCGATTACAGTATTTCCTGCATTTAACTGAACTACGTCGGGGAGAGTATACTTGAGCAGGGGCGGATGTAACATATCCCATTTGGGGGGGCAAGAGAACATGTTGGAGGGGCAAGAGAAAATGGTATGGGGTCGGCTTCATCGCCCGTGGCGAGAAGCGCCACGGGCGATGAAGCCGCACCCATACCATTTTCGGTTACAGGACTTTTATTAGTCAAGTAAAGCATCAATAACAACATCAGTTGTTTGTTGAAGTTGCAACAGACACGCAGCATGCATAAAGCTAAAGGTCTGACTCAGAGAGTTTTCTGTTTTCAATGATGAAATGCTGTTGGTTTGGTGGTGCCAAAATTGTAGTTAGTAGCAGTAGTAGTGTTTCAAATCATTTTAAATATAAGCACTTTAATTTGAAATATCGTGGGTTGTTTTGGATGGCATCGTGTTTGGGGGGCAGACTGGGTAGACCCCCCCTCCATGCCCATGTCTAGATCTGCCTGGGCAGACCACCCCCCCCCCCCCATGCCCATGCCTAGATCCGCCCCTGTACTTGAGGGAAGTGCTTCGGTCTCCCCTTTTCTTTGCAACGTACTAGAAATAACCCTCTTCGCCTCTCTCTTTCCAATATCACTGATCAATCCCAGAGCCATGATGATGATGATGATGATGAACAACCCACACAGCGAGGGAAAAAAAGAAGAAGCTCAAAACATATTTCGTCCTCTCGCACATGTTCATGACATCTGGTTGAGGAAGAAGAGCGTCTTCTCATCTGTTTCTGTCTATCGCTACACACACACACACACATGTAAATGAGATCTGCATGCGATGCAGCCTTTTTGTGGACCCGACCTTGATTAATATAAGGGATTCTAATCTGTATTATGTTGCACATAAGACATTCTAGACACCGTTCTCCGGGTCCAAAACCACATTCCTGCCGCAGGCCCGCTATACAGTCAATCACCACGTAGAAGCTACGCCAAGAGTCGTATTGTAAAGTAATATACCTGTGTTTTTAACGCAACAAACAATCAGTCAAAACAATCACATCAAAAGCATTAAAAACAAACAAAAAAGCAGCCCTGAAGCCAAGAGCTCTTTCGTAGCATTTCTGTTAAAGATAGATAAAGAAATATAAAGATAATAATAAAGTTTTATGTTTAAACACTTGAGCCACACCACCGTTCCCAAACACCAAATAAAATGTTATTTCCGTTTTCTACATTTATACATAAAAACAGTATATATTTCAAAAGATTTTTTGCTTTGTTTAAAAAAAAATGTTTTACACACACACACCCAACAAATCTAAGAAATTAGACCCATAAAAATAGTGAAAAATCTACAAAGGTTGCTACCATTACTAATAGTACTGATATACTACTTCTTCGCAGTTTGCACAACATATGCATAATGAGGACGTTCTACAATGATACATTTACTGTATACTGTATGCATTCTTTATCCAAGGCGCTTAAACTACATTCACACATAAACTGAGTGTAGCGAAGCAATGCAAGGTACCAACCAACACATGGTAACCAATTGGGGTTCAGTGTCTTGCCAAAGGGAACTTCGACATGTAAACAGGAGGAGCCTGGGATTTGAACCGCCGGTCCACGGACCTTGTGAGTCACAGTCGTCCTTCTATTTGAATTGATTTTATTTTTTTTAAATAAAACATTTCTGCAAGGCTGCCAGCCAACTGCAACGTATAGAGATAACTCTAAATCTATTTCGTGGATGTTGTCCATGTGATCAAAGCTATGTGGAGGTCTTGTTGGGTTTGATAAAGAATGACATTTCAAACACCACCGTGACCTTATTATGGCAATACGCCTGGACACGATCCTACCGATGATCATACTGGAGCTCTTATGGCTGTCCGGTGTTGCCTGGAAGATTTCAGACAATTGAACAAAATGATATATCACATGATATACCACCATTTGATGACATTTAAGCCCCAAAGACCCCTAAACTAAAGATCACTTTGTTAACAATACCAGGCTGGATTTTGGAAACAACACAGGCAAACATCTCTACTTATGTAGATTTGAGCTAATTCAGATGATGAATATTTTAACTCTTGAGGGTGTAAACATGAAACCATGTTTACGCTCTCAAAGAGTTACATCTGGTTAACTAACTGTCCGTCATTTACTAGCTGGGGACCACCTGGAACGACCACTGGTGATCCCCGGTCCACTGGTTGAAAACCACTGATATATCAGAAGAATTGTGGTCAAATGTGTACACGTATTGGCCCCTTCAAACCGCACACCTACTGGTGCGCACACACGCACAGCGCACGCGCATGCATGCAACATGCGAATGCACATATGCTATATATACTGTACATTCACAGATGCATACACACGTGCACAAACAATCGGTGTCATAACCTCGTATGCAAACTCACGACATTGCCTGATGGTGCAAAATCGGGCGCTTTGGGGAGAGAAAAAAAACTGACAGAGGACACCGGAGTTTTGGGAATTCCAATCTATCTGCAGACCTGACACACTGTATTCCCTTCAAATCACTAGTTCAGACTTTGGGCACCTGAAGGATGGGAGAATATGTTTTGCATTTTCCACTTTGGAAAAAAAAGAAAAAAGAAAAGAAAAAAGTTAAAACCTTCCAAATGACTGCAATATAGAGGTATGGTTATCAGATGAGCTGAGTAGCTCATCTGATAATAGAGGATACTGTGAGATAATCTGTTTAGGTTCTATATGGGTTCTTTGATAGCAATGCTTCCCATATGCCTTGACACTCAATGATGCATTTATTAAAATAGGACAAATGTGGTCTCGTTTATTTTTTCCAATTTTTTCAAATTGTTGTCAGTGTAAGAGCTAATAACACTGATCTTTTTTTTTTTTTTTCAGGCAGTACAGTACTTCAGTCGTAGCGTACACCTTAAAAATGTGGAACTCGAAACATGTTCAATGGATCCATTTGGTTACATTGTTTGTATTTGTACCCACTGTGCAAAAGTGTCTAGACGTATAGACGCCTATCTTAGATTAGTCATCTATCTCTAAATAACTTTCACTTTTAGACCTTTTTGGACACTTTTAAGATCTTTAGATCTAGATGCTCAGTGGGGTAGTGTTAAAATCGAATCAAAATGTACGGATTGCCTGACAACTACTGCCATACCAT
>CM076985.1:11928060-11945560 GCA_039105355.1 Benthosema pterotum
GGTCGGCAATGGTAGAAAACCACGCAATACCGCGTATAAGGATGATGACTTTCTCTTTCTAAACATATATACGTTGCTGTACTTTAATTGTTGCACTAATCACTAACTAGCGTGCAGTTCCCCATTTGAAAACATATGCCAGATTTTTTTTTACGTGATTTGCGTACTCTGAACCTTTTTCATTTCAAGGAGGACCCCCAGTTTGTGTGCGTGTGCGTGTGCGTGTGTGTGTGTGCGTGCGCGCGCGCGTTTCCATACCTTACGTCACTGGTGTGCGCAGCGCAGCAGCAGCAGCGAGGCGCAGGCGCAGTAAGCTGACCTTCCTCTCCTTCTCTCTGCTACAGAGAGACAGAGTCAGTCGAGGACATTAGTGTTTCCAGTGGAGTTGGACCACTACAGTCTGTTGTTTTAGTTTGTGCTCGAACAGGAACGGGGGGAAGAGTCCGTCCGCCGCCATGCCGACCACGGTGGAGCTTCCCGCCTTGGAGGAGCTGAATGTTCAAGAGGTGAGTCTCTGTAGTAGCATGGCATATAGAGGGAACACTGCATACTGGGACCAAGGGGCTGCTAGGTTAACTCAGAGCCATCTCGTAGAAGCGTTGCGACATTGAGGGGGCAGAGACTGAGCGCGTTTTGAGCGTCGGTCATGCAAGCCTGAAAGAGGGACAAGCTGGAGCTGGAAAAGCGTTGTTTGTTTTCAACGTGGGCGGCGCAAATAACAGCAGGGCTCAACGTGTCAACTGTTTAAAAGTGTCGCACACTAACAACTAAATTCTCCGTGATGTTTATGCGCCACTATTACTACAAAAGGAGACCATTGCATGTCTGACTACTTCTGGTCCAGGACTTGTCCCTATTTGTTTGTCACCATTCTCAATACAAGTCTACTTAGAAGAGCCGCCATTGGATTGGCCCCATGAAGTGAACGGAGTTTGCGTCACTCTGTCTAATAATCTGAGGCTCTGTGCTAACTAACCGGCTATTGCTGCTAGCACTAACTTTACACTCTGGCTTGAGTGGACATGTTCATGTAGATATTAAGCTATTATTAAGGCTTTTTATGTTATTACAACGTCTTGACTATGTTCATGTAGTTCTTTATCTGCTAGGATGTCTGTACATTACTTGTCCATAGCATCTATTCTTCACCTTGATAACAGGGCAGTAGTAAACCCATTACCAACAACAACATCCACCACCTCAGCAGCTGTCATGACTTACAGGTCCTTCTAAAAAATAGCATATTGTGATTAAGTTCATTATTTTCTGTAATGTTCTGATACACATTAGACTTTCATATATTTTAGATTCATTACACACAACTGAAGTAGTTCAAGCCTTTTATTGTGTTAACATATTGATGATTTTGGCAAAATGTAAATAAAAAACAAAGATCTAAAAGATTAGCATTTCATCCGACCTATATATACAGTATATATATATATATATATATATATATATATATATATATATATATATATATATATACAGTATATATGTATATATATGTATATATACACTGTATATTTCGGTCCAACCGCAAGTCAATGGGCTCGAAGCATGGCTGTTATTGTGCAAGTCGACTTGGACTAAACAAAATCGCCATGGCAGGGCTAGACCAACACCAGCAGCTGACATGGCACCCCAGACCATCACTGACCATGGGTACTTGACACCGGACTTCAGTTCGGGCATTTTGGCATTTCTTTCAGCCCACTCTTCCAGTGCAGACTCTGGCACCTTGATTTCTGAAAGATTGGTTTGAAAACCACTGGCTTAATGTGTCCTTCCTAGACACACTACTACTTGGGAATATTTCATAATATAACTGAAAGGATGGTTGGTTGCTCTGACGGTGGAGATTTTGATCATTCGCACACACTATGTTCTTGTTCTTGCAGTGATACTATCACATATGTACATATAGACCTGTTTTTACAGTATATGGCAGAGTGTGCCCAAGACAAAAAGTGACAAAAGTTGAAGGAGGCAATAGCAGAAAAATACCTGTAGGAGCCAAAACTGACCTTCTATAGCTATATAGATATTCACGCTGGGTTGGTGAGGTGAGCGCCGCATTGGACTTCATTCATTGGTTGAAGTGCCTCTGTGGGTGGCCACCATAGACTATAAGTGCATGGTCTTTCCCAGCTCACTCCAAGGCTGGTTTGGATTCTTGGAGGCAGGGTGAGCTGGGAGGCTACATAATTTGTTGACCGCACTTTATAGCACTTGGCACTTTGATTGTTTGATTCCTATTAGTATTCTTCACTGGTCGCATCTTTGCACATATTTATTACAATCTTATTTATCTTGCTGAAGTATTGTAATATTTGGTGCACTGATATTTAAACAGCAGTAAACACAGCATAAACTTATTTCCTTGTTTGAATCTTTCTTATCATTGTGTCATGTATAATGTTGCGCGTCATATAGCTTGTATAACTCCCAGTCTTAGCCTGCCGGCATGAGTGATTTATTGGAAGTCATTTTCAGCCACTACAAGACCTATTGTTCACCTTATGTTGAATGTAATAGAGGCAACTTTTGAGCTAAAAATCAAAATGCATATAGCTATATGTATTTTTACATTTCCCCTTCTACGGTTGCTTCTACTTTGATGGTGAAGCTGTTTCCCTGCAGACAGACACTTGCTTTGTCCTGCAGACGACCCAGAACGTTGTTGTTGTCAACAAATCATGGAAACAAAACATTCGTCAGGCTCAGGACAGGCGGTGCTAATGTGTGTGGGGGTAGTGTGTGCAGTGTTAAAGTTGCCTATATATACCCTTTGTGTACTGAACACATTTTGGTGTTCTAACCATTATGCTTTACCTATTGGAAAAATAACAGATCTACAAGCTCATAGCGCGCCACTGAGTGGTGTGCTATGCGCTTGTAGGTCTGCTATTTTTGAAAAATCATGAAAATGTGGAACATCTTGTGCTTCTGGGGGGATTCCCTACATTATTTTAGATGGGAGTCCACAGCCAAATAGTAATTTGGCAGATAATTCTGCCAGGTCATTGGTATGAAATATGATGAGCATCACTGACACAGGAACGTAGATTTCTTTTCAGGAAAACTAGAATATAATGTCAGAAATTAAAATGCAGCATTAGAAACTAGAATTTAGTCTCAGAAACTAGAATATAGTGTCAGAATCTAGCATCTACTGTCAACTAGAATCTAGAGCCGGAAACTAAAATCTAATGTCAGACAGTACGTTGTAGAATATCATGTCAAAAACTAGAATCTAGTGTCAGAAACTAGAATGTAGCCTTAGAAACTAGAAGCTCATGTCAGAAACTAGAATCCAGTCACGAGGAAATGAGTTAAAAAAAAAAAAAAAAAAAACAATGGTAAGACTCACACAGCACAACTTTGTGATATTATTTCATTTAATTTGCGTGTGTTTCTGTGCGTCCAGGTGAATGTGTCTTCTGCGGTGCTGAAGGCTGCTGCACACCACTATGGCTCCCAGTGTGATAAACCCAACAAGGAGTTCATGCTCTGCCGCTGGGAGGAGAAGGACCCCAGGAAGTGTCTGGAGGAAGGGAGGAAGGTCAACCAGTGTGCAATCAACTTCTTCAGGTAACATCAGGGCTGGATCTGGGCCAAAATACCCCCTAATGCTCTGACTGCCCCCCACCAAACATGATGGCATGCAAACAATACAAAATTCCAACAATTGTGGCACCACCAAACCAACAGCATTTGGTGGAGGTAGAGAGAGAGAGAGAAGTAGGCTATATATGGCAATATATTGATCACCTTGAAAATGGTAGAAACAATCGAGAGGCTGCTATGTCAATATGGCAATAAACGGCATGAATTATCTGGTGATCAGTGTTCTCAAAGCCCCCCTTGCAAGTTACATTCCTAACAATACCACTTGTTATATTAGGTTGTTTATAGGTTTTATTTTAATGTCCCTTTAAACCTGAGAGTGTTTTATTGTTTTGAATAGATAGATACTGTATAATCAATATACTATATATCAATGATTTGAGATATATCGATGTGCATCGCATTGTGTCCTCTGTATCGTGATACATATCTGTCATGAGATTGCAAGCAATATCCACCACTAGTGTTGGCCAGCCAATCATTAAGCACATGAACCCCAGCATCATCATTCCTTATTCCGAGCTGCCTGAGCATGTTATAATACACAAACATTCGGCAAAAACTAGGTGAGCATTCACCAAAATTCACCAAGCGGATCATGTAATAATAGGTAAATATTTGTTCAAAACAGGAGGTGGATCTAGTGCAAACTCACAACTTATTGTAACAGGCATGTTGTGAAAGTGAACTTGGTAGATTGTCTATTTTCATTATCCGATGTCCAAAAGAAATACATTACATTGGGTGCTGTCATTCAGTTCGCAGAATTTCCATTTCTAAATTAGCTAATTAATCTTACATGCAAATGCAAGCCTAACCTCACCAAAAAGATTCTTATAATTTGGAGGAAAGTTTCCAGTGCTTTGACTTAGGGATGCTGCGATCTAGATTGTTCTCTTCTGATCCGACACTGATATAATATTGAACAAAGATTGTTTTGTTTTTTCCCCAAGTAAACAGTAGAACACAAAGTGCATTTATCTTCTCTTATTGGAGTGTCCAACACTCCAATACTTTTTCTTGAACTAAACAGCAGAACACAGTGCATTTTTCTTTTCTTATTTAACACTTTATCTCTGTGCAACAGGAAGGGAGTACGGTATGCCGTTAGCAGGTGTGACTAAGTTCTACCATAAATGCACGAGTAAGGGGGAAACTACCATTTCAATTTGATTTTGATTAATTGCGAAGCCCTACTTCCCTACTGTAAACCTGTTATCACAATGGATATTGTGTGCACTAGATATGTATCATGATACAGAGACAACAATATGATATCTAACTATATTCCAAAATAATAATGACCATGTTGCACAAGTCCAATACTGTGCAACTTGTAAGGGTGGGGCTTGGATAACACAGCAGCAAGATATGTGAACTGTGACAAAAATGGTGACAAAGGATTGGTCTTTGAATACAACCATCCTAAGGACTACTGTTTGTGCTATCTAGACCATGCCCATGTAAACAGAAGTGCTACATTTAAACACACTTTAACTCTGATGTTGTTTTTCTGCATAACCTTGAGGAAAAATGATGTGACATGGTATTATGGGGAATTATTTGGAAAAGTCGAGGCCAGGAAATTATAAAACAATAGCCATTCTTGCATTTGTAGACTAGGCAACAAGTCACCACACACTTGCCAAATTCACATACGTATAGATCGAGATCATCAGTTATTAAAAGCTTATTATCGCCTAAGTATTTGGATGATTGAATCTTGCATAGTCCACTTCCCTCAAAACTCATTTTGATTGATGGTGAGCTTCATGTCTGCTATAGTATTATAGTCCTGATAACAGTCTGTCAGTTGGAGTTGTGTTTTTTTTCCCCCCATCTTGACATCCTGATTTATTATCCTTCTTCCCATGGTTGTTTTTGTTCGATGAAATTCCATATCGGGGTTGTTTTGGTTTTTCGCCTTTTCACGACCACTGAACAGGTCAGTGTTTGACTAGCCCTTCCTTCAAGCTCTGAAAAGATCACGTCGGGGATGTTAGACATAAATGTTTGGGTTAAAAACAAACGGCACGTGTTTGACATATTCCCATCGGTGAGCAAACACTCTCTGAATTGCTTACAAGGTGTGTTTTCTTTTTTCTCTTTTCCTAGACAAACGGGTGTCCGTCGTAGGACACGGTTACGTTAAGTTAACCATAGGCTGCTGTTGTGTGTTGTTGATCGAACTGCCAGTAGGGGTGTATTTTTAGGAAGTGGTCTGTTTTCTTTCTTTCTAAATTGTTATGTCTGTGTTTACTGAAGGTCCGATGCAGACTCGGGGTAATAACTTGATGCCCACACTGAGGTGTGTGTGTGTGTGTGTGTGTGTGTGTGCGTGCACACACGTATTGTGGACAAGTCGCGTGTGTGTGTGCGTGCGTGTGCGCGCGGTGGTCCTCAAATAACACACACCACCTCCACTACTTCTAAAGCAAGAACAAACAATCACTGCCCCCCCCCCCCCCCCCCCCCCCCCCAAAAACCTAAACTGTGACCCTCTTGCCAAAGTGCAATACCGGTAATTATTGTAATGGGACAAGGTTTTGGCTGAACGTGTAATTACACCTGGGACCTGGTTTTGTTGTGAGATTTTCGAGATCTGTCAACCATCTAGATTACAGCCGTTGACAAAATGACAAATTTGCGACGGCGACTTAACGACAACCTGCCTGCCTTTTTTGGATTGCCAGGAACTGTCCTCTCTGTCTGATCCCGATGTTTATTGCGAATGGGTTTTGAAGGGTTGCACACTATCTAAGGCTTTTCTTAAGCTATCCTGGATCTCTGGGTTTTGCTGGTCTTTGTGTGTATTATGCTAAAGGTAATACAGGCAACTTCTACTTCGACGCTGCAGCGGTTGCCTTGCAGACAGCACCTTGCTTCATCCTGCAGACGGTCCAGAACTTTGTTGTCAAATCATGAAGACTAAACATTTGTCGGGTTCAGGAGAGGTGGTGCTATTAATTTTTTTTTTTTTTTTTTTTTTTGGGGGGGGGGGGGGGGGGGGGGGGGGGGGATCACAGCACAGCAGTCTCCACAGATTCATAATGAGCCAATAGAGTGGAGGTGAGGTGGAGTTAGAACTTTTTTAGCTATCAGGGCTTAAAGGGCCACTTCACCCCTTTTGCTGTCAGGTCTTCTTTTAAGTGGTGTTTGGGAGACAAGAAACACTTTTTTTAATATTATGTGGCTCTGATGTAGGGATCTTAGTGATTAATCGACAAGCTATAGGAATTAATCTTTAGTTGTTAACGATTGATCTATGTGTGTGCGTGTGGCTTAGAAACGCACACACAACCATATCATTGACTGGCCCTGTATCGCCAATGGTCAAACATACTATATATTTGATTACGGAAAATACCAGTGATATGCCTTTTGCATTATTCCTGCAGCAACATGCAGATTTTTATGTTAGACGTTGTGGGGGGAAAAAAGATTGACAAGTTTTGTTTACAAAAACGCTGCTCTCATCTAACCAATTAATCGGTTGACAACCTTACCAAAGACATATCAATTAAGCGTTAATGAATGAATCGATAATTACATCCCTACCCAGATGTCATAGACACTGGGGCTCATTTCCGTCCTGTACTACATGTTGTCTCAGTAAGAGTCCGGCCTTCTCCCCAAAGAGATGTTATATAAAGAGGTGACATTCCCATTAAGCCCCATAGTACCAAACCAACTCCCAGTGCCTCCGCCATATTGGCTACTTAAAAAAGACAAAACCAGCAAAAAATAAAGTCAGTAAAAAATTATCCTGGCCTAGACAATATTTAGACTTGCGTCACAATACCTTAACAGTTCCAAATCTGTTTTCTTCCCCATCCGTTTCAGGCAAATCAAGGGGAACTGCGCCGAGTCCTTCACAGAATACTGGACCTGTCTGGATTACTCCAACCTCCAGGAGCTGCGCCGCTGCCGCACGCAGCAGCAGCAGTTTGACAGCTGTGTCCTGGACAAGCTGGGCTGGGAGAGACCCGCCCTGGGAGACCTGTCTAAGGTGAGAGTCTGGGAACTCAGAACCATCCATACCAGCTGGGTCGGATCTAGGCATGGGCAGGGCGGGGCAATTCCCCCCTAAGCACCAGGACTGCCCCACCCAACATACAGCATGCAAAACAATCCAAATCTCAAACATATTTCAAATTAAAGTGCTTACAGTACATTTTAAATGATTTGAAACACTACTACTGCTACTAACTAACTACAATTGTGGCACCACTAAACCAACAGCATTTTATCATTGAAAACAGAAAACTCTCTCTGAGTCAGACCTTTACCTTTATGCATGCTGCGTGTCTGTTGCAACTTCAACAACAGCTGATGTTGTTATTATTGATGCTTTCTTGTCTAAAATAAGTCCTGTACAAGATATAAGTCGTGTGGGTCACAGAACTAAAGAATCTAAATGAAAATCTGCTCTCATACCATTTTCGCCTGCCCTCCCCAATTGGGAAATGTTACATCCGGGCTTGCATACCGGTAGATCTCTAGTCTTAAAGAGTGATCCAAGAGGATGGGAACAACAGTAGAGAGGAGAAAAGATACTAGTGCACTTTCAAAAAGGTTGAAAACCCCATGATTTAAAGGAATAGCTGCCATGCCACTCATCATACTATACCAGTTACCAGTTACTATACTTTTAGAATACAGCAGAATTAGAATACAGCACAGAAGATGGAAGTATAACTGATGGTTTTATATTAAGTTCATACAACATAATCTGCTATCAGACTGTATATGTTTTATGGTTTTTGAGTTTATTATGGTGATTGTGTCCCAGGTGACCAAGGTGTCCACGGAGCGGCCCCTCCCTGAGAATCCCTACCATTCTCGGCCACGCCCGGAGCCCAACCCGGTCATCGATTACGGCAAACTGGAGCCAGCCAAACAGGGCAGCAGGTTTTTCTTCTGGAGCTGGTGAGATGGGGCGAGTTGGGAGACCCCCGTCCCCCTCCTCTCAGCCCCACTGGATCATTCAACTTGCCATACCCATGGGCCCTGTCTAGAAACAAGCTTTCAATCGAAATTAATAAAAATATATATTCCCCATCCGGGACAAGCACGATGCCAGCAAGGCTTGTCAAAGGCTGTTTTTTTTTTTTTTTTTTTTTTTTTGTTACTGTTTTGATCAAACGTGGCCAGTCGTTTCCGATGACCCAGGGAAGTGGTTCTCACACTTTAAAATGTCACGGCCCCCCTCCCATAACTGTTGAGTGTACATACTTTTTTTTGTTTTGGACAGAGCCCATGTCCACTGGTCTCCAGTCTGTCTACCACACCATTTCAGAGCTTTCTGTACACACCCCTGGGCTAATCCATGCCACTTGCCCAGGCAACCCCTTATGTAAATTACGTGTGAACAAATGCAACATGCTGTGTTATGTTTGTTGTTAAATAATAAAGAAAAAAAGACACATTTAATTTAACATGGACACGTCTTTACGTTTCATTTGGTACATTCACTGTTAGGTGGAGTTCATTTCATACTTGGCTACGGCTTTTAGAGATCGGACATTCCTGGAATGAGTAACGCTGCTTAACGTGTGGGTTGCGCCCTCAGAAAATGGCAGAATGAAATGTTCTGTTGGCATTCACGGTTGTTCTGAATTTCAAGTGCTGGCAGGTGTGTGACAGTTGCAGGTGTGTGCCACTCAGTCACAGGTGTGTGCCACTCAGTCACAGGTGTGTGCCACTCAGTCACAGGTGTGTGCCACTCAGTCACAGGTGTGTGCCACTCAGTCACAGGTGCGTGCCACTCAGTCACAGGTGTGTAACTGAGCCAGGCACATAAGCGTGGGTCCTGTCACTTTCTTGACTTTCTTTATGCTTGCTTCAAAGCCAGGTAGAATCTCACATTTTGGCAGTGTTTGAGGGGTGCAATCCACACGTTTATAGCAGTGTTAGTCATTCCAAGAATACCCATTTCTACACGCTACACTCCTTGTTGTAACGGTGACTAATCGATGATTAAAACAATATATGACACAATAATTGTTGTTATTAAGGTGGGATTATAATTCCCAAAGGTCTGTTTCCGAATTCATGGTGGCCGGTTTATAACCTGCAATATGTATTAATTCTATTGCATGTGCTATGGTACATCAAGACCAAACAATCGTCCCAATGTTTGCAGACGACACCTCTTCTCTTTGCAATCGTGTCTGTGTTTTTTCTGTGTGTGTGTGTGTGTGTGTGTAGGTGTGTTATTGTCAGGGACGAAGGGAGGGGGAGATCGGGAGGCCAAGGTTCACGGTTGTTACCTGTGGTCAGAGAGCGGCTTCTGCTTCCTCCTTTTCTCCTAGCTCACTTCCCGTCTCTGACCTGGACTGGAAGAAGACTAAGAGGAGTCATTTCAAAGTGCATGCATGCACACACACACTGTCAAAGACTCACATGCGCACGTGACCTGAAATGGAAGATGAGAAGTCTGTTCCAAGGCGCATTGTCCGGTCAGTGGAACATAGTTTGGCTGTGCCAACAGGTCTACATGTGCGCACGCGCGCGCACGCGCACGCACACACACACACACACACACACACACATACACACTGTTGGAGAGAGACATAATTTGGAAAATGAACGTGCAGAGAGTAACCAGACAAAGTTATCTTTCAGCGCAGGGCTTGAGTCTTGTCAGCTCCACCGAAGTAATCCTTGTTGTGGTTTGACCTCTTGTTCCCCCTTAACAAACTCCAACGGAGGTTAAGTCTTTAACCTCTGCCATGGGGGTTGATTCCTATCGGGACGACCGAATAGCAATGTACAGTTTTGACAGCTTTCTCATACGCTTAAGAGGACCAACGCGACCCCCGGGGCTGTTTTTGTATGAAAAAAAAAGAGGACTCCTCATTCTAATATAGATTACACACGCGGCTAGCCATGGGATTCATATTATACAAGTAGTCAACAGCAAGATTCCACAGTATTCAGCCTCGGTAAGAATTTGCGATGTTTTTATAATTATGTTGAGGAGAATTCTTAAGTTTATTTGATTAGTTGATTTATTTCCAAAAATGTGGTCCTATTATTATTTTTTTGAAAAAAAAAAAAAAACTCCTTTATAGCTGTTAACACATTTACCTCGTTCGACACTTTCATTTTCGGTTCAGCCATAAACCGTGTGCCACGCCCCCCCCAACTTTAGAGACAGCTGAACCACTGCTAAACCAAAATTGTTAGTGTCAACACACTATTGACATGGTGGAGAGAAAATAAATAGCAAATAATAAATAAATACATTGTTGGAAATAAGTGAATTTAAACATCCCATAGCCCCATTCTAAGCTCATGGTGGGGTAGGGGAAACGGCCATGAAGGAGTTTTCTTTCCACAAAATAACAACTGGACCACTTTTTTTTTTTTTTTTTTTTTTTTTTTTTTTTTTTTTATAAATCGACTACAAATAAAGGTGTGAAAGCCTTCTGGGGTGGAATTCTCCTTTAAAAACATAGTAGAACCATGGAAACATGCAAAAAATGTTCCTATAAATATATCCGTCAAGCAACGTAAAATGTGTCTGTACAAACGAGGTTTGTGTGTGTGTGCCTGTGTGTGCGCATAACCATGTCGTCATGTCCAAGCACATCCCCTGAAATCCCCTGTATCTCTCCCCCCCCGAGGAGGTGCGGTCTGGACCTGTGGCTTTGCACAGGAAACGTCTTTGACAGGCAGGCAGGCTGCTGCTGCTGCTCCTGGCCTGGCCGGACCCAGACGGAGGAGGAGAGCCATGTAAAGAGGAAGGTAGCAGGTAAGAAGAGAAGAAAATAGGCGGGAGTGGGGCCGGGTTGTGTCCGAACTGAAAGGGGCGGACCTGTTGGAGTGCACATTTAAATATGTCCATCGACATTAAATCCATCCTGGAGCGTTGTGATCTAAGACAGTGCTTTTCAACCTGTTTGATACCACCAGGGAGCAATATTTATTCATAATTTGAGCCACGGACCACCATTTTAGCCTCACAGACCCCCAAACTAAAGATTTCTTTTGCTTTTGTCCACAATTCCAGGCTGCTCATGACGATGACGGCTGTTCAATTTATATGCTGCTTTATTGAGCAGGACTGCACCACTCTGTTCACACGGGTGTTATTTTTTTACGTACGAGAGCAAAGAGAGCGAACAAGGGATGAATGGTACATATAGTAGTAGGCTAGCATAAAGGATCTGACAGGAAAATGACTTCTGACAGAATGGTAAAGAAGAGGAAAGAGAAAAAACAGGAGGAAAAATGGAAAATACATTTAAAAGCATGAGACGGCGCAGGGTGATGACATTACATTCTCCGGCGGTTTTGTGGGTGAACCGGAGAAAAGGGAATGGGAGAAGCAAGCAGGGGAAAAATGCTTTGCTCCAGTATGAATTTCAAACAGGAATGAGTGAATTAATGGACTACGGAAGCCTTGGTATAGGACAGCATAGTAGTGTATTTAAAAATAGGAAGGAGTAAGCCCGATTTACAGTATATTGTAAGGTACAAAATGCAGCCGTTGTAACGTTTAGACCTTTCAGTAAGCCCCTCCCCAAAAACCGCTATGGTCCAATCACAGCTAAGCATACAGTATGTGCGATAGACAAACCTCTGACCAATAGTTTTCCTATATGATAAACCATTGCTTTAATTTAACGTGTAATGTCCATTATATTTATGACATTGGAACAAAGGAGCCCGGCTGGAAAGAGTCCCGATGAGAGGGCGGGGCTAACTGCAAGGTCTGTTGCAGTGGTTTTCAACCAGTGGTCTGAGTGGTCCTTGAGATGGTTCTAGGTGGGCCTCAGGCTAAATGATGAAAAGTTAACCAGATGTAACTCTTTGAGAGCGTAAAAATTATCATCATTTTTACACCCTCAAGAGTTATAATATTCATCTACACAAGTCTACACAACTTGAGAATAATATAGAAGATTAATGGTCATTTTGATCTTTGATTTGTGGACAAAAGCAAATTAAATCTTTTTAGTTTTGTGTTTGTGTTGTGAAAATGTCATGAAATGGTGGTCCATGGCTCAAATTCTGAATAAATAGTGGGCCCTGGTATCAAAAAGGTTGAAAATCACTGGCCTATTGGGATAGGTGGAGGAAAGTGAGAGACGAGGGCAGGCATAGGAGAGGAAGGAATAACTCGAAAGGAGTGAGACAGACAGACAGACGGGCGGACAGACAGACAGACAGACAGACAGACAGACAGACAGACAGGGTTTGAGGGGAGGGCGAGGGGGTCACCCAGTGGCTTGTGGCGAGGCCCCGGGGCTCGTGGCAGGACCAGGTCCCTGCGCGCCTTTCAGGAAGCCCAGGGTCATCGGCGTTTGACTCGCCACCGCTGCAGGAAACGGGCTCTGGCACAGGAAAGAAATACAATACAGGACTTTCACAAAGCTCTACAGCCCGCCTGGGAGGGAGCCCCCCTGGCCAAAACACTCAAACTAACCCCCACACTGTCACACGTGAATATTAACCAATTGTTTGAGGCTTCAAGTTCAACGGAATCAAATAAATGCTTGAATCCTGTGATAGGCACCAACAGTCATTGCAGGCGGTGGTTTTGTGTGTTATTGGCTTTGTTATTGAGCCATCAGTGGTAACGCCAGGGGATTACATTTTATGAGGTGTGAAAGGAGGTTTTGATTTTGAACACATGCTTTTCGTCAGCGGGACTTTGTGACTTCTGTTAACCCAAGGCTGGTATTTCCCAAACCAGTTGTACACTAGCTTTTCCAATTTAACCCTTTGACAGATTTACCACAACCTTTTTGGAGTGATTGACTTACAACCTATTGTCAGCATATCACTCAAAATCGTTTTAGTTTTGTTTATGTTTTTTTTGTTAATAACCTGGGAATAATCAGTTGGGAAAGTCCTTTAAGTGGAGATTGCACAACAATACCCTGAAAACACGTTGAACACAACTTTAATTGATAAATGATGAATTAAATAACTTTAAATCAATTCATCCCTGAACGAGTCCTGGAAAAAGTGACAATACAGGCTGGTTTGTCAATTGGACTGCGTCGTCTTGATTGGAGTATGTACGCCCCGTTATCAAATCCCCGTCTCAGGCGTCTTTTTTTTTTCTTATTGCACAGAGCTTTGAAGTCGCTTTACAGTAATGATCCGGCCGGCATAAGCAACCCCAATCTTTAATTAATCAAGGCGGCAAAACGTTTAAAAAAAGTGTAAAAATGCACAATATATCACAATATAACGCATTGATGCTAGGTTGAATGTGGCCAAGGGCACAGTTATAATAGGCTACTCTTAATATCTACAACACTCCGATTCTTTTGCTGTTTTCGATTTTCTGTGCAACCACTTCTTTAAGCGGCTGTGTGTTCACGGTAACTCTGTCATTTCTCAACCATTTCGGACACGAACCGAGCCGGCACCATGGGCACGTTCTTGCGGGTCTGGAAGTCTCAGGGAACCCCCCCTGGCGACCCCCCACAAGGAGTTACACCACTTCAAACAGGTGTGACACCCTCTCCCCTTTTTTAAGACTTGAATTTGAAGGGAATTTATCACGCCCACCACAACAGGTTGAAAGTGTCTAAGGACACCTGAGCAGAAACTCTTCCACACAGATGCGCCCACACACACACCTCACATGCCCTGTTGAAGCCGTGATGTGGATGCTGACAGAGCGATGACCACCACGACCGCCAGTTGTTTGCATTCCAGCCGGACACGCTTCACGGCAACTCTTTTCATGCCGCTATTTTTGTGTGTGTGTGTGCCATGCCCGTGAATGGGAATCACTTGCCTTAAGCTAACATTTAGCAACTTTTGGAGGTTGTTGTTTTTTTTCGCTCAAGGTGTTATGCCTAATTCACGCCCGCGTGTCGTGACTCACCGCGAGACGGTGTTATGTCACGCACCGAGGACAGAGCCGATTCGCAAGCTCAGAGGACGTTGCGTCCGCTGCGCGTTCTGAGCTTGTAAATCGCCTCTTTTTGGCGCGTGACACCCTCGTACCGCAAAGTATAAACATGGCTTTAGTCGGTCTTGGACCTAGACTAGACAAGACAGAGCAGGAGAGCTCTCGCTTCGCTGCACAGTGACACACGTACACGCCACACGCACGGCCGCACGCGCATATGTAAACAAACAAACTCACCCAAACACTGACGTGTGAGCATGCAGACACAAAAGTATACGCGTACCGGCTGGCGGAGACACGGAGACCGAGACGTGATTGTTGTGCATCCACACTCCAGCGCGTTAGTTGTGGGGTGACAGTCTGGTCTGTCTACAGCCTTCTGTGTATTCTTCCCACTCAAACGCTAACAATAAACCTGACTCCTGTACTTGGCAGGTTGTCCTCGGGTGAAGAAACCGAGTGCAGAGGATCCAGGACAGACACGTGAGACAAGACGGGAGTCGGATTTGGACTCGCGGGTCCTCGATCCTCGCAAGAGTGAGGACTGCGGCCTGTACTACAGTTGGCTGAATGAATGGTTTGTTTGTTTGTTTTTTACTAACAGAAATGGTTACAATGGCAGTACAAGTCAAGTACACACTGCAACAAAAGTGATAACAGCTTGGAGATGCTCTGTAGGCCTACAATTCAATAACTACAACAACTCTGCAAACACCCACAGGTAGGCCATGGCCTACGAACACTGCGCACCAATCGACTTACCTGCACAAATAAACGCAAGTAAAATATACTGTATATATAAGTTTGTGCATTTCCCCCCTCTACGTTGATGCTGCAGCTGTTTCCCTGCAGTCAGACAACTTTGCTTTGCCCTGCATGTGGTCCAGAACTGTAGTTGTCAACAAATCCTTTTCGTCAGGCTCATGGCAAGGCAGTGCTAGTGTGTGAGGGGAGCGTGTGTGTGTGTGTGGGGGGGGGGGGGGGGGGGGGGGGGGGAAGCGGCGGCGTTTAGCCAATCACAACACTGCAGTCTCCTGCAGTTTTATAAAGAGCCATTACAGTAGAGTGGAGGCAAGATGGAGTTAGATTCAAATCTGCTTTTCAAACGCAGATTTTGGACACACTAAGGTTCCCTATATTACCTTTAAATGCCTTTGACAATGAATCTCCATTCAGTGTCAATTGACGTCATACAGTATGTGCCCATGATGAGCAAATGCCTTGGCCAATAAAAAAGGGTAATTAAGGTATGTTTCCGGTATAAGCATATATACGTACAATAAGTATATTTTAATCTATCAACAGTATCCTCAATATACAGTTTCTAACCGTGAAACATTTGCCCACAGCGGTCGGTCGCGACAGTATCCTCAATATACAGTTTCTAACCGTGAAACATTTGCCCACAGCGGTCGGTCGCGACACCGGAGTTGGAACGATGGAAGCAGGATATCGTTGTGTAGTACAGCACCAGTTCAGATCTCGTTTAAAAAAGAAAAGAAAAGGAAAGAAAAACGATTTCCCCGACCCACTCTTTTTTTCCTCCCCTGACGTGTTTATTCTGTGGTATCTGGGGCAAAAACGGGTTAATATATAATATGAAGTACGTGATGAAACGAGACGTCTAAATGATGCCTGCGTTTCTCCTCGGGTCTGTTTTTGTCACATGGCTTTAACACTCAACAAGTCGCGGTCTGGGAGGGAGGCACACACTACTACCTACTACTACATTATTTGTTTGTCTGCAGGTGCGTGCGAGAGTGCACGTGCGTGTGTGTTTATCCTCCTGGCAAGAGTGCCCCCCATAGTTGTGTATGCGCATGTGTATGTGCATGATGATGATGTAGTGCACTAGTGTGTGTGTGTGTGTGTGTGTGCGTGCGAGTGCGGTATTCCTCTGTGGTCTCATGCTGGATGGACCAGCCCCCAGTCAGTGTTTATCTTGGCCCTCTCCCAGACCTTCATCACTCCTCCTTCTCCTCCGCTGATAGCTCCATCCCTCCTCGTTCTTCTTCCTCCTCCACCGCTCCTCCATCCGCCGTCCCTACCGCTGCTGCTGCTGCTGCTGCTGCTGTCCCCCCCGGCTATTTACAAGTCTACCGCAGCCTGCCCTGCCCCTGCGTGCCAGCGCCAAATCCCTTTCTCCTCTCTCTCTCTCTCTCTCTCTCTCTCCTCTCTCTCTCTCTCTCTCTCTGACTCCGTTGGCTCCGTTGGGGCGGCCGCCCCCATACCATTTTCGGTTACAGGACTTTTATTAGTCAAGTAAAGCATCAGTTGTTGTTGAAGTTGCAACAGACACACAGCATGCATACTGTAAAGCTAAAGGTCTGACTCAGAGTTTTCTGTTTTCAATGATGAAATGCTGTTGGTTTAGTGGTGACACAGCTGTAGTTAGTTAGTAGCAGTAGTAGCGTTTCAAATCATTTTAAATATGGGCACTTTAATTTGAAATATCTTGGGTTGCTTTGCATGGCATCGTGTTGGGGGGGGGGCAGACTGGGTATTTAGGGCCCCCCCCCATGCCCATGCCTAGATCCGCCCCTGGTGTGGGGACGGAGCAAAGGAGGAGAGATCCGTTTTTCTCTCATTGTTTTCCGGATCCCAGCGCCGTGGCGGGCGATGATTCATGGCGCTCTGCGAAGCGAGGGAGGCGGGGTGTGTGTGTGTCTATCTCGCTGTTCTTGGCCAAAAACGCTGGGCTTGCTTGGCCCAGACACAGAGTGTGACCGCGTGTCATTTGTTCACGTCTTTCTTTCTTTCTTTTTTTCTTTGAGCCATATTCACAGAGCGGCCATCTTACCATTAAAGGGGAAGTCCACCCATTTTCAACATTCTAATATGTCATTAGTACACCCGAGAGGTGTTGGGTGGACATGATAAAAAAGTCCCCCCATCCTGTGTTCCCAAGAAAAGAAGTGTCTAAAGAAAGCCACTAACATGGTGAAACATCTTGATGACATCATCAATATGTATTTTCACCATGTTAAT
>CM076985.1:11948060-11958060 GCA_039105355.1 Benthosema pterotum
CCTGGTGGGCTATCAGTCACAGCGGGGGCCCTCCACGTCGCTTCTCTCTCCCGTTCCCTCCGAACCCTCGCTCCCCTCCTTCCTTGTATATATCCCTTCCCCTCCCCATAATACCGTCCCCATGCGCTGATGCACAGCCTCTATAGCCTCCCCTCTGCCCTCCTCCACCCTACCCTCGCCTTCTCCTTATGACTGTGTGGCTAGCTTAATGTTGTGTGTACCTTGGGTACAATTATCGACAAACTCTACACGTCGATGGACGTATACATTGACGGTTCGGGCCTATACAGCCCTAGCCTGGCCTAGCCTGAATTGATTTTAGCCTAGAGGAGGGCGGAGACCGGCACAGACACGCTGGTAGGTCAGGTAGCCTAGATCTGATTTGATCTCATTAACGTGTCGTCATCCCCAGGCCCCTCCCCTTGACGTCCACTGCTGTTACGTCACATCATTAGGAGCGATGCCCACCTCGAAAGGTTGACTCCCACTTCTAGGCCACAGTGGCTAACGATGTAGTCCAGGCTTTCCGTTTTTGCGTAACATGGGTGAAAATGAAAGCCTGGAAGTCGAGGCTAATATAGGCCCAATGCATATGGGTGGGACGAATCACTTACGTCACGATACGATACAATATCGATACTTAGGGCAATTTTCCCCACAAATGACTTTGCCTTTGTCACACTAGGAACAATTTAAAACATTTCTAATATGGACCACGAAAAGTTCAAACAACTTTTGGACATAAACAAATTAATGAGTACATGAATATATTAACATTTAGATTGAATAGAACCACAATATATTGAAATATCCCACCCCTACTAACGCAGGGATAGATTAAGACTTTATGGGGGTCAATGATGGGCGTCAATTATCTTTTAGCCCTCTCACCACCACTTAATGTTACTGAGACCAGTAACAAAAAAGCCGCTGCTCGATATTTCTTAAAATGCTGGTGTAGTTTATAACCCTGTATGCCAGTCTGATTCCTTTTACTTAACGTAAAAGGAATCAACACTGCTTACTTTACGTAAGCAGTGTTGGGCAATATTACGATTAAGTGTTGGGCAAATATTACTATTAAGCACATGGCAAAGGCCATCATGAATGGGACTCGAACACGCAACATGTCAGGCAGGAGCCTACATGTGGCATGCGCCCGGGCCATTAGGGCAGCAGAGGCACCAAGTTATCACATTCTTGTGGAATTGTTATTTCGGAATTGTTATTCATTCCCCAGATCCCCAGATTCTATTCATTCCCCTCAAAGTACTTTGATTGGCTGGCTTAAGCAATGGCCTACTTGTGTGCAACGTGCAACTTCACACTCTACCGAGAGTTGATCTAGTTATTATTTTTATTTTTTTTCTGTTGGATCGAAGCTCATATCGTTACACACGTTGTGGGAGTCAGAAATGGTAATTTTGAAGGAGAAACAATCCGTCGTCGGATGGATACGGAAAACACACTACTTGAGTTGTAAAGCATGATATGTATTGGCATTAAAAAACATTTACCTGTCAGCTCTGTTAATCAGGCGTGAGTACTCTTAGTCGGTTATTATGGGAGGGGACTTGCATTGTAGGCTGAGGGGCCCGCCTTTGAGTGTTATAACATTGTATTTAATGTAAGTGTGTGGTCCTGAGGGGCCCATGCTGGTAGTCAACTGCCCCAGAGCAGTGGCCCCATTGCCCCTGCCAGCCCGTAGGATGTCATTTTTTAAAACGTGATTTTCAGCATAACAAAAATGTGATGTGAAGCATAAATTAGCCTCCCAAATCCTGTTAGTCCCAACGTGTATTGAGGTTTATCAAGCATCTGTTTGTTTTTAAGTCTTGACAGACTTAAAGGACCACTTCACCAATTTTCAACATACAGCATTCGATACTGGGTCATCTCTGATGTACATGATAAAATACCACTTTTTTTCCTACTCCTGCAGTCACAGGAGGGCTTTGGGCAGTTCAGAAACCTGTCTATTTTGTTGTTTTTATTTCCTCCTTTTGTGCCAGGGGAACTATACATCTTCAATGCAAGAAATAAACGTCCAAAATCTACATATCGGTAGCAGATAACATACCGATATTGTCCGATAACAGGAAATATCCGTTATGTGGGCCGATATATTGTTGCATCACTAATGACAATACATTCCAATGCAATGCAAGACTTAATGAGTCAAACAGAATCTAGCTATTTGTAGTTGGTTTATTTGACAAACAAACAAACACACATGGCATTCCAGAGATCCACCTACAGTATGTCTTCATTTTTGTCAAAACCCTTTTCTAAATGTCTTTGCCTTATCTCGATTTTGTGGGGGGAAAAGACCAATCATGTTACCTGACACCCTGACTGAATTATCAGTCTGAATTATCATTTCCTTTGACTTCATTATTGAATCCCCAGGGAAAATAATTTACGGTGGTGATTCAACGCTGCATCCAGGCAACTAATTGTGGAGAAGGCTTGAATTTGGAAAACTAGCCAGTATTACTTCAACAATTCAAAAATGTTATTCAAAAATGTTAAATAGGTTTAGGCATTAGGGGTTTAGAGCAGTGGTTTTCAACCAGTGGTCCGGGGACCAGCCAGTGGTCCTTGAGAGAGTTCCAGGTGGTCCCCAGCTAAATGATGGAAAGTTGTTTAACCAGATGTAACTCTTTGAGAGCGTAAAAAACAAAATGACCGTTGCGGGTCCATTTGGTTTACAACTAGAGGATGTAGAACATTAATGGTCATTTTTGATCTGTATGTTTGACTGTTTTGTTTCCCAAATCCAGCCTGGAATTGTGGGCAAAAGCACAAGAAATCTTTAGTTTTGGGGTCTGTGAGGCTAAAATGTTATCAAATGGTGCTCCGTGGCTCAAATTCTGAATATTCCCTGGTATGGAAGGTTCAAAACCACTGGTTTATAGTGATGAAAATGAGAGTCCAAGTTGTGCCTGCATGGTACCAAGCCGACACGCCCTGCTGCCAGCCGCGACATGTTTAGTCTCATTTTAGACTCTGTCGTTGTCAGACTCCGATGCGTGCACGTCTTTCACACGAAAATATGTCAGCCGCGCGACGAAATAATACCAAAAGAAGAAAAATGTGGCTTTTCTCCAAGAGGCGAGCGAGAGAGAGACAGTCCAGTCCTGCCGTCGAGTCTCGCCCGTCCACAGCTTTAATCCACAAATAATCACAGCACTTCCACGTTTGCCTTAGCCTGTTAGCGTCGCCGCCGCTACACACACCGGCACCCAATTACGACGCCGTTGCTTAATTGTGAATGCGAGGCAGTTTGTGAGTCAAAACTAAAATAACTTTTTGCAAAGGGAAAATAAACCGGCGGGGGATTTTTCCTGAGAGGAAACCTTTAGTTTACCATATGACATGTTTCTTAATAGTGCTAAAGTGTTCAGTGTTCTTTAAATAAACAATGTGGAGTTTTGCATAGCGGGGCATGAAAGAATGCAGGGAGTCTCGCTGCCCCCCTCTCACACATGTCAGCAATTTGGCTGCCTTGTGTATTTTGGATGTTGGGGGGGGAGAAAAAAAGAAGGGGGGAAAAAAAGGAGCATTTCAAAGTAAACGAAAGAAGGAAAGTCTTATCCGCCTGGCAGCTGCACTCCCGGACCAAATTGCTTTCAGCTGATGCGCTGCAGCTCAAACTTGCTTGGGTAATGTCAAGTGATGCATTGCAATACTGAGAAAACAACACGGACAAAAATAAATAACCAGGAAGAAAAAAAAAGAAATGCTGGAAAGTTCCAGCGCTTATTCAGACAACCCCCCTCCCTCCGCCCCCTCCGCTTCCCCCCCTTGACATGCACGCACGTTTATACACTATAGGTTTTATTTACTTAATTTCCCCTTCTTTAAAAAAAAGACCAGGTAGTATAGGACTGTCAACGACTAAGGATTTATATAGTCGACTAAGATTCGACTAGGACTGTCACTAGGACTGACTAAGCCTTTTTTAACATGTCTTCTACATGTATTATAACTAGTAATATAACAATTTTGTGGCATTCAGCATGTCACACCAGACATAATTTGGTTCTTGGGGAAATGTAATTAACTAACCCTAACTAACTAGAAAAAGTGCCCTTCTGGGCACAGGTCTCTACCAGTCCAGGTCATGCTGTGGCCTCCTGGTTGGTGCTGTAATAGGCTAATGTTAAAAGGGTGACATTTCTTCTAAGGACTGGCATTTGGATGATTTGAGGATGATTTTGTCCAAAATCATCCTCAAATCATCCAATCAAAATTATGCAAATATCCACATGGTGGTGGTGCTATAACAAGACATGAAAGCCGTGAAAAGCCTTGTAGGAAAGTGTGTTAAAAGATTTCATGTAAATTGCCTGCTGCGTTCATCATTTGATACTTTTTGTTCTAAATAAGAAAATATCACAAAATTTGAAAGTGAGTTATAGCCAATCAGAACACATCCGCCATGAGCACATGACTGGGATGGGAAAAAAATTGCCTTCCTGTTGGCGCTATAAAAAGCTGAAATGAAAAATAATAAATTGACTAAGAGATTGGTAGACGACTATGACTCATTACAATCCATTATTCAATTATTCGACTAATTATGGTCAGCCCTACCAGTTTTGTAGCATTAAGATTGAAAACCACATGTACGACAAATTATAGAAAACAGATGGACAACTTTACTCAAGTCGCTAAGTCTCCTTAGAAAGACATTTGCGAGTCGCGACGCAGACACCTAATCGCTTGTTCAAACCCAAGAGATAGTGTTAAAGTGTCACACTGAAACGCTAACTGCTCCTCATGTGCAGATTGGTGCCTTGCATGCTTTCCGCTGCCATCTGTGTATGTATGAATGAATGAATGAATGGATGCATCTAATGCACAAGCAATGTAAAGCACTTTGGATGAAAGTGTACAGTAAATGCGCCCTTTACACATCATTAGTTGGCAGCTATTATCAATTCACGTTTGACTTGATTTCCTCATACTGACACAAACCTACGGTATAGTAAGCTATACCGTGCCACATGGGCAGATGTAACATGTCCCATTGGGGGGGGGGGGGGGGGGGGGGGCAAGAGAACATGCTGGAGGGGCAAGAGATAATAGTATGGGTGCGGCATCATGAAGCCATACCCATGCCATTTTCAGTTACAGGACTTTTATTAGGCAAGTAACGCATGACTCAGAGAGTTTTTTTGTTTTCAATGATGAAATGCTGTTGGTTTAGTGGTGACACAGCTGTAGTTAGTTAGTAGCAGCAGCAGTAGTGTTTCACATCATTTTAAACATAAGCACCTTCATTTCTTGGGTATCTTGGGTTGTTTTGCATGCCATCATGTTTGGGGGGGCTGAATGGGCATTTAGGAGGGCATTGCCCCCCCATGCCCATGCCTAGATCCGCCCCTGCCGTGTAGGTGTTGTACAGTTTTTTTTGCAGTATAGTAGGTGCAGAAGGCGTTTCAGTGCACTTGCAATGCTGTAAGATCGGTTTAGAATACTAACACAATACATGATGTTAGACATTAATGCACTCGTTGATCTACAAGTAAGCTGAACAAATGTATGTTTTTATTTACTGTATATAGGCTAGTGTTTCCCATAAGAAAACTAAGCATGCATTTTACAAGATTACATACAGTATACTGTATAGTATTGGATGTTGTAGCCTCTTCTAATGACTTCTCTGTTAGACGTTTCCTTGTACAGCCCACACCAGTAGCCCGGAGAGGTCAAACCGACAATTGTATAATTACTTAAGTGCACCTTTTCCAGGAGCTGTGGAAAATAATATATTTATAGCGGCTTTAATACGTCGTGAGTGGCATCACAGTTTGACTGTGTGTAGCGTTCTTAATGACTTCAGTAATTACTCTGCACTTTCGAGGGATACGTTATGTGGAGACGTTTTAAAAGACCTTTGGCATGGATTAAGATATTCTAACAATTCTTTTTATTTTTGCGCCTTTGAGATAAGACAGGGGTTTTCAACAGGTGGTCCGGGGACCACCAGTGGTTCCTGAGAGGATTCCAAGTCCCCAGGCTAGAGTTAAAATATTCACCATGTGAAGTCTACACAACTAGAAAATGAAGAAGATTAATGATCATTTATGATCTGTATGTTTGACTGTTTTGTTTCACAAATCCAGCCTGAAATTATGGACAAAAGCAGAAGAAATCTTTAGTTTTGGGGTCTGTCTGTTGGGCTAAAATGTCGTGGTGGTCTGTGGCTCAAATTCTGAATACATACATAGTGTGCACTGGTATGAAAAAGGTTGAAAACCACTGAGATAAGATATCCTTTTGTTCTCGCAATGTTATTTACACATATTCATTGCACAACAAATCCTCAGACGAGCGTGAGTCTGATTGTTTTGTGCTTCAATTATGTTTATAGATGATTTTGCCACAGCAAGTCACACTGCTTTAGCTGACAAAAACAACATTAGTTGTGATAGAAAGGCTAACATTGATAAACCGTCATCCACCACAACGCGCAACCATGTGGTTGTTCTGTGGAGCTCTCATTTCCTCTCACAGTTATGTTTCCAGCTAAATGTTTTTTGTTTGTTTGTTTGTTTTGATCAGGGCCAAGGGCGACCACAACCACCCATACATCGCGCCAAATAAAAGCCTAAACCCTTCCCAGAGGAAAAAAATGCTTCTCAGTTTAAGCTCAGAAGCGTCTATTTCTCATTTTAAGATCACCCATGTTTATTTCTCATTTTAAGATCACCTAAAGATCACCTATGCCTCTTTATGGCTCCTAAGATGAGACAAAGCTGAAATCCTACTATATACCTGTGTATATATAGCAATGACTTCCATCAATGAATCTTCTCCATTCTCTAATCGTGTAGACTTGGGGCTAATTCGGTTGACGAATATTCTAAGTCTTGAGAGTGTAAACATGAAACCAAATGGACCCGCAAGGGTCCATTTGGTTTCATTGTTTTCAAGGATCATCTGGTTAACCAACTTCCATCATTTAGCCTGCATGGGGACCACCTGGAATCGTCTCAGGGCCCACTGGTAGTCCCTGTGCCACCTGTTGAAAACCCCTGGTCTAGACTGAGCCGGGCCTGTTGTATATGTGTATGACAAGGACACAGCAGGTTGACTGCCCCCCAAAGCCCTCTCTCTCTCTCTTGCTGTGTTTACATTCTGTTGGCAGGGGGATCTGGAGGTGTTTGGGACCCCGGCCGTGCTCCGACTCCGGGCGCTCACTGGGAACTATCACACAATTCACATTTTAAACTATTTTGATATCGGCTCTGTGGAGAGTTGCTGTTTTTCCCTGAGAACGAGACTCGCCTCTGGGCCCTGGGGCCCTGCTGCACTGCCAGAAGAATAAACAGAGGGAGAGAGGGGAGGGAGGGAGAGAGAGAGAGAGAGAGAGAGAGAGAGAGAGAGAGAGAGAGAGAGAGAGAGAGAGAGCATGTGGGAGTGCAGAGAATTAGGGAAATGAGTGTCCCGCATGCAGTGTTGGGACATGTGCACTACGTAACTCAATATATTACATAATATATTACCAAAATGCAGTAACTTGTAATATAAATATATTACTTAACAAAAACAATCTAATATATTATACTTTTCTTTCTGCATTACTGCATTACTTTCAATATTACTTTCTGTCAATCTGTCTCGTTGAAAATGTTCTTGTGAAATTTTCTTGACAACTGCAGAAGTTAAATAATTACTTATTTTCTATAATTTGTCTTCAAATTATTTATTCAGGAGGACGTTTTTTCAAGTTGATTTCATATGGATTTCCCAGATAGCCAAGTGCGCTTTCTTTATTGTAGCTATGCCACTGGCCTACACAAAATTTGATTAATAGTGACACTAAATATTTAATTATATATTTTGTACAACATTTTTCTTTTAAGTAATATGTAATAGTAATATTAATATATTACACTTGCTCAGACAGCAATATTGTAATACAATATATTGCTTTAAAATGAAGGTAATAAGTAATAAGTAATGCATTAACAAGGTATAGTAATATTCCCAACACTGCCCGCATGCCGCTGGATTGAAATCCACATTCATGCACGAGTGTGACGATGCGCTAAACCAGTGCTTTGTTTGTTTGTTTTTTCAACCTTTTTGGTCCCAGGGCCCACTATTTATTCTGCATTTTAGCCAGGGACCACCATTATGATGTCGAGTTTAGTCTCTCAGACCTAAAAATCTAAGGATTTTACAAGGGTGTGGCTCAGGGGTAGAGTCACTGGATGGTAACCACAAGGTTGCCGGTTCGAACCCGGGCTCCCTCAGAGTGAGTGTCCCTGAGCAAGACACTTAACCCCTAATTGCTCCTGATGTGCTGGTTGTCCCTTGCATGGGTTCTGCCGCCATGTGTGCGTGAATGGGTGAATGTGATAAAAAAAAATCTATTTAAAGCACCTTGGATAAAGGCGCTATATAATTTACCATTTACGGGGCTGCTGGCCAATCTGCCGCACCGGTCGGATTTTCAAGCAGGTGTCGCTGATGTGGGCGCGTTGTGGGTGGTACACAGATTGAACCGGATTCGTAGGGGTCACATGTGGGTTCTGGAGGCCATATCGTTTGCAGGCTCCTCATAATAAGGTCAAAAATATTGAAATTAGACAGGGGGGGAGGGGGTCAGGCTATACAGTATGTGCCTTAACCTTTTCCGATGCTCACTGTGTATGGGTGCGCATATGCGTGCGTGCATGTGTGTGTGTGAGCGCATGCACATAAAGCGCTCTCAGATCCGGCAGCCTCGGTGCAGCGCCACCCCTACGCCTCCTTCCACCAATCAGCTCTCTTGCCTCGCGGGTCGCGCTGACCTATTAGCCAAATGTGTTTATTCAGTGTTTAGTCACTATTAGCCCCAGAATGATCCCTTGCTCTGCCGGGGCTAATGGCTGAACATCCCCCCCCCCTCCCCCCCCACCACACACACACACACACACACACACACACACACACACACACACACACACACTTTGTACAACTTTTTTATGGTGAAATAATTGATCGCATGTGAGAGAACCGCTGGCACGCGTTTCCTCTTGTTTTCCTTTAACAGAGGTGATATCATGCGGTCAAGCCTGCCGTGTTCCTCCAGTTCCGAGATAGCGCACGATGATTGCTTCCGGAAGAGAAGAAAAAAGAAAAGAGAGGGAGAGAAAATAGAGGGGGGCTATGTGGTGAGGCATGGCGGCATTAAATCACACATCAAATCGTTCGGCGTTATCGGCTCCCCCTGGCCAGCAAACACAGAGCTGCCCCACTTAGCCACCTGCGGGGCTAGAATTCCGCGTACAGTACATACTGTAGCTACGGTCCAATGTTTACTTTGCAGTTGCCGGTTTACAATGTTATATATGCCCAATTTGTGCTTGTTTGTGCGTTTGTGTTGCCGCGCTGGGAATAGATGTTGCAAAGCCACTAACGCGAACGCTATTTTTGTGCATGACACGCTAATAAATTATCCAGAAATTACATCACCAGGAAATTGGCCTCTATCTGATCCAAACAGCGTATCTTTGGATAGCCTTTCATAAAGGACTAAATTGCCCACAGACATTTGGTGGTGATTTCTGATTTCTTCCAACTTGAAACACGAAAACCTTCTCTTGTGGGGGAGGGGTCCCTGTCAAATATTTTCAAATGTGGGGTCCGCAGGCGTATCATTTTGATTTTTACAGCGCCACCAGGAGGCCACAGCCCAGAAGGGCACTTTTTCTAGTTTAATCCCATTATTTTGTTTCCTTGTTAACCATTTTCAAAAATGTCAGACCTACAAGCTCATAGCGCGCCACTCTGTGGCACGCTAACAGAGTAAGCGTGCCACAATAACTAAATTAATGCCAATAAAAGTAATGCTAAGTAACGCTAATGTTAAGTATGTTAAGTATGCTAACAATGCTAATTGATGCTAATAAGGCTAAGTAACCATTTCTTTTTCTTATCCTGGCGCTTGCTGGTGGCTTCTCTGCCCCGCTGCCTCCACACACACATATATAGAACTGTC